>AP027115.1:19465718-19945718 GCA_028142955.1 Pinctada fucata | reverse complement strand
TTTAAAAAGGGATCCAAATACTTCTAGATAAAAACTTTCCATGTATTCGGTCCGAGTTCTGTAAACCGGAAGTAGAAGTCATGGCGTCTTTGGCAGCATGTAGTTTCGTCGCCCTCAATATATTTTTGCTGTTTCTAGCTGCGTTTGCAGGGTCAGTTGATTGAAATTGAAGAAATTGGTGTAAAATATTGTACTTTATCATTTCCCGTCAGAATTCATGTCTCTTTAATTCATTTTAATAGGAAAAAATATAATATTTCTTCTTTGTTTACATATTTAGCCGGTGTCAAACACTTGTTTCATTTTCATTGGCTGATGTAGAAATTCTTGAAATTATGATATTTAATATAAATTTGGTTTTGCCATTGAAAACTTGTTAGAATTAAAGCATTTCTAACTCACTGTTGCACACTTTAGTCCAGTATTTTCTTATTTTGTCCAAAAAAGCAAAACAAAATTACGAAGAATTTCAAAGTCTGAGTTCACTAATCACCACTGTAGTCACTTGCCCTTTTTTTCCATTTTTATATTGCATGTCAGAGCTAATTACTTCGTAAAAATACAATGTTTTTAGGATTGTGTATTAATGATTTAATAATAAATTAAGTGTACATGTATGAACAAGCCTTAAATATTTCTTTATCGTTTTAGGAGAGATTTTTATAAAATACTCGGTGTGTCTAAAAGTGCCAGTCTTAATCAGATCAAGAAAGCGTACAGAAAACTAGCGAAAGAATTACATCCTGATAAAAACCCAGATGATGAAGAAGCGAATCAGAGGTTCCAGGATCTCGGAGCCGCCTACGAGGTAACTTTGCAGATAAGATATATGTAGATTTGAAATTTTATTATGTTGTCCATTTGGATATACAGTCTTCACAAAAACCCACTGACCCAGTGCATGAGGCTAGAAATTTCACTAATGTGACAGAAATTTAATTTTTAGTATTACGGATTTTATATTTTTCAAAATAGGGTAGGATGAGGGAATAAAAATATAATAAAAATCAGCATTTCATGTCTTGTGCCACGATCTCGTTCTTAATTCAGCTTGTTTTCAAAGCCGCATTCTCTAAAATATGCACGATAAAGATTAAGTGAGAATGTAAAGTAATAACCAATAATGCGGATGAGCGGAAGAAAAAAATGTACATTCAGTTCATTTTATTTTTTTACCAATAGTGGTAAAATTAGGGTCGGTGGATCCGCTAGACTAATAATTAAATTTCAGTCACCTAATAGACTAAACAAATATCTGGTAAAAATTGTCTTCAGGCCAGTGGTTGAAAAAAGTTTTCATAAAGACTGGATATATACGGTAGATTAACTTAACATTTGGGATGTTTAGTATTTTACATAAATGTATCATGACGATATGGAATTCCTGAAGTAGTTGCAGGTATCCATCTGGAACTCGAACCCTGGCCGTCCGCTCCGCAGTCTGGAACATTACCAAGTGAGCTTAAAGGACATCCCCATAGCTCAGTCATTAAACATACTGAACTATCGGTACCTGCACTACCGGAACTACTACATTCCTATTTGAAACGTTTTTGTCTTAATAAATTTTACCATTTTATTGGTTTCCATAAAAATTAAAATTTGGTGACAAAATAGTTAACATGAGAAACTGTCAAAATGGGAAGTATTACTCAGTGATTGGGATAGGCAATCAGGTGAATCACAGTGACAATGGCCCCATATCCTGGAACATCAATGCGCCATTTGCAAAAAGAATGTGCCATTGTTGAAAATGAATGTGCCATGAGCAATTTGAAAAAAAAAACCAAAATGGCAAAAATCATATACTAAATATATAGATCTGCATAACCGACCGCTACAAAAGTCTAGACAGACTTTTCTATAGGAAATACACGTAGGGTGACATATTTGACCAAGACAGTCACAAAAGATTGTTTAAAGATTTGTTGCATATTTTGAGCCTGAATTCATAATTCACAATTTATCTCCCCCCCCCCAAAAAAAAATGCACACGAACTCTGCTTTAACATTCACATTGTTGTAAACTACAGTACATACAAATCGAAAATTTATGACAAAACTTATCTTAATATGAAATGTGGGTTTTGTGAACATTTGCATGAACTGGTGATGTACATTTGTTCATACATGTATATAAAGGTATTGTTGCAATAGGAAACAATGGTGTTTGAATAAATGACACTTTAAAATTAGCGTCTGGTGTTACTGTGTATCAATTGATACAAAGAGTAAACAAATTAAATTTCATGCAGAAGTTTAAATTGTTGAAAGCCGGAAGTGATTATGGCAAAGTCATCACCACGTTGAATATAAGAACAGAAGATTTACAGAATTTATTTAAGAATTGAATGCGCCACATTGGCGCACTCAGTGAAATTTTAATGTGCCATTTTGATATTGAATGTGACTATGGCGCAGGGCGCATGCTTATCCTAATCACTGATTACTCTGTATATTGAAAAGTCTTAATTTACCAATATCAATCAGTACTTACCATTTCACTTAAGATTGTTAGTTTTGCCCTTTATTTGAATTACCTGAAACAGTGCCATAATATTCCTTTCAAGTTACAATATTTTACAAAAGTGTAACGTCATTTTATTACCAGCAAATTGAGGCTGAACTTCAGCCCTTTCCCAATGCCAAATTCCTACCAATTTTCCCAAAAAAGTTACCTTAAATTTCCAAAAATTGTAAATACAATTTGATTCAACATGAAAGATTTATAAAAGATCAACTTGTTGACCTTTTCAAGGGCCAGAAAACAAGAAAAATGGCCTTATAAGACATGCAGATGTATTTTGATAATAACTTCAGAATATTCCCAATTTCCTAGAATATGTTGCCGATTTTTCGCTAATTGAAGAGACACAGGCACCTTTGAAAACTGTAAAACAAAATCACTGGTATAGAATATGAAGTAAAGGAATGAGTGCTTTGGTAATTTATCCCCCCCCCTTTTGAGACATGTGTAACTAACAACAATTCTAATATGACTTGAAATTTTCTCCCTATATGTTCCATAGAACTCGCCTGGTGTAAAATCTCCAACAAACTTCCAGTGTGCTAAGCTACGCCCATTCGCGTGCTATATTAGAATAGAAATAACAACTAGCTAGCCGTGATTCATTGTCCAGTAATTCCACTCATCACATAAACCAATCAAATTATCACCTCAGCGCTTCGCGGCTCGGTGATAATTTGATTGGTTCATGCGACTCGTGGAATTTCTGGACAATAAACCACGGCTAGCTAGTTGTTATTTCTTAATTTAACAACAGTGATGTAACTAGGTATTACATGATTTCAGGTATTATCAGATTCTGACAAAAGGAAGAAATACGACAAACATGGTGAAGAGGGGCTGAAAAAAGGTGATATGAGTGGTGACCCATTCTCAAGGTAAGTCTGGTGATGGCAGAATGGAAAAAAGCAAAGTAAGGGGGGGGGGGGGGTATGTATTCCAGGCACCCCTTATTTTCTATATACACAGTGGTTAAGGGGACCCATTTAGCCCCTTATGATGAATTGTTGTAAATTTGTTGGAGACAAAGTCAAAAGAGTAATTCTCTTTACATTATATGACAGGTATGAAACCTTTAACAAATGCAAAATTAATGTATCTTGTCAGAAAAAAAGTTTATAGCCATATCGTTTTGCAACAAACTTATAAATTGAAAAAAAAAAACTTTTAATATACTGTAGAATATACAAATATATACTTTGCATCTTTCTTATTTAGCTTCTTTGGAGATTTTGGATTTTTTGGTGGTGGAAGAGAAGAAAGTAGAGAGATTCCGAGAGGTGGCGATATCGTTATGGATTTAGATGTAACGTTAGAAGAACTTTACTCAGGAAATTTTGTTGAGGTAAACCGTGGACTATTAACAATTTCTATTTTTATTTCGCAGAGATTTTTCCCAAAACATTGAAAGAGATTGCGCTCTCACATGACCTACTTCAATATCACTGAACAAGAAATCTTTCTCATTGATAAAAATGGCCAGTCATGCTGAGGTCAAGGTCATCTGCATCAAGGTTGAAGGTCACATAGAAAATGGTCCAACTTTTGTTTATCCTGATAGGTAATGCAATGCTTAGGTCAAGGTCATTTGCATCAAGGCCGAAGGTCACATGGAAAATGGTCCATCTTTTGTTTATCCTGATAGGTATTGCAATGCTTAGGTCAAGGTCATCTGCATCAAGGTTGAAGGTCACATGGAAAATGGTCCATCTTTTGTTTATCCTGATAAGTATTGTGATGCTTAGGTCAAGGTCATCTGCATCAAGGTGGAAGGTTACATGGAAAATTGTTTATAGTTTGTTTATCCTGATAGGTATTGCGATATAAACGGGTGGCTAAGCCAGCTAAGAGTATCAGGAAATGTAATTACTCTATAGAATAAACTTTTAAGATGATCTTTTATTTCTCCTCATAGGTATTGCGGTATAAACCGGTGGCTAAGCCAGCTAGGGGTACAAGGAAATGTAATTGTAGAACAGAGATGGTGACGCAGCAACTCGGCCCCGGCAGATTTCAGATGACGCAACAGCAAGTCTGTGATGATTGTCCTAACGTCAAGTAAGGAATATAACCAGGGTCATAGGCAGATGTAGAAAAAGGGTTGGGGTGGTTTGGAACTCTATTGGAATTCATCAGAAGTGCTATTTTCTTTCAAATTTTTTTATAATATGTCAGAAGCTGGAGACAAACATGCCCTTAACCTCCATTGGACAATATTTCTAGATCTGCACAAGAGGATTTTGTGGTAATAATTATTAGGCTTGTAACAATATATTGATATATCGATAATATTGATAGCGAGGTTGTATGATACGCGAATGGTATCACATCCCAAGTATCGCGATACTGTCATACTGGTTTATTCAAAAAGAGAGAGTTAACATTTGCTTCTAAACAATGTTTAATGACTTTATTTTTTCCCTTTTCATAAATTATCTGAGGGATAAAATAAAATGAAACCCTGCAAAGAGGCATCAAATAAAAATTTCTACTTTTTGTTTCACTCAAAGATCATTCTTTCATCTTTATCAGACAGAAAAGATGATCTCAGCAAAGATCTTAAACAAATTACATCAGCTTCAAAAATTATAGTGAAATGAATATAAAGTTCGAAGTATCGTAGTACTATTGTATCTCAACTCTGTGATACTGTATCGTATCTTAGGGTACCTCGCAATACTCAAGCCTAATAATTTTATTTGTATTGTAATTTCAAGATTTATAGAATTTCAGAATTATAAAGTCATTCTGCTAAAGGATGTAAAGGTAGGGGCCATGGATTCACATTTCACAGAGTGGCACAATTTGAAATGAAAAAGACCTAAAAATAAATTATGAAATGGACATTATCAAGTCATTCTGTACTACTGTCCTGTTCACTAATTCCAGAGCACCCTGTTTTCCCGGTTTTCTCTAAAATATGATAATGTCATCTTCCAATAAGATATCAATTTTATAGTACTCCTTTAGTCGTATTAACAGAAAATACCATTGTTTTGGCTGTGCGTCAGCTGAGTTAGAAATAGGACAGAAAATAAAAAGTCTACGGGGATTTTCTATAGTAAAATAGCTGAAAATGTGTGACGTCGGAGGCTTTTACTTCACTGTTTACTATTGTTGACATGGAGAACAATATGGCGGCGGCTTGAAATTAACATGGGAATTTCCGGTAGACATTTTATTTTTTCATATTGCGGTTTGAAGATAGCTGATAGGGTAAATTGATGTTAATTTCCAGTTACGACTAAAGGAGTTCAATTCTCGGAAACTATAATTTATAGCAAAATTCTTCAGACGACAGTATAAATCGCCCAAACAGGGTGCTCTGGATTTAGTGAACAGCACAGTAGTTTCTAATATGAAAAGAGATCCTCCTTCTTGAGAACAGCACTAAGGAAAATTTAAAACGGACATTGATAGGAAGGAAAATTATATTTCAGTTTAAAAAAGACTAGTTCTCAGTTAAATAATTTGTAGTTGTGTAAATGTAGAGAAAAGGGACGAAAGTCCAAGTTGCAACGTTTGGTGCACTACAAGAAAATGATTTATATAACAAAAACTTAAGCTAATGGCATCTTGATTAAAAAAAAAAAAATTCACTTCAACAACTGGTACATGTACCTGTTAAAAGAAGACTCAAGATATCTTCTTTTTGATACATCACTATTGGATTACAGAATGTTTTACGTTTTTCTCTATTTTATTCAGAATGGTACCTGAAGAAAAATTACTAGAGATAGAGATAGAGCCTGGAATGAGGGACGGACAGGAATATCCGTTTGTAGCCGAGGGTATTTATAAACAATTTTCACTTTATAAACTATATTTTTCTTACTCCTCACTGAATCTTTTTTTGTAGGAGTAAAGTATTTATTAAAAAATATAATTGCATAATGTGTGAAGTGTGTCTTCAATAGATTTTAAACAGATTTCAACTATGAAAATGAAATATTTAAGAATGAAATGATTTACTGTAAACGTGGTTATTTTCGCTAAGGAAAATTGCACGAAATGACCATTGTAACATTACACTTGGGAGTAATTTTGTGAAATTGGGAGTATTTCCTTTAGCATTAAATACTGTTTGTAATTTTCATGCTGGGGTTATTTTAGCGATAATACTACAATCGTGAATAACGCGAAACTTACCCCCACGCTAAAAATTCACCGTTTACAGTAGCTTAAAGAATTTAGTAATCGCTAAGTTACTGAAATAACAAGGTATTTAATATCCGTACATTTGAAATAAAGATGCATGACTTTGTACAGTCTATTTGACATCATTTTAGTTTAATACTCAAAGTTACATGGATACATGTATTTCATATTGTTTAGGAGAGCCTCATATTGACGGAGAACCTGGTGATTTAAGATTCAAAATTAAACAGCAAAAGTAAGTATATGACTCATTGGTAGTTCTTACATTTCTTTGCAGGGAGGGTGGGAGGGGGGATGGCGTCATAGCCATCGGAGGAGATCCAGCCTATGGTTTTGATAAACATTTTACGTATAATGAGAATTTTGGCAAATTCTAGATCTGTCCTTTAATATATGTGCTCTTGTTTACTGTCCATTATACATATTTGTGCTGATACATGTATCTGACTTACATGTAAAAGTAGTGATGAGCTATCGGACAAATTTTACTATCGATTATCGGGGCACTATTGGAAATTCTAAGATGACTTGAGATTTTCTCCCTATATGTACTATTGAGTCTTTGCGGAATACAGAGTTCTTTCCCCTTATAGAGGGTATCTGACGTAAAACTATTATGACGTCATGAAAATGGTATGGTAACGTCGACTTTATACCGTCATTTCCCAGACTTTAGCACTGTTTCCATAGAATTTGATGACGTCATAATCAGTCTACGTCAGGTACTGTCTCAAATGGGAAGTAACTCTGGTTTTCGAAAATAGTGAATAGAACTTGCCTGGTGTAAAATCTCCAACAAACTTCCAGTTCGGTAAGCTTCACCCATGCACGTGCTATATAGATCTCGTACAGAACAATGTTAGAATAGAAATAACAACTAGCTAGCTGTTATTTGTTGTCCAGTAATTCCCCTCGTCGCATGAACCAATCAAATTATCACCTTGTCGCTTCGTGGCTCGGTGATAATTTTATTGCTTCATTCGACTCAGGGAATTACTGGACAACAAACCACGGCTAGCTAGTTGTTATTTCTTAACTAACTATCGATTGATTATCGGAACTATTGAATTTTTGAAAAATCATGTTCAAAACTAGTGAAATACCACTGAGGATGCTGCCTTTTTAACACACATACACTGCAAATGCATAGAAATACAATTTCAAACTAAAATCAACAATTTGATTTGTTTTTCTTGACCATTGTTATTTTTGCACACTTAGCTTGATGTCATTTTGATTACTTTTCATGAAAACAATTTTGATTTTAGTTACCTTTTATCTCTGAGTGACAATCAATTGTCAATTCTAATATCGATTATCAAAAATCGAAGGGTTTCAGCGATCGACTATCAAAAGTCGGCGACTATTGTCACATCACTATGTAAAAGCATTCTTACATTTAATTATTACAGAAACATCATACATGTACTTGTAAAATCATTTCTCAGAAGTTTACTCTATTTTCCATCTTTTACCTTGTTACACTGGCCTTGAAGTTTGACCTACTTTAAAAAAAACTTGATTCATTTTGCCGACAACCAGTGACAATTATTTGAATTTGATTACCGGTATAATTTACATTGAATTTTTTTGTAGACATAGGAAATTTGAGCGAAGGGGAGATGACCTATATACTAATGTTACCATCACCCTCCAAGATGCGCTGTCTGGATTTGAAATGGACATCAAACATTTAGATGGTCATTTGGTTAGTATGTCTATATATGTTCTGCAATTACAGATTTGAGAATGAGAGATTTTGGAAGCAGATTCAGATTCAGATTCATAATTTATTTGCGTCTCACCAACGCCAAATTCATACATGTACATACATGATATATTCTTTATAAAATCATACACAAAATAAAAATAAAATGCATGAATTATGACAGTTGCCATTCTTAATAGAATTATGAGAGACGATATAGCTTATAAAAGCAAGTAAGATCTCATAAAGTATATTAAAACATGTAAAATTTAACACAGTTTTTAAATGATTGATATATATATATATATTGATATTTTAAGTATATAAAAGACTGTTCCTTTTTAAAAGTATAAGATAGCAGATTTTGGCAGACATCCAACACATGTTACTATCTTGTAAAATATGAATTAGCTTATCCTTATCAGTTAAAACATCAAAATCTTGGTAAAACATTCTTGCATATTCAAACAACATAAATCTTTCACTGGAGTAAAGTGGGCAATGCAGCAAGACATGTTCTTCATCTTCTATCATATTATTACAATTGAAGCATACTCTTTCATTAACCTGTAACCTTTCATATCTGCCCGTTTCAATTCTAAGGGGAGCAACCCCACATCTAAACTTTGCAAATGCTGATCTATATCTTTTAGGCATGTGACATAAAATATAATTTTCTGTACAATATTCATTCTTAAAACATTTATAAGTTCTTAACTTTTTCCCATGATCAAATGATAAGAGCCTTTGTTTCCAATCTAAAATAAATCTATCAGTTATAGTATTCTCTATCAAAGTAAGGTCAGTTTTACATATTGGTTCATCAATTCTAAAAAATTCATTAATTTGTAATTCTTCCAATTTCTTTTTAACTTTAAAACACCAATTCTTTCTGTTTCTTGATTCCTCATTAAAAGACCATTCAAACACTTTAAAATTCAACCTATCATTATCCATTTTTAATAACCTTGACCAGTGTCTAAAAATATCTGACCACTGTCTGACACACACCGGTTTCCAACCCATGTCTCCTTGTACGGCATCATTTGGAGTGTACTTGCCAACCCCCATAAAAAATCGCATAGCTCTATTCTGGACAGCATTTATACATGTATATTCTTTAAAACCCCATATAGCTAATCCATAACTAATCACTGACCAGACTAATGTATCATATAATTTCGTAAAAGTTTCAAAAGAGAAACCACCAAACTGTTTGCTTTTAACAATAAGCAGCCCTAGAGCTCTATTTGCTGATTTAGAAATATTTTTAGCCATCAATTCATAATCTAAATACTCTGTCAATAGTAAACCTAGATATAAATACTGGTCTACAATGTCAATTTCATTTTCATCATATTTAAATACATATGCAGTTCTTTGTACAGATTTATTCCTAAAATGCATGACCTTTGACTTATTCAGGTTTACACTCATCTTATTTCGTTGACACCAACAGTGTAAAATATCTAATAAAAGTTGAAGATCACTTTCTTTTTCTGCTAGTAATATAACATCATCTGCGTAAAGCAGTATACATATCTTCTCTCCATTAATATCTACTCCAATATCTAATGCTTTAACCTCATTAACGAGAGAATCTATAAATAGATTAAATAGAATCGGTGACAAGATACAGCCTTGACGCAGGCCTTGATTTACACCAAACCACTCTGTAAAATTATTACATATTTTCACACAGCACTGAACATTTTGAAAGATTGCCTTTATCGCATTCATAAACTTTGTGCTTATACCTACATCGTGTAAATCACTAAATGATAGCTCTCTGTTAACATTGTCATAAGCTTTACTAAAATCAATGAAAGCTGTAAAAGTGGATAGCTTTTTTTTATTTTTCTTGTATCTATAATTGATGTAATAGTACCAATGTGGTCCACAGTACTCTTCTTTTTCATGAAACCATTCTGTTCATCATTTAAAATTTTATTTTGCTCAAACCACACAGTGAGCCTGTGATTTAGTACATTACAATAAACCTTATACACACAAGAAGCTAGAGTAATACCCCTATATGTGGATGGATCCATAGGGTCTGACATGGATCCCTTTGGAATGGGGGTTATAATACCTTTATTCCATGTCTCTGGAATTATACCAGTATAAAAACATCTATCAATAAATCTATGTAAAAAATCAATAATATCATTTTTCAAAAATTATGCTGGTATAGCATCACTACCAAGTGCTTTACCTGACTTTAACTTTAAAACAGCATTTCTAACCTCCTCAATAGTAATATTACAATCTAAAAATGCATCATGAGTAATGTAACTCTCAATATTATCATTACATGTATTATCAACAGAAGTATGCTCCCCTGAATTCAAAAGATTTTTAAAATAATATTGCCAGTTATTTAAGGCTACATTAGGATTCAGGTTAACAGTGCCATCTGGATTCAGAGACTGGAGAGGAATATATTTCTGCCTTTTATTTCCAATACTAATTTTTATACGCCCGTCATTTGACGGGACGTATTATGGTATGGCGAAGTCCGTCTGTCTGTCCGTCCGTCCGTCTGTCCGTCCGCCTATGGAACGCAATAACTTGAATACGCGTCAACGGATTTTTATGAAATTGATACATAGTAATCAGACTGTGGAGAGGAAGCCGCCTTTTGATTTTCAGGTTCATCCGATTTGTCGTTACAGAGTTATGGGACTTAGATTTTTGAAATACAGTGAAAATATACTAAAATATTTAAAAATTATTTAAAAATATATTTTTGGTCGAAATGTTTTGAAATTTTGTATACTTCAAGTAGAAAGGATGTTCTTTGACATATGTAACGGGTTTTTAATTTTTTTGTCGCATAACCGAGATATATTGTGTGTAATAGGAAGGGGGGTGGGTTATATGCACATACATTTTAAGCTAAGGGCAAAATATAGGCGCATGGAACGCGATAACTTGAATATGCGTCAACGGATTTTCATGATATTCATACATTATGATTGGACTGTGGAGAGGAAGCCGCCTTTCGATTTTCAGGTTTATTCGATATGTCGTTACAGAGTTATGGGACTTAGATTTTTAAAATACAGTGAAAATATACTAAAATATTTAAAAATTATTTAAAAATCTATTTCTGGTCGAAATGTTTTGAAATTTTGTATACTTCAAGTAGAAAGGATGTTCTTTCACATATATAACGGGATTTTAATTTTTTTGTCGCATAACCGAGATATTTTATGTTCTAATTCGTTTCACTCAAACGAACATAAATCATTTATGAAATAAAACAAACACATTTGTTGGATAGGAGGCGAAGCGCTCAATCTCTTTATTAACATGAAGTACATTTTTCAATTTTTCGCAATCCGCCATTGTCCTTAACTACAAAAGAGAAAAAATATTATTAACTAGATGGCTACTGTTGCAAGCAACAGACGGATTCCTCCTTTATTAGACCTTCCTCGGAATTGAAGTGTTAAAATCCGAATAAAGAAGATGGAAAAAAGAATAGTCGCTTAAGTATCTTATTCACTTCAGTAAATGAGTCAAAAGAGCTTATGTCTAATTTGGGACTCTTATTTGTTTATGAACAAAATAGAAGGAAAAAATAATAAATACCTTTCATGTTTACGAAAGATATAAACTCCATGCTCTATCAAAATCAAATCCTTTACAATTACTTTCTCAAAACAGAATTGCACAATGATTTCGCAATGAGATAATTTCTATTAATAGAAAATGACAACAACATGAAACTACTGATCTGTTATGCTACTAAGAATAAAAATGAAAGAAACAGAGAACAAGAATAAAAGAGTTATCTATCTTACAATGTAAGTTCAAATAAGAAGTACTACTTGTGTGAAGAATAAATAGTTAAGGACAAAACCCTGTTAATTCTACAAGAGTAAACGTTTGTTATGACCTTGAAAAAGTTAATTTGGCCTTTAACCAAGGTCATTGATAAAAGATAAGCATTTGAATTTATTCTCATCAAGAGTCCTCTTAATCTAATCAAAGCTCAATGTTTTATCGACAAAAGTCTGTTGTAACCTTGAAATCGAACAAATGACCTTGGGTCAAGGTCAAGGTGAAAGGACTTGATGCAAGGAATGTTTGCGCCAAGTTTGAACTCTCAAGGTCAAATGGTCTTTGTTCTATAGGCAAAAGTTTGTTGTGACCTTGAGAATCAAAATTTGACCTTGGGCCAAGGTCAAGGTGAAAGGGCTTGGATCAATGATTGTATTTATGAAGTTTGAACTGTCAAGGTCAAATAGTCTTTGTTCTATAGGCAAAAGTTTGTTGTGACCTTGAGAATCATAATGTGACCTTGAAACTAGGTCATCATCAATGACTACCTATTAGTAGCCTACCATCCAAGTTTCAACTCAAAATCTCAAAAACTGTCGAAATTGGCACTGTGCCAATTTAAAGTTCCATTTTCAACTCAAAATAGCACGAAAACCGTAAATATTTTATCGAGCATGTAAGCGTATAAAAGTTTGCAAATTTCCCAAAGAACAATATAAAACAAATTTCGTTCAAATCGTACGGTTAGTTTAAGAGTTATAAGAGTTTAAAGATTTGACTTTTGATGACCTCCAGCGGGGGCATATGTGAACCATTTGACAAGAAAAAAAATTTCATTCAAGATCTTCATATGGTCTTTCACATGGTACTTTCCGTTTTTTCATATGATGTTGTACTTTTTTGTAAAGTGTCCGGAACGGTTTGGGGGTAAGAATAATAATAATAATAAGAATAATAACTAGATGGCTACTGTTGCAAGCAACAGACGGATTCCTCCTTTATTAGACCTTCCTCGGAACTGAAATGCTAAAATCCGAATAAATAAGATGGAAAAAAGAATAGTTGCTTTAGTACCATATTAACTTCAGCAAATGAGTCAAAAGAGCTTATGTTTAATTTGGGACTCTTATTTATTTATCAACAAAATAGAAGAAAAAAATAATAAGTACCTTTCATGTTTACGAAAGCTTTAAACTCCATGCACAATCAATATCTATTTCTTTACAATGACTTTCTCAAAAAAGAATTGCACAATGATTTTGCAATGAGATAATTCCTATTAATAGAAAATGACAACAACATGAAACTACTGATATGTAATGCTACTAAGAAACAGAGAACAAGAATAAATGAGTTATCTATCTTACTATGTAAAGTTTAATTAAGAAGTACTACTTGTGTGAAGCAGAAATAGTTCAGGGCAAAATCCTGTGAATTCTACAAGAGTAAATGTTTGTTATGACCTTGAAAAAGTTAATTTGAACTTTAACCAAGGTCATGGATAAAAGATAAGCATTTGAATTTATTCACATAAAGAGTCCTCTTAATCTAATCAAAGCTAAATATTTTATCAACAAAAGTCTGTTGTGACCTTGAAATCGAACAAATGACCTTGGGTCAAGGTCAAGGTGAAAGGACTTGATGCAAGGAATATTTGCGCCAAGTTTGAACTCTCAAGGTCAAATGGTCTTTGTTCTATAGGCAAAAGTTTGTTGTGACCTTGAGAATCAAAATTTGACCTTGGGCCAAGGTCAAGGTGAAAGGGCTTGGATCAATGATTGTATTTATGAAGTTTGAACTGTCAAGGTCAAATAGTCTTTGTTCCATAAGCAAAAGTTTGTTGTGACCTTGAGAATCATAATGTGACCTTGAAACTAGGTCATCATCAATGACTACCTATAAGTAGCCTACCATCCAAGTTTCAACTCAAAATCTGAAAAACTGTAGAAATTGGCACTGTGCCAATTTAAAGTTCCATTTTCAACTCGGAATAGCGCGAAAACCGTAAATATTTTATCGAGCATGTAAGCGTATAAAAGTTTGCAAATTTCCAAAAGAACATTTTAAAACAAATTTCGTTCAAATCGTACGGTTAGTTTAGGAGTTATAAGTGTTTAAAGATTTGACCTTTGATGACCTCTAGCGGGGGCATACGTGAACTTTTCGACGACAAATTTTTTTTACCTCTAGATCTTTATATGCTCTTTCACATGATACTTCTTATTTTATCATAAGAAGTGGCACTTTTTTGTACAGTCACTGGAACGATCTGGGGGTAAGAATAATAATAATAAGAATAATAATAAGAATAAAGAAAAGACAATACAATAACAGAAAGGATTCCGACGGAAAAGTCGGAATCCTTAATAAGAACTAGATGGCTACTGTTGCAAGCAACAGACGGATTCCTCCTTTATTAGACCTTCCTCGGAACTGAAGTGTTAAAATCCGAATAAAGAAGATGGAAAAAAGAATAGTTGCTTTTGTACCTAATTCACTTCAGCAAATGAGGCAAAGGAGCTTATGTCTAATTTGGGACTCTTATTTATTTATCGACAAAATAGAAGAAGAAGATGATAAATACCTTTCAAGTTTAGGAAGGCTTTAAACTCCTAGATCTATTCTATCCATTTTGATTCCTTTGAAATTACTATCCCAAAAAGAATTGCACAATGAATTAGCAATGAGAAAATTTCTATAAATAGAGAATGACAACAGCATGAAAGTACAGACAAGTAATGCTACTAAGATAAAAAAAGGAAACATAGAACAAGAATAAAAGAGTTATCTATCTTACTATGTAAAGTTCAAATAAGAAGTACTGTGAAGAATAAATATTTAAGAACAAAATTCTCTCAATCCTACAAGAGTAAATGTTTGTTATGACCTTGAAAAAGTTTATTTGACCTTGAACCAAGGTCATGGATGAAAGATAAGCATTTTAGTTTATTCTCATCAAAATTCCTTTTCATCTATTCAAAGCTCAATATTTTATCAACAAAAGTCTGTTTTGACCTTGAAATCGAACAAATGACCTTGGGTCAAGGTCAAGGTGAAAGGACTTGATGTAAGGAACATTTGCGCAAAGTTTGAACTGTCAAGGTCAAATGGTCTTTGTTCTATGGGAAAATTTTTGTTGTGACCTTGAGAATGAGAATTTGACCTTGGGTCAAGGTCAAGGTGATGGGGCTTGGATCAATGATTGTATTTATGAAGTTTGAACTGTCAAGGTCAAATAGTCTTTGTTCTATAGGCAAAAGTTTGTTGTGACCTTGAGAATCAAAATTTGACCTTGAAACTAGGTAATCATCAATGACTACCTATAAGTAACCTACCATCCAAGTTTCAACTCAAAATCTCAAAAACTGTAGAAATTGGCACTGTGCCAATTTAAAGTTCCAATTTCAACTCAAAATAGCGCGATAACTGTAAACATTTTATCGAGCATGTAAGCGTGTAAAAGTTTGCAAATTTCCCAAAGAACAATATAAAACAAATTTCATTCAAATCGCACGGTTAGTTTAGGAGTTATAAGGTTTTAAAGATTTTACCTTTGATGACCTCTAGCGGGGGCATATGTAAACTTTTCGACAAGAAAAAAAATATATATGAAGATCTTTATTTGCTCTTTCACATGATACTTTCCATTTTATCATATGATGCGGTACTTTGTTGTAAAGTCTCTGGATTGGCTTGGGGGTAAGAATAATAATAATAATAATAATAAGAATAACTAGATGGCTACTGTTGCAAGCAACAGACGGATTCCTCCTTTATTAGACCTTCCTCGGAACTGAAGTGTTGAAATCCGAATAAAGATGATGAAAAATGAATAGTTGCTTTAGTACCTTATTCACTTCAGCAAATGAGTCAAAAGAGCTTAAGTCTAACTTGGGACTCTCATCTATTTATCGACAAAAAAGAAGAAAAAGACGATAAATACCTTTCAAGTTTAGAAAGGCTTTAAACTCCTATATCTATTCTATCCATTTTGAATCCTTTTAAATTACTATCCCAAAAAGAATTGCACAATGAATTAGCAATGAGAAAATTTCTATAAATAGAGAATGACAACAGCATGAAAGTACAGACAAGTAATGCTACTAAGATAAAAAAGGAAACAGAGAACAAGAATAAAAGAGTTATCTATCTTACTATGTAAAGTTCAAATAAGAAGTACTATTTCTGTGAAGAATAAATATTTAAGAACAAAATCCTATCAATCCTACAAGAGTAAATGTTTGTTATGACCTTGAAAAAGTTTATTTGACCTTGAACCAAGGTCATGGATGACAGATAAGCATTTTAGTTAATTCTCATCAAGATTTCTTTTTATCTATTCAAAGCTCAATATTTTATCAACAAAAGTCTGTTGTGACCTTGAAATCGAACAAATAACCTTGGGTCAAGGTCAAGGTGAAAGGACTTGATGCAAGGAATATTTGCGTCAAGTTTTAGCTCTCAATGTCAAATGGTCTTTGTTCTATAGAAAAAATTTGGTGGGACCTTGAAAATGAGAATTTGACCTTGGGTCAAGGTCAAAGTGAAAGGGCTTGGATCAATGATTGTATTTGTGAAGTTTGAACTGTCAAGGTCAAATAGTCTTTGTTCTATAGGCAAAAGTTTGTTGTGACCTTGAGAATCATAATATGACCTTGAAACTAGGTCATCATCAATGACTACCTATAAGTAACCTACCATCCAAGTTTCAACTCAAAATCTCAAAAACTGTAGAAATTGGCACTGTGCCAATTTAAAGTTCCATTTTCAACTCAAAATAGCGCGAAAACCGTAAATATTTTATCGAGCATGTAAGCGTATAAAAGTTTGCAAATTTCCCAAAGAACAATATAAAACAAATTTCGTTAAAATCGCACGGTTAGTTTAGGAGTTATAAGGTTTTAAAGATTTTACCTTTGATGACCTCTAGCAGGGGCATATGTGAACTTTTCGACAAGAAAAAAATTTTAAATTTAGATCTTCATATGCTCTTTCACATGGTACTTTCCGTTTTTTCATATGCTGCTGTACTTTTTTGTTAAGTGACCGGAACGGTTTGTGGGTAAGAATAATAATAATAACTAGATGGCTACTGTTGCAAGCAACAGACGGATTCCTCCTTTATTAGACCTTCCTCGGAACTGAAATGTTAAAATCCGAAAAAAGAAGATGGTAAAAAGTTTAGTTGCTTTCGTACCTTATTCACTTCAGCAGATGAGTCAAAAGAGCTTATGTCTAATTTGGGACTCTTATTTATTTATCAACAAAATAAAAGAAAAAGATAATAAATACCTTTCATTTTTACGAAAGCTTTAAACTCCATGCTCTATATCAAATCCTTTACAATTACACTCTCAAAAAAGAATTGCACAATGATTTTGCAATGAGATAATTTCTATTAATAGAAAATGACAACAACATGAAAGTGCAAATATGTAAAAAAAAAAGAAACAGAAAACAAGAAGAAAAGAGTTATCTTTCTTACACTATGTTAAGTTCAAATAAGAAGGACTACTTGTGTGAAAAATAAATAGTATAGGACCAGAAATGTGAATTCTACAGAAGGAAATGTTTGTTATGACCTTGAGAATGATTATTTGACCTTGAATCAATGTCACCGATAAAAGATAAGTATTGGAGGTTATTCTCATCAAAATTGATCTTAAACTGATCAAAGTTCAGTATTTTATTAACCAAAGTATGCTGTGACCTTGAAATCGAACTAATGACCTTGGGTCAAGGTCAAGGTGAGAGGGCTTGATGCAAGGAATATTTGTATAAAGTTTGAACTCTCAACGTCAAACAGTCTTTGTTTTACAGGCAAAAGTTTGTTGTGACCTTGAGAAGGAGAATTTGACCTTGGGTCAAGGTCAAGGTGAAAGGGCTTGGCTCAACGATTATATGTATGAAGTTTGAATTCTCAAGATCAAACCGTCTTTGTTCTATAGGCAAAAGTTTGTTGTGACCTTGAGAAGCAAAATTTGACCTTGAAACAAGGTCAACATTAAATGACTACCTATAAGTTACCTACCATCCAAGTTTCAACTCAAAATCTCAAAAACTGAGGAAATTGGCACTATGCGAATTTAAAATTCCATTTTTAACTCGTAATAGAGCGAAAACCGTAAATATTTCATAGAGTATGTAAGCGTATAAAAGTTTGCAAATTTTCCAAAGAACAATATAAAACAAATTTCGTTCAAATCGTACGATTACTTTAGGAGTTATGAGAGTTTAAAGATTTGACCTTTGATGACCTCTAGCGGGGGCATATGTGAACTTTTGGACAAGAAAAAAAATTTGAATTGAGATCTTGATATGCTCTTGCACATGGTATTTTCCACTTGATCATATATTGCGGTACTTTTTTGTAAAGTTTCTGGAACGTTTGGGGGTAAGAATAATAATAAGAATAATAAGAATAAAGAAAAGACAATACAATAACAGAAAGGATTCCGACGGAAGTCGGAATCCTTAATAAGAATAATAAGAATAAAGAAAAGACAATACAATAACAGAAAGGATTCCGACGGAAATCGGAATCCTTAATAAATGGAAGGATGGAGGTTCCTGTGGACATAGCAGACGGATTCCTCTCATTTACATCTTGTTAAGAACAGAAATGAAAATTGAAAAAATGCGAAAATGACTGGCCGCAGCTGGACTCGAACCAGGTACCTTCACCAAGGTAGGCCCCATCGTATCTTGTACATGTAATGTCAGGTCACATGGTTGAATTGACCAATGAAATTTGTAACACATCCTGGGTCATGCATATTAATTATGTGAGGGATTTTCCAATGAATCATGACAATATAGCAAGTGTTTTCAAACTGGTACATGTATTCGATATTTCTTGATTCTGTTAGAAAACATTTTGAACTAATACATACTCGTATAAATTTTGAAATGAAAACAATGTTGAAGCACTGTACTTAATGTTTGCTTACGAATGAAAAAAAAAATGAGGGGAAAAAATGGCCGAGGCCGGTATCGAACCCCGGACCCTCCGATTCGAAGTCTGACGCTCTACCGCTGAGCTATTGCAGAACTGACAAAGCTGTGCATCAAAAGTCTTTAGAAGGATGAAATCTTGCGACTATGATATGACTCAACATGTCAAGCATGTTCCGAATGATAAATCTTTATCGATCGATTCTATTTACAGGTTTGTATTCAGGAGTAAACAACACAGAATTTCATAAAATGTTTTTTTTTTATTTGACTTTCATTGACCATGTATGTAGAGAATAAAATTATGAATCAATAAATTGTGTTTGCTTCTTTTGCAAGGGCGGATCTACGCAGGGTAGGTGAAAACAGGTATGTACACGTATGTAACATGTAAGTCGGAGGGGGGGGCAAAAACTTATCAACCTCCCCCTTTCGAAGGACTAGTCTATGTCATTGGATAAACAAACCGTCAAAGATCTTGTACAGTTATTTCAAAGATTGACGAATTCAAAAAGAAACAGACAAACAAACGAGAAAAAAAATGCCCAAGGGGGCCACATTGCTCCGTCAAAGGTCTTGTACAGTTGTTTCAAATATTAAGGAATTTAATAAGAAAAAGACAAACAAAACAAACAACAACAAAAAAAAAAAAAAACAAGAGGCCAAAGGGAGCCATATTGCTCAGTCAAAAGTCTTGTACAGTTGTTTCAAAGATCGTCGAATCAAAAAAGAAAAAAACAAGCAAACAAACAAACAAGCAAAACAAATGAAAATAAAAAAAAAAAAAACAAATCAAAACAAACAAGAGGCCCAAGGGGGCCACATTGCCCCGTCAAAGGTCTTGTACAGTTGTTTCAAAGATTGACGAATTAAAAAAAACAAGACATACAAAAAAAAAAAAAAAAAAAAAAAAACCAAGAAGCCCAAGGGGGCCACATTGCTCCGTCAAAGGTCTTGTACAGTTGTTTCAAAGATTGACGAATGAAAAAAAAAGAGGCCTAAGGTGGCCATATATACACGTTGAAGTCAATGACATTGAAATAAATATGCGCAATATGAAATGTGTTTTTCTTCTGAATAAAAAGCTATGAATAGGACTGACTTGTTGCATGAACGATCGATAATTCTTGTAATGCTGAATCAGCCATTTGTATTTCTCCGTCTGTATATCAAAAATAAAAACCACTAACATTCAGGAACTCCAATGGCTATGTGGATAGGGCGTTGGACTGCTGGCCAAGGGTACCGGGTTCGATCCCCAGTCTGGACGTTTTTTTTTTTCGCCGATCGTCTGCGTTTCTGTCTAGTACTCTCTCTATCTGTTCGTATGTCTGTTCGTTCTTCTATCGTTGTCAGTCTATCTAACACTGTCTATCTTACACTGTCAGTCTGTCTGTCTGGTCCATGCTGCAAATTTACCAGTTAATTTAAATGATGCTATTCAATTTTAAGACATTTTTAAAACATTTAATTAGAAAATGACAACAGCATGAAAGTACAGACAAGTCATGGTACGAAGAGAAATAGAAATAAAAGATTTATCTTTCTTAGATCATGTAAAGTTCATATAAGAAGGACCTCGTTTGTGAAGTAGAAGTAGTGTAGGACAAACACTGTGTATTTAACAAGTAAATGTTGTTATGACATTGAGAATGAAATTTTCGCCTTGAACCAAGGTCAAGGAAAAAAGATGAGTATAGAATATCATTTTTTCTTCAAAATATATATGAAATTGAATAAAGCTCAATATTTTATCAACAAAAGACTGTTATGACCTTGAAATCGAACGAATGACCTTTGGTCAAGGTCAATGTGACAGGACTTACTGCAAGGAATATTTGTACCCAGTTTGCACTCTCAAGGTCAAACAGTCTTTGTTTTATAGGCAAAAATGCTGTTGTGACCTTGAGAATGAGAATTTGACCTTGGATCAAGGTCAAGGTGAAAGAGCTTGGCTTAACAATTATATGTATGAAGTTTGAACTCTGAAGGTCAAATAGTCTTTGCTCTATAAGCAAAAGTTTCATGTGACCTTGAGAATAAAAATTTGACCTTGAAAAGAGGGTCAACATTAAATGACTATCTATAAGTGACCTAACATCCAAGTTTCAACTCAAAGTCTCAAAATTTGTAGAAATTGGCACCTTGCCAATTTAAGGCTCCATTTTCAACTTGAAATAGCTTGAAAACTGTAAATATTTTATGGAGCATGTAAGCGTATAAAAGTTTGCAAATTTCTCAAAGAACAATATAAAACAAATTTTGTTCAAATCGTACGATTAGTAAAGGAGTTATAAGAGTTTAAAGATTTGACCGCTGATGACCTCAAGCGGGGGCATATGTGAACTTTTCGACAAGAAAAAAATATTAAATTAAGATCTTTATTTGCTCTTTTACATGATACTTTCCATTTTATCATATGATGCGGTACTTTGATGTAACGTCACTGGATTGGCTTGGGGGTAAGAATAATAATAATAATAATAATAATAATAATAATAAGAATAATAAGAATAAAGAAAAGACAATACAATAACAGAAAGGATTCCGACGGAAATCGGAATCCTTAATAAATGGAAGGATGGAGGTTCCTGTGGACATAGCAGACGGATTCCTCTCATTTACATCTTGTTAAGAACAGAAATGAAAATTGAAAAAATGCGAAAATGACTGGCCGCAGCTGGACTCGAACCAGGTACCTTCACCAAGGTAGGCCCCATCGTATATTGTACATGTAATGTCAGGTCACATGGTTGAATTGACCAATGAAATTTGTAACACATCCTGGGTCATGCATATTAATTATGTGAGGGATTTTCCAATGAATCATGACAATATAGCAAGTGTTTTCAAACTGGTACATGTATTCGATATTTCTTGATTCTGTTAGAAAACATTTTGAACTAATACATACTCGTATAAATTTTGAAATGAAAACAATGTTGAAGCACTGTACTTAATGTTTGCTTACGAATGAAAAAAAAAATGAGGGGAAAAAATGGCCGAGGCCGGTATCGAACCCCGGACCCTCCGATTCGAAGTCTGACGCTCTACCGCTGAGCTATTGCAGAACTGACAAAGCTTTGCATCAAAAGTCTTTAGAAGGATGAAATCTTGCGACTATGATATGACTCAACATGTCAAGCATGTTCCGAATGATAAATCTTTATCGATCGATTCTATTTACAGGTTTGTATTCAGGAGTAAACAACACAGAATTTCATAAAATGTTTTTTTTTTTATTTGACTTTCATTGACCATGTATGTAGAGAATAAAATTATGAATCAATAAATTGTGTTTGCTTCTTTTGCAAGGGCGGATCTACGCAGGGTAGGTGAAAACAGGTATGTACACGTATGTAACATGTAAGTCGGAGGGGGGGGGGGGCAAAAACTTATCAACCTCCCCCTTTCGAAGGACTAGTCTATGTCATTGGATAAACAAACCGTCAAAGATCTTGTACAGTTATTTCAAAGATTGACGAATTCAAAAAGAAACAGACAAACAAACGAGAAAAAAAATGCCCAAGGGGGCCACATTGCTCCGTCAAAGGTCTTGTACAGTTGTTTCAAATATTAAGGAATTTAATAAGAAAAAGACAAACAAAACAAACAACAACAAAAAAAAAAACAAAAAAAAAAACAAGAGGCCAAAGGGAGCCATATTGCTCAGTCAAAAGTCTTGTACAGTTGTTTCAAAGATTGTCGAATCAAAAAAGAAAAAAACAAGCAAACAAACAAACAAGCAAAACAAATGAAAATAAAAAAAAAAAAAAAAAACAAATCAAAACAAACAAGAGGCCCAAGGGGGCCACATTGCCCCGTCAAAGGTCTTGTACAGTTGTTTCAAAGATTGACGAATTAAAAAAAACAAGACATACAAAAAAAAAAAAAAAAAAAAAAAAACCAAGAAGCCCAAGGGGGCCACATTGCTCCGTCAAAGGTCTTGTACAGTTGTTTCAAAGATTGACGAATGAAAAAAAAAGAGGCCTAAGGTGGCCATATATACACGTTGAAGTCAATGACATTGAAATAAATATGCGCAATATGAAATGTGTTTTTCTTCTGAATAAAAAGCTATGAATAGGACTGACTTGTTGCATGAACGATCGATAATTCTTGTAATGCTGAATCAGCCATTTGTATTTCTCCGTCTGTATATCAAAAATAAAAACCACTAACATTCAGGAACTCCAATGGCTATGTGGATAGGGCGTTGGACTGCTGGCCAAGGGTACCGGGTTCGATCCCCAGTCTGGACGTTTTTTTTTTCGCCGATCGTCTGCGTTTCTGTCTAGTACTCTCTCTATCTGTTCGTATGTCTGTTCGTTCTTCTATCGTTGTCAGTCTATCTAACACTGTCTATCTTACACTGTCAGTCTGTCTGTCTGGTCCATGCTGCAAATTTACCAGTTAATTTAAATGATGCTATTCAATTTTAAGACATTTTTAAAACATTTAATTAGAAAATGACAACAGCATGAAAGTACAGACAAGTCATGGTACGAAGAGAAATAGAAATAAAAGATTTATCTTTCTTAGATCATGTAAAGTTCATATAAGAAGGACCTCGTTTGTGAAGTAGAAGTAGTGTAGGACAAACACTGTGTATTTAACAAGTAAATGTTGTTATGACATTGAGAATGAAATTTTCGCCTTGAACCAAGGTCAAGGAAAAAAGATGAGTATAGAATATCATTTTTTCTTCAAAATATATATGAAATTGAATAAAGCTCAATATTTTATCAACAAAAGACTGTTATGACCTTGAAATCGAACGAATGACCTTTGGTCAAGGTCAATGTGACAGGACTTACTGCAAGGAATATTTGTACCCAGTTTGCACTCTCAAGGTCAAACAGTCTTTGTTTTATAGGCAAAAATGCTGTTGTGACCTTGAGAATGAGAATTTGACCTTGGATCAAGGTCAAGGTGAAAGAGCTTGGCTTAACAATTATATGTATGAAGTTTGAACTCTGAAGGTCAAATAGTCTTTGCTCTATAAGCAAAAGTTTCATGTGACCTTGAGAATAAAAATTTGACCTTGAAAAGAGGGTCAACATTAAATGACTATCTATAAGTGACCTAACATCCAAGTTTCAACTCAAAGTCTCAAAATTTGTAGAAATTGGCACCTTGCCAATTTAAGGCTCCATTTTCAACTTGAAATAGCTTGAAAACTGTAAATATTTTATGGAGCATGTAAGCGTATAAAAGTTTGCAAATTTCTCAAAGAACAATATAAAACAAATTTTGTTCAAATCGTACGATTAGTAAAGGAGTTATAAGAGTTTAAAGATTTGACCGCTGATGACCTCAAGCGGGGGCATATGTGAACTTTTCGACAAGAAAAAAATATTAAATTAAGATCTTTATTTGCTCTTTTACATGATACTTTCCATTTTATCATATGATGCGGTACTTTGATGTAACGTCACTGGATTGGCTTGGGGGTAAGAATAATAATAATAATAATAATAATAATAATAATAATAATAAGAATAATAAGAATAAAGAAAAGACAATACAATAACAGAAAGGATTCCGACGGAAATCGGAATCCTTAATAAATGGAAGGATGGAGGTTCCTGTGGACATAGCAGACGGATTCCTCTCATTTACATCTTGTTAAGAACAGAAATGAAAATTGAAAAAATGCGAAAATGACTGGCCGCAGCTGGACTCGAACCAGGTACCTTCACCAAGGTAGGCCCCATCGTATCTTGTACATGTAATGTCAGGTCACATGGTTGAATTGACCAATGAAATTTGTAACACATCCTGGGTCATGCATATTAATTATGTGAGGGATTTTCCAATGAATCATGACAATATAGCAAGTGTTTTCAAACTGGTACATGTATTCGATATTTCTTGATTCTGTTAGAAAACATTTTGAACTAATACATACTCGTATAAATTTTGAAATGAAAACAATGTTGAAGCACTGTACTTAATGTTTGCTTACGAATGAAAAAAAAAATGAGGGGAAAAAATGGCCGAGGCCGGTATCGAACCCCGGACCCTCCGATTCGAAGTCTGACGCTCTACCGCTGAGCTATTGCAGAACTGACAAAGCTTTGCATCAAAAGTCTTTAGAAGGATGAAATCTTGCGACTATGATATGACTCAACATGTCAAGCATGTTCCGAATGATAAATCTTTATCGATCGATTCTATTTACAGGTTTGTATTCAGGAGTAAACAACACAGAATTTCATAAAATGTTTTTTTTTTATTTGACTTTCATTGACCATGTATGTAGAGAATAAAATTATGAATCAATAAATTGTGTTTGCTTCTTTTGCAAGGGCGGATCTACGCAGGGTAGGTGAAAACAGGTATGTACACGTATGTAACATGTAAGTCGGAGGGGGGGGCAAAAACTTATCAACCTCCCCCTTTCGAAGGACTAGTCTATGTCATTGGATAAACAAACCGTCAAAGATCTTGTACAGTTATTTCAAAGATTGACGAATTCAAAAAGAAACAGACAAACAAACGAGAAAAAAAATGCCCAAGGGGGCCACATTGCTCCGTCAAAGGTCTTGTACAGTTGTTTCAAATATTAAGGAATTTAATAAGAAAAAGACAAACAAAACAAACAACAACAAAAAAAAAAACAAAAAAAAAAACAAAAAAAACAAGAGGCCAAAGGGAGCCATATTGCTCAGTCAAAAGTCTTGTACAGTTGTTTCAAAGATTGTCGAATCAAAAAAGAAAAAAACAAGCAAACAAACAAACAAGCAAAACAAATGAAAATAAAAAAAAAAAAAAAACAAATCAAAACAAACAAGAGGCCCAAGGGGGCCACATTGCCCCGTCAAAGGTCTTGTACAGTTGTTTCAAAGATTGACGAATTAAAAAAAACAAGACATACAAAAAAAAAAAAAAAAAAAAAAAAAAAACCAAGAAGCCCAAGGGGGCCACATTGCTCCGTCAAAGGTCTTGTACAGTTGTTTCAAAGATTGACGAATGAAAAAAAAAGAGGCCTAAGGTGGCCATATATACACGTTGAAGTCAATGACATTGAAATAAATATGCGCAATATGAAATGTGTTTTTCTTCTGAATAAAAAGCTATGAATAGGACTGACTTGTTGCATGAACGATCGATAATTCTTGTAATGCTGAATCAGCCATTTGTATTTCTCCGTCTGTATATCAAAAATAAAAACCACTAACATTCAGGAACTCCAATGGCTATGTGGATAGGGCGTTGGACTGCTGGCCAAGGGTACCGGGTTCGATCCCCAGTCTGGACGTTTTTTTTTTTCGCCGATCGTCTGCGTTTCTGTCTAGTACTCTCTCTATCTGTTCGTATGTCTGTTCGTTCTTCTATCGTTGTCAGTCTATCTAACACTGTCTATCTTACACTGTCAGTCTGTCTGTCTGGTCCATGCTGCAAATTTACCAGTTAATTTAAATGATGCTATTCAATTTTAAGACATTTTTAAAACATTTAATTAGAAAATGACAACAGCATGAAAGTACAGACAAGTCATGGTACGAAGAGAAATAGAAATAAAAGATTTATCTTTCTTAGATCATGTAAAGTTCATATAAGAAGGACCTCGTTTGTGAAGTAGAAGTAGTGTAGGACAAACACTGTGTATTTAACAAGTAAATGTTGTTATGACATTGAGAATGAAATTTTCGCCTTGAACCAAGGTCAAGGAAAAAAGATGAGTATAGAATATCATTTTTTCTTCAAAATATATATGAAATTGAATAAAGCTCAATATTTTATCAACAAAAGACTGTTATGACCTTGAAATCGAACGAATGACCTTTGGTCAAGGTCAATGTGACAGGACTTACTGCAAGGAATATTTGTACCCAGTTTGCACTCTCAAGGTCAAACAGTCTTTGTTTTATAGGCAAAAATGCTGTTGTGACCTTGAGAATGAGAATTTGACCTTGGATCAAGGTCAAGGTGAAAGAGCTTGGCTTAACAATTATATGTATGAAGTTTGAACTCTGAAGGTCAAATAGTCTTTGCTCTATAAGCAAAAGTTTCATGTGACCTTGAGAATAAAAATTTGACCTTGAAAAGAGGGTCAACATTAAATGACTATCTATAAGTGACCTAACATCCAAGTTTCAACTCAAAGTCTCAAAATTTGTAGAAATTGGCACCTTGCCAATTTAAGGCTCCATTTTCAACTTGAAATAGCTTGAAAACTGTAAATATTTTATGGAGCATGTAAGCGTATAAAAGTTTGCAAATTTCTCAAAGAACAATATAAAACAAATTTTGTTCAAATCGTACGATTAGTAAAGGAGTTATAAGAGTTTAAAGATTTGACCGCTGATGACCTCAAGCGGGGGCATATGTGAACTTTTCGACAAGAAAAAAATATTAAATTAAGATCTTTATTTGCTCTTTTACATGATACTTTCCATTTTATCATATGATGCGGTACTTTGATGTAACGTCACTGGATTGGCTTGGGGGTAAGAATAATAATAATAATAATAATAATAATAATAATAAGAATAATAAGAATAAAGAAAAGACAATACAATAACAGAAAGGATTCCGACGGAAATCGGAATCCTTAATAAGAATAATAAGAATAAAGAAAAGACAATACAATAACAGAAAGGATTCCGACGGAAGTCGGAATCCTTAATAAGAATAAAGAAAAGACAATACAATAACAGAAAGGATTCCGACGGAAGTCGGAATCCTTAATAACATATATGCAATGGGTGGGTGGGTGGGGAGCGACTTATCAGGCCGAGATTGAGCCTTCGAATGACTTTCTAAACTTAACATTACCTGTACATTACCTACGAAAAGCATGTTATGCAAATTAATATTACTATGCAAAGCCAATGAAATCGAAAATGTTATTGAACCATGAAATTTTACCTGTACAGGTAGGATAACAGAGTGTTCGATAACTATAATAAATACATGTGTGTAATAGGAAGGGGGGAGGGGTGGCTTATATGCACATACATGTTAAGCTAAGGGCAAAATATAGGTGCATGGAACGCAATAACTTGAATATGCGTCTACGGATTTTCATGATATTCATACATTTTGATTGGACTGTGGAGAGGAAGCCACCTTTCGATTTTCAGGTTCATTCGATATGTCATTACAGAGTTATGGGACTTAGACATTTTAAAATACAGTGAAAATATACTAAAATAGTTAAAAATTATTTAAAAATCTATTTCTGGTCGAAATGTTTTGAAATTTTGTATACTTAAGGTAGAAAGGATGCTCTTTGACATATATAACGGGTTTTTAATTTTTTGGTCGCATAAGCGAGATATTGTGTGTAATAGGAAGGGGGGGGGGGGTTATATGCACATACATGTTAAGCTATGGGCAAAATATAGGCGCATGGAACGCAATAACTTGAATATGCGTCAACGGATTTTCATGATATTCATACATTATGATTGGACTGTGGAGAGGAAGATGCCTTTCGATTTTCAGGTTCATTCGATATGTCGTTACAGAGTTATGGGACTTAGATATTTTAAAATACAGTGAAAATATACTAAAATAGTTAAAAATTATTTAAAAATCCATTTCTGGTTGAAATGTTTTGAAATTTTGTATACTTCAAGTAGAAAGGATGTTCTTTCACATATATGACGGGTTCTTGAATTTTTTGTCACATAATTCAGAAATTATGTGTAATGGGGGGGGGGGGGGGGGGGGGTTATATGCACATACATGTTAAGCTAAGGGCAAAATATAGGTGCATGGAACGCAATAACTTGAATATGTGTCAACAGATTTTCATGATATTTGTACATTTTGATCAGACTTTGAAGAGGAAGCCGCCTTTCGATTTTAAGGTTCATCCAATTTGTCCTTATGGAGTTATGGGACTTAGATATTTTGGTGTTGTGAAAAAAATCCCAACGGGCGTATCTTGCTGCGTGAGCGTAGGCTTTATTCCAATTGATTTCCAGAATTCTTTCGGATCACTATTTTGATTTTCAATAAGCTCGGACTGCTTTGTATGCCAATGCTGCCTCTTAGCACACTGAACTTTTTTATCAAATTGCTTGCGCACAGCACAAAATTTTTCCCGCAACCTTCTACAATCGGCACTATTACGAGCCTTTAACCAACAGCGCTCTGCATTTCGAACACTTCTCCATAATTCAGCCAATTCTGCAGACCACCACGGTTTCCGTTTTCTGAATCCTGTTGACTGGTTATTATACGGAATTTCACGCAAGTTATCTTCCATTTGATTCATTAATAAAACGGAGAACTCCTTGTACATCTTATCAACCTCCATTTGAGTATCACCTACCACTTCTAAATTATGTACGATCTGCAGAAGCTTATTCACGGTTTCTTGATCTGACATCCAATCATCTGGAAGCGGTTTAGTAACGTACCGCTTATTACCACAATTTTGCCCGCCCGGTATGCAATGATTTCGTTCCACACGTTCCTCTTCCTTTGATGAAGAAAATGTATATCGCCAAGATATCATTGCATGGTCTGGTATACATCTATGGTCAAATGTTCCTTCTGGTACACATGATTCGACCACATCTACTGCCTGACGAACAGTAAAGTCGCTGTAGCATTTAAGTTGTTCATACGGGACGAGACAGTAATCTACCACTGATGATCCTCGTGTTGAAATATATGTGAAGTCATTGCACACAGAGTTTCTACCATTAAGTATACAGCAGTTTGTGGTAGATAAGAACTCACACAGTGTATTTCCATATGAGTTAACTGTGTAATCAACAGCAACTTGACACTTGCCCATGTCAGGATTCAAATTGTTAAAAAAGAAGCAATGTTTGGGACAATATCATTTTTTCTCCAAAATATTCTTTTGTTCCAAGATGCATGCAAATATTTGAAAATCTTTAAATGAACTCAGAAAATCGAGTATTTTATTATACCCCCGCCATATAATGGTGGGGGTATATAGTGATGCACTTGTCCGTCCATGTGTGCGTCCGTCCCACCTGTGGTTTCCAGACATTTAAAGGAAAATTATTACAGATAATCAATTCATTTCTTGCATACAGCTTTTACACCAAGAAATACAGGTCAAGTTCGAATATGGGTTATGTCCCTCAATTTTGTGCAGAGTTATGCCCCTTGAAACTTTGAAAAATTCAAAATTTTTTGGTTTCCGGACATTTAAAGGTAAACCGTTACAGATAATCAATTCATTTATTGGGTATAGCTCTTACACCAAGAAATACAGGTCAAGTTCGAATATGGGTCATGTCCCTCAATTTTGTGCAGAGTTATGCCCCTTGAAACTTAGAAAAATTCAAAATTTTGTGGTTTCCGGACATTTAAAGGTAAACCGTTATAGATAATCAATTGATTTCTTACACATAGCTTTTACACCCAGAAATACAGGTCAGGTTCGAATATGGGTCATGTCCCTCAATTTTGTGCAGAGTTATGCCCCTTGAAACTTAGAAAAATTCAAAATTTTGTGGTTTCCGGACATTTAAAGGTAAACTGTTATAGATAATCAATTCATTTCTTGCATATAGCTTTTACACCAAGAAATACAGGTCAAGTTCGAATATGGGTCATGTCCTTCCATTTTGTGCAGAGTAATGCCCCTTGAAACTTAGAAAAATTCAAAATTTTGTGGTTTCCGGACATTTGAAGGAAAACCGTTACAGATTATCAATTCATTTCTTGGACATAGCTCTTACACCAAGAAGTACAGGTCAAGTTCAAATATGGGTCATGTCCCTCAATTTTGTGCAGAGTTATCCCCCTTGAAACTTAGAAAAAATTCAAAATTTTGTGGTTTCCGGACATTTAAAGGTAAACTGTTATAGATAATCAATTCATTTCTTGCATATAGCTCTTACACCAAGAAGTACCGGTCAAGGTAGAATATGGGTCATGTCCCTCAATTTTGTGCAGAGTTATGCCCCTTGAAACTTAGAAAAATTCAAAATGTTATGGTTTCCAGACATTTAAAGGTAAACTAATAAAGATAATCAATTCATTCCTTGCATATAGCTTTTACACCAAGAAATACAGGTCAAGTTCAAATATGGGTCTTGTCCCTCAATTATGTGCAGAGTTAGGCCCCTTGAAACTTAGAAAAATTCACAATTTTGTGGTTTCCAGACATTTAAAGGAAAACTGATACAAATAATCAATTCATTCCTTGCATATACATGTACCTTTCACACCAAGAAATACAGGTCAACTTCAAATATGTGTCATGTCCCTCAATTACGTGCAGAGTTATTCCCCTTGAAACTTAGAAAAATTCAAAATTTTGTGGCTTCTGGACATTAGAAGGATAACTGTTACAGATAATAACTTCATCTCTTGAATGTAGCTATTATACCAAAAACTACAGGTTAGGTTTGAATATGGCTCAATTTTATGCAGAGTTGTGCCCCTTCAAACTGGGAAAAAAATCAATATTTTGTGCTTGCCTGACATTTAAATGAAAACTGTAACATGTAACAGGGAATATATTTATTTCTTAGATATAGCTTTACATTTAGAAATACAGGTCAAGTTCAAATAAAGGGTCATGTTCCTCAATTTTGTGTTGAATTGTGCACCTTCAAAATTTTTATACATTGCTTATATGTAAAATATGCCGGGCGATCCTTAGATCAACAATAGATTTCATTTTTAACTTACTTGCAGAGTGCTGAGATAAGCCACTCTAAGAAAATTGCAAAATTTTTTCCATTTTTTGTACTATTCTATAAATTTAGATAAACTGCAGTATTCAAAAGGAAAAAATTGAAAAAAATTCACCCGGTGACTTTCAAATTATCTGCATTCTTATGAGGCATTATTCATAATTATGCCCCCCTTCGAAGAAGAGGGGACATATAGGTTTGCCGCTGTCGGTTGGTCGGTCGGTCGGTCTGTCGGTCGGTCCCGCGACATCAGTTTCCGTTCAATATCTCTGGAATGGATTCACATATTGAAATAAAATTTTGTATACAGACACATCAAACAAAAATCTAGGTCAAGTTCATATTTGGGTCCGATCAAAAAAATTTTGACAGAGTTATGCCCCTTGCATTTCGAAAAATACCAAATTTTAGGGTTTCCGTTCAATATCTCTTAAATGGAGTTACATATTGAAATGAAATTTTGTATACAGACACATCAAATGAAAATCCAGGTCAAGTTAGTATTAAGGTCCGATCGAAAAAAGTTTGACAGAGTTATGCCCCTTGCACTTCGAAAAATACCAAAATTTCAGGGTTTTTGTTCAATATCTCTTGAGTGGAGTTACATATTGAAATGAAATTTTGTATACAGACACATCAAATGGAAATCTAGGTCAAGTGTATATTTGGGTCCGATCAACAAAATTTTGACAGAGTTATGCCTCTTGCACTTCGAAAAAAAACAAAATTTCAGGGTTTCCGTTCAATATCTCTTGAGTGGAGTTACATATTGAAATGAAATTTTGTATACGGATACATCAAATAACAATCTAGGTCAAGTTCTTATTTGGGTCCAATCAACAAAATTTTGACAGAGTAATGCCCCTTGCACTTCGAAAAATACAAAAATTTCAGGGTTTCCGTTCAATATCTCTTGAGTAGAGGTACATATAGAAATGAAATTTTGTATACAGACACATCAAATGAAAATCTAGGTCAAGTTCATATTTAGGTCCGATCAAAAAAATTTGGACAGAGTTATGCCCCTTGCACTTTGAAAAATACCAAAACTTCAGGGTTTCTGTTCAATATCTCTTGAGTGGAGGTACATATAGAAATGAAATTTTGTATACAGACACATCAAATGAAAATCTAGGTCAAGTTCATATTTAGGTCCGATCAAAAAAATTTGGACAGAGTTATGCCCCTTGCACTTTGAAAAATACCAAAACTTCAGGGTTTCTGTTCAATATCTCTTGAGTGGAGTTACATATTGAAATGAAACTGTTACTTTATACCCCCATAGGTTGTATCAATGCAAGTATAAAGTTGTGAAGGACTTTAATCACAGAAGGGGTAGGGAGGCATTAATGTTTTACAAACATGACTTTTAACTTGTTGCATGTTGTATTTTCCTTGTCTATCCTTAAACTTTGTATGTGTATGAACTAAATTGACTATCCATCGGTTTTTTTTTAGGTCCATGTAGTTCGAGATAAAATAACGTGGCCTGGTGCCAGGATGAGAAAAGCCGGGGAGGGAATGCCGAATTACGAGAACAATAACGTCAGAGGACAGCTATTTATAACTTTTGATATAGAATTTCCAAAAGGAACTTTAACAGAAGAAGAAAAAGAAGGTAGACTTTAAGGATTATTTTCATTATGAAAATGAGGCTAATTTGAAAATATTTGAATAAAATTAATTGTAAATGACTTTTCAAAATGTTACACTTCAATTTTGTCTTATTCTTGAGAAATACATGTACATGTATCACCTCCAAATATTCTGTCTTTTCGATTTTAAAAGCCTATGCTCGATTTGTGCAGGTATCTGACGTGAAAGCATCGTGACGGCATTAAATTCCTTTGAAAATGTTATACTTGTAACAATGTTTCCCTGACTTTTATGCTGGTATCTATAGAATTTGATGACGTCACAATGCGTTGATGTCAGATACCTGCACAAATGGGAAGTAACTCTGTATTTCGAAAAGACATAATTTGATTATCATGACAGATTGAAAAGATACATGTAAAAGTGTTCGCCAATGCTAATGTTTGCTACAATTTAACTATCTTCTTATATAATTTTACAATATATTCTCAATTAATTTAAACAAGATCGATTAAAATATTATTTACAGTATTATCTAAATCTTTTATGTACATTTACACTAGTTTGGATGAAAACTTATAATACATGTACTTTCTCTTCTTCTCTTTCAGAAATAGCAAAGGTTTTAAAACAAGATTCAAAGCAAGTTGTTTACAACGGACTTCAATCCAGATTTTTTGCATGATCATTCTTTCATCTAGGAATTTTTTTCTTTCAATCTTTATAGTGCTACTCGAATACCTTTTGTTGGATATTTTTAAATGTTGGAATTTTCTCACACCATTGGGATATTTTTTGTATTGATTATATACAAAATTACTGATGTTGATATATTGTGATATACATTGTACTTGATGGAATGAATGTCATTTTTCATGAATGTAAAGTTTTTGAGTGAATGAATTATATACATATTAGATTCATGAATTTGTCAATTCAGCAAAACTGTGGAGCTTTGTATAAATTATGAATACAGTAAACTTCACCTATAACAAATAGGTTTATAGCGAAATTCTGCTTGTAACGAAGTAAAATGAAAGTCCCTGCAGAAGTCCTATTACCCTCCATTGATTTTTGTACACCTGTAATGAATTTGTATATAACAAATTACATGTATCGGCTTTTACAAAGCCATCTTGTGGTCCTGTGGTCATAGTTCCTTCACTATGTTCATCTGATGTAACGAAATGCCCTCCATTTAATACTCTATGGCATGTAAAGAATGCTAACTTAAAAAATCACAATATAGAGATTGAATACTGGTCTTAACCTTTCTTTCATTGAATTCAAAACGGCACCACCATAGAAAGGTATTTTGCATGAAAATGAGTATAACGAAATATGGCTATAACGAATTTGGACAAATGGTCCGCTGGGCTTCGTTATAGACAAATTTTACTGTAAATGGAAATGTTAAATGTATAATAGCATCTTTAAGCATCTCAGTATTTTGTGAGTTGGCAAATACATTCAAAATGTTATACTTTTCTCTGAAGCTTGGTTGTAGTTAGCTAATCTGTAAAGAAAACTCCGGCCAAATAAGGAATACAGAGGTCAAAAGTTAACAAATAGATAATGTTTATTCTAAATTTCTTGACTAAACAAAATTAATTGTCAAAGTCTCTTTACTTGTAAATGTATTTATAGCATTTTACTTTCTCTAGATCACTGTAGAATTTTCAGGTCTATTTAAAAATCTATTGCAGTGAATTGCTCAAATTTCCCATGGAAACACTTTATTCTCTTCTGTTTTCCTGAAAAAAATGCAAAATTTCGTGACGTCACAATGCTTTTACCTCGGACAAACAAGCTTCGAACCTTGGTCAAACATCGAAATTGCATTGTGACGTCATGGAATTTCTCAATTGTCTGCATATACATGTACACTTATATAAGTTGGATTCATATTTGTGTTACACTTAAATCTATGTTCGAGAGATATATCGATTTCAAGCGCACCAATTCATGATTCTTACTGTAACGAACATGTACATTGAATGATTTACAGAAGAGTGTGTGCTGTAAAATGTTGGTACAGTTATTTTTTCGTGATGACATGTTTGCGAACTTGAATAATATGAAATAAAATACGCATACTAAAAGACTGTCACATTTTTTCCTCCTGTTTATGTTGCTGAATTGAGGACTCAAATGCATACATGAACAAAAAGAAATGTTCCAACTTGGTTGCCAGAGAAAAATTAAGCCTTTTGGACAAAAAACAAATTCAATGCCCTGATTTGTAAAGGTCATGTAGTCATGGAAGACTTAGATTTTGAAAAGTTTTGGAGAATTGGGTGAAGTCATGGAATTTGGTGATAAGTCCTCAAGTTCTTGACTTTGAGACTAAATAACTGATAGGTACTTCTTTGATGATTACTCGAAAAGTCATGGAGTTTCATTATCATCCCTTTCTTGTCTTCAAGGCAATGTTTATATCCCTGCTTATGAACATTTCAAAATGGAAACGCAGAAAGCAGGGAGGGCGTATACACAAATTTCCACGTGAATGTACAAAGAAAAATACAAGTACATGAACATAATTAGTACAAATGTCATGCATATTAAAAATGTCGGAGATGCATCTGATTTACGCAATGAGAATATTATGCTTACCGTCACGAGATTTAAGAAATCACTACGTAGCGTGATGCAAAAGTTTTCCCTAAATTTTTGGTGTTGATACCTCGATCAATTTTTCACTCAATTTTTGGTGTTGATACCCAAAAAATATTGCAATGATTTCTTATCATTTCATTTCATCGCTTTTCAAGGTTTATTTATAGGTTTGAAACTGTTGCAAACAACGTTGCTGAGTGCATACTTCCAGTTTATGTTGATGCAGGTATCAACAAAATTTCTCGGCCAATCAGAATCTTCGTTTCTTAAAAATGACAATGGAAATTAAATGATTCAAATTTGAAAGGACTTATCATGACTTAATATTTACATATGAACTGTGTTTCCTTTATACGCAAGTATAGAGAGCTGGTGCTCTGCATTTTCCATCGTAGGCATCTCTAATCACAGTGATGAAATTTACACTATTAGATCCCAGCGTTTTTCCAAGTCTTTGTTAATAAAAATGGATATAGATGTTCCTTTCAACATCCATATTACAAATAGATAGGGGAGGGGCACAAACATAAATATCCATGTGTAAAAAGACAAACAAAATATATAACTACGTGAACAAGTGAAAAATTAAACAGGCAATACAAATGTCATGCATAGTAATTTAAGATTTCAGAAATGCGTCCAGGTCTCTAGAGGAGACCTACGAGGAGTGTTCCATATAGGTCGAGGATGCCCCTAAAAGGGTTTCTGGATCATAACTTAATTTGTATTAATGCACCTATCAACATGAAACTATTTAGGAATGTTCCCCGTGGGTCAAGGGTGCCCCTAGTGATTGGTTCAAAAGGTTAGAGTCATATAAAGGACTTTGATTATTAAAAATGATTGCTATGTTGTAACTGAGTGTGTTGCATCTTTCAATGTGAACTTTGCCATGAATGTTCAACTTGATGTTCCCTAACGCAATTGATTTTGGGGTTAAAAGGTAATACATGTATGCCTGAAAGTTTGATGATTTAAAAGGGTTCCAGTTTATAACTGAGTGTGTACTACAACGAGACTAAATGATATGTGCTTTGCCAGAAATGTTCACTATGTGCCCTACTTATTTTGGGGGTCAAAAGGTCGTAAGACTATGATGATGGAAAATGGTTTTCCCATCTCTGTGGAGTGTGTAATGCACCGATCATCATGAAACTTACCAGAAACGTTCTCAGAGTCCATATGCCCTATTGATTTTTGGGACAATATGTCAAGGTCATTAATCTTTTATGTATGAAAATGGTTTTTAGATTATAACGAAATGTTTTGGACCAGGTAGGGGACTCTTATCTGCCTCTAAAATAGTGTAGCAAGATACTGTTTAACCAGAATTTTTCGCGAGATACTAATTTTCGCTATAATCGCGAGTGATTTTGAATCGCTAAAAATTATTCTCGCGAAAAGTTGTGTTTGATAAGGTTTATCATAAATTGGTAATTCCGTTTCATTTGTTCATATTGTACATGTGCCATTGTTCATTTTTCCTGATTAGACGTAAAGAGAAATGAATATTGAGTGTGTTCTAATGGTAGAAATAACTAATATTTCAATAATAAAAGGTACAAAACAGTAACATCATATGTACATATTTGTTTCTAATTTAGGAATCGCGAAAAATTATACTCGCGAAAATAAAGACACCCTATATTACCATTAAATTGCGAAATTTGATACTTGCGAAAATTTCTGGTTATACGGTATTCATTCCCAAGTGCATCTGTGATCCACCCGTTTTGATGTCATATTTGGTGTTACTTGTCCCTTTTGTGTCTCTTGCTCTGTATGTGTCTGCTCCATGTTTTCGCTTTGAGCTGTTTCAGTGTGTTGCTGTTAGTGCTGCAACCAAGTCTTGTTGGAGATCCCCTCTTTTTGGTGTGTTGCTGTTGATGTTGCAACCAAGTCTTGTTGGAGATCCCCTCCTTTTGGTGTGTTGCTGTTGGTGTTGCAACCAAGTCTTGTTGGAGATCCCCTCTTTTTGGTGTGTTGCTGTTGGTGTTGCAACCAAGTCTTGTTGGAGATCCCCTCCTTTTGGTGTGTTGCTGTTGGTGTTGCAACCAAGTCTTGTTGGAGATCCCCTCCTTTTGGTGTGTTGCTGTTGGTGTTGCAACCAAGTCTTGTTGGAGATCCCCTCTTTTTGGTGTGTTGCTGTTGGTGTTGCAACCAAGTCTTGTTGGAGATCCCCTCCTTTTGGTGTGTTGCTGTTGGTGTTGCAACCAAGTCTTGTTGGAGATCCCCTCTTTTTGGTGTGTTGCTGTTGGTGTTGCAACCAAGTCTTGTTGGAGATCCCCTCCTTTTGGTGTGTTGCTGTTGGTGTTGCAACCAAGTCTTGTTGGAGATCCCCTCTTTTTGGTGTGTTGCTGTTGGTGTTGCAACCAAGTCTTGTTGGAGATCCCCTCCTTTTGGTGTGTTGCTGTTGGTGTTGCAACCAAGTCTTGTTGGAGATCCCCTCCTTTTGGTGTGTTGCTGTTGGTGTTGCAACCAAGTCTTGTTGGAGATCCCCTCTTTTTGGTGTGTTGCTGTTGGTGTTGCAACCAAGTCTTGTTGGAGATCCCCTCTTTTTGGTGTGTTGCTGTTGGTGTTGCAACCAAGTCTTGTTGGAGATCCCCTCTTTTCTTGAGCTTGTTTACTCGTTATACATGTAATACGGAATTGATGTCGTAAAACAGATTTGTCTTATCCCTAACCAAGTTCCACTTACTGGGCTGATTTCCTGCAAAATCGTGTGAGGACCTTTACATGTCTAGAACTCTATAACCTCTTTATGCTTTCTGAAGTTGCCCTTGACCCAGAGAGTATAATGACCTTGATCCAAGGTCAACACCTCAAGGTCACAATTGAAAAGATAATGTAAACTCTTCTCCTGGTCATAACTTATTTATATCAGTTTGGGTTTGAATATCTTGCTGTATTGTTGCACAGAACCCAAATTTTGAAATAGGTTTTCACGTGGAGCTAAGATGTTACAGAGTGAGTGGAATATGCTAATAAGCAGTTATTGTCCATTTTCTAGATTTTAACATAATTTGAACCAAGTATCTCACTGGATGCAGTGGGAAGTATGAAATGATCTAAATCTGTCTTAGTGGAGTTTAGTAAAAACTACTGCAAGTGTACTTACTTAAGCAGTAACCAAATTTTAGCCAAAACATGTTAAAATTGGCAATACAACATTACTGTGATCAGGAATGGTGCACTCACCTTATTTTCCTTCACAATCTATCTTATATATTTTACATGATTTACATGAAACGCTGACTCTCCCTTGGTACTGGCCATGGAATACTGTTTATTCCAAAGTTTGCAACTGTTCCAATGGAAATTCTAATGATTTTGCCTTACCTTCTCGACTTTGAGGCTGAATAACTGATCGGTACTTTTTCGATGTTTATTATTAGCGTATTCTTAAATTTGCACAGTGTTAATGGTTCCAACTTCGCTTAAATATGAACGATACAGTAATATGAACATTGGCTTATGAGCATGGTCTTCAAGGATATGGGGTCAGATGAACAACACAGTCATTTTGTTATTAGAGAGGTTTAGTTACAAGTTTTAGCACAACATGTATGTATGACGCCATTACTTCCTGCGATCTTTGTTCAAATGACGTCACAAGGTGACATATAGCTACATGTTATGGACGTGTAAATGACGCTCTACACGTAACAACAGAACGGGTAACTTCTTTGAAAAATTCCAGACTTATCATTGATTGTACTTCCAGTTTTCCCTGTTATAAAGCACGTTTAGGATTCTAACTTTCCTTGCGTCGAGGTTTTACAAATCTCGATGTATTTTTCTCGCTGACTAAACTGATTTAAAAGAAGCAAGCTACACGTACACCTTACTACATAGCTATACCTATACCTACTCCGATTCGTACGTGTAACTAAACGACGTCTTCGGATTGTGACGTCAAACTGTGACGTGTACATGTACGTCATACGTACACGTTGAAAGAACTTGTAACTAAACCTCTCTATTGACAGAGCCAATCCTGAGCCATTCTGTAAATTGATGGTCAGAGAGGTTGAGATTCTCTACATGTGACTTAATTGTTCGGGTTTGTGTAATGTACAGTTGAACCACACCTTAATGGTGTCGAGATATTTTTTTTACCAATATGTGTACCAGGTGTAAATCTTGGTAAATATGAGTTGGCCTTTGAACGGGTTAAAAATTCAAGGGTTAATACGCAAGTATTGTAAATCTATATGGATATTGAGTCTTCGTGGAATACAGAGTTATTTCCCCTTAGAGACGGTATCTGACGTAAAACCATTGTGACGTCATGGAAATGGTATGGTAATGTCTATTTTACACCATCATTTCCCAGACTCTTAGGACTGTTCCCATAGAATTTGATGACGTCACAATCAGTCTACGTCAGATACTGTCTCAAATGGGAAGTAACTCTGGTTTTCGAAAATAGCAAATAGATACTTGAAGGTTAAATGAATAGATATTCCTCAGTTTCTTACTACTTCATACTGTGAAGTGGATGAAGTATCTTAACATAACATCCTACTTCACACTTTTACTGGCAACGTGTACAATGTAGCTAGTGTTGCATAAATGCACAAAACGATGACTTCATAATGGTGACTCAAAATACATACGTACATGTACAAGTGTACGCACAAGTACATGTATAAAATCTCAACCTCTCTGATAAGTTATAACAAACAAACAAAATAGTTATTTTTATATTTTTTATTTTTTTTAACCTTTTAGAAAAAAAATTAGGAAAAATTTCCGTTGAAAACAGCAACAGTATAAAGAACATGTAGACATATTGCATTTTTTTCTAATCATTTGAATGACATAAAATAAATGTACATGTATATAATTTAGGGAATATTTATTTCAAAGTGTATAACAATCATTATGGTTAAAGCATGGACGGACAAAACTAAAACACATAGAATATAAAGAAGCTTTGTTTTTAAGTAATGGACGGACTTATATGTATATCAAGTTTCTATATTAAATGAATGACCTTATATATTCAGTATAAATATTTCATAAAAAACTTTGAATGTCACCTTATATCTTAATTTAGTATAGATATATAAATTATATAAATTGATTTCAAATTGTATAAATATGTTTGTGTACATTTTTATATAGTTTTGATTGATGTGTTATGACAATTAAATTGTACGTTTACAAAGCGTTTTTGTTCTGTTCATAGAAAATTGACAAGATGAAAAACAGTCTTCTGTAAAATCTAAATCATGAAAGTTTGAAAGAAAAGTCTTTTCTTATTTCTATCTCATACATGGTATTGAAAACTTAAACCAATAAATATCTTGTCCTTACTTCATGCACTGGATTTCTCTTCTTTGCTTAAAAATTATTATTAATTGTTCATATTATGCAAATAAATAAATATAATAAACTAGAAAGTAAAGAAATATAAACAAGAGCTTGGCTTTACAAGGTTAAATACGAAATTGTACAATAAATGGTTCTCAAGGAATGTAATTTGACTATTTCTGTCTTAAAATTTGAAAAAAGTCATCAATTAATTTTCGCTATAACAAATAGATTTTTTTTTGAAATTGGGCATGCAGAAATTCAAAATTTTAATCATAGAAACTATTAGTTCATTTAAAAGTTATAAACATATAAGTTACATGTATGTTTGAATTTAACTAGTTTCATAATTTGTTCTTGAGAACAATAAATAAATGTTAGAAATTGGAGAAAATAATTCTTTTACATGTTATTTGAAATTCATCTTCTTTGAAGGAAGACATGTCTAAATTTTATGAAATAAAATGGTGAGTAGAAAAAAAGTTTAAGCCAAATTTAAAAAAAATTCTCTTGTTTCATCAGTCAATAATCACTAAATACATAGAAATAGTAAACATCCAAATATAATTATATCAAAAAATTCAATTGCACAAATTTAATCAACAAATTTATTTTGATTTTCAGAATATAAATCTATAAAATGGAATTCTGATATGGCCAGTAAATGTAAATCTATCACAGTCTCATTACAAAAATTGGTAAATGGAATGTCACATAAAAAAAATCACATAAAATCAAATGGAATGTTCCCTCAAAATGGAATGATCGATGACCTAGATCTACCTCCGTTTGATTTTCAGTTCTTTCTCTTTCTTTGCTATGTCAGCTTCGGCAGTAGCGATACGTTTGAGTAAATCGTCTTTTCGCGTTAACACTTGCATAAGTTGGTCTCTAGCGGAGGATAAACGAGAGTCTTTTGTGTCAGCTTTTTCCATTTGCTGGATTCCGTCTTGTAATTCGGCTGCTGCCTTTAATACCTGTGAAAATATGATAAAATCAAGAAATCAAAAATGTATCTAAATGCAGCTGAAAGTCTCGGCAATAATGTATGAAAACATCATTTGACGGCAAGTTTGTTGACTGAAAAAATAATACATGGAAATCGGAAAGATTTTTTCATTACCATGTTCCTAAAACATGTAAAATACAATCTGATTGGTTAAATTATTTAAACCTTGCAGGACCATATCACAGTGTAGATGCTCTCATAATAGTCATTGAATGCCGTATAAAGCGGACCTTGGCAAGCATTTACCTGATGTAACATTGTAATACATGTAATTTTATCATGCAAATGAGATGTTCAACATATGTTCAATAAAATCTATTGAGGCGAAGGTGAATGTATTTTAAGAAATAATAGTGTTCCACTCAGCAGAATTGTCGACAGTGAAATTTCATTTTTGAGTTGAGATTTGCCTAGTATACTCATGACATTGTACAGAAAAGAATACTCCACATCTCATTCTTTAAATAATGACATACCTCTGTTAACTCTGCATTTAATTGGTCGTTCTTTGATTCCAAGGTCATTAACTGCATGTCTGCTACATCCCTCGGAGATTTAATGTTCGGAACGACTTTCTGTTGTTTTCTTGGACTAGATCGTGGTGACACAGTGGGACTTTTTAATCCTTTAAGTTCTGACATTCTATTGTTTACAAAGTCACTACTTGCTAGGAAACCTCCGTTAGAAGAAAGGAACTGACGTAGACGGGCATTGCTGGCGAGGGACTCATAACCGTATAGACGTTGTGACATGCGCTGGAAAAGAAATCAAGATCTAGATTATGAATCTGTAAATTATAAAATAGAATGTTGTATCAACTGTACATTATTAATGTAAGATTGAAAGTTGGCGTCTACTTGGTAAACACCTTATTCTAAAATAGATTACACTACATCCAAAACATTTCACAGAACATATAAAAAATCTCTTTTCACAAAACATAATTAAACTTACTAAGAATTCCCTTTTCACAAGCTTTATGTTCTATGCATTTTAATTATGGCACATTTATATTTAATTTTCTTTCTAAAATAATTCATCAGATGAGTAAACTCAAAATATTAGAAAATTTTGAAAAGAAAAATTTCTTGAATAAAGATGTCATGTAGCAAAATAAAGAGATAGAATTATATAGTTACATCAATTTGTAGGAGAAATTATATTCTGATCAAAATAGTCATCATTCTTTTTTTAATTCTTTATTGTATGAATGACCTGGCATACATGTACTGTAAGTTTCATTGCATGTCAGGTTTTTTTTTTTTCCAGTATCAAATCAAGACATTCAAAAGATCCAATGAAAATCTCTGACAAATATAATCAGATGCTGAATATCCATACCTGTTCTGAGAAGTCTAATCTGGTTGGTCCATCGACCTTCATGTCTACCAATTCACCAACCACAACCATCTTCTCATCCTGCTTCTTGACTGTTCCCAAAGCCTGTTCAAGAGCTGTCCTACAATTGGCTGAATCTGAACCAATCATAGCCTGCGCTGATGGAGTATTATGGGTTCTGGAGAAGAACATGTCTTGGCACACGACACGCAGAGCCTGAAAAAGGGCAGATACCTCATGAAAAAAAATCCTAATATTCAACATCTTCAAATATGAAAAAATCATCAATGAAATGAGAGAGAGAGAGAGAAGTAAGATATCTTGTGCCTAGAGGACAAACATACTATTAATTTAAATTTATAGACTTATATTTTCCATTAGAGACTGTATCTGACATAAAATCATAGTGAACTCTACATATAAAAAACAAATTAATTTCTGCAGATTCTGAAACATCATATGTGTAGCAGTTACATTTTACATTAGGTTTCAAGGAATAGACCACTTTCCGATCTTGTTATAAAGCTCAAAATGACCGAGCCAACATATTTGGGGTTGTTTTCCATTATGACGTCACTAATAAAAGACGTAATTCCATTGAGAAGTAACAATGAAAAAGAACGCAAAAAAGTGGTATATTTAAGAAATGACTGTAATAATTTTTCTGTCTATCGATGTATAGACAAAAACCGATGCACAAACTATATAATCCGCGAAGCGGATTATATTTTGTTTGTGCATCGGTTTTTGTCTATACATCGATAGACAGAAAAATTTTCACAGTCATTTCTTATAATTTAATTAAATCACTATTTAATCATCTAGTTTATTTTGCAATTGGTGTCATTTTAGCGTGGTTGATTTTCAATTTCAAAACTGGCGACGTGATATTTGAACAGGCCTAACGTAGCGGCGCTCGCCGTTAGTGACGTCATAATAGGCGACATTGTCTATACAGCTATAGATAAAATTTCGCGCCGTACGTTTGTATAGGCGTTATACAGACATTACGGGAATAGTTAAATTATTCATTGATGTCTCTATTAGTAATATGGCATGTAATGTATATGTATACCTGGTGCAAAAAAGGGAAGTAACTCTGTATTTATAAAGAACAAATTATTTACTATTTCAAATGCATAAATGTAATTACCTTGTAGAATTCCCTTAAGAACAGTGTATTGCTATCGTCCGTCAGATCTCCGACTTTAATATGAGCTAACGAGTGTAGTATAACGACAACGAATTCTCCCATTGAGTCCATTCTCTCTTTTCTCACAAATAACACTTTCCTTGCATGTTCGTAATACACTGAGTTCCTGAATGCATTCCGTTCGTAATTATTTGCCGGCAAGTTTGATGCTAATAATAGACTGACATCTGGAGTCTTGATTGTTTGATGTAATAATCTAACTATGAACACACCGAAGCGGTAAATGACGAATTGTGACGGTGAAATGCTATTTATATCACATGGCACTAAGTCTCCTTTGCACACCCATTGGGCATCTTTAACGTCCATATATGGCCTGTTGTAGTCGGCACCTGAATAGAATGATATAATCTGTAACTAGCAAAATATCGAAAAAACATTGAATAAAAATCTATTTCCAACTTGTTATCAATGTAAAAAGTATTTAAGGGGAAAATTCTTAATCAAATCATTCATAAAAATTCTAATAGGGAAAATCCTCTTAAAATAATGATTTGAAAAATGACAGTCATGCTTCAAAATATAAATCTGAAAATGCTTGCATTGTGTCGCAGACACTCTGCTTACTAATCATCATGTCATAGCATTTTTATTTACTTGTTCAAAATTCAAACTTTTTATACATATCAAGTCAAAGTAAGGCCAGCTACATAGTAAGGGACAACATATTGAATTTTTTTTCAGTTATTTTCTTACCTAGCACCTTATCACTGCCACCCAATCCGCCCATGTCAGAGCTATCCAGCATCTGTGCCAGATCGTTTATCTGTTTGAAGAGCGGCGACGCCATTAGCATGTTGACCCAGTCCTGTTCCGGATTTCCAGTGGGAGTAAATCCACCAGTGGAAGAGCCTGACGGAAGTCCCATGCCGATACCACTGGCACCTGGACCTGTAAATGAACAATATTTACTCATCATTCAAAACAATTTTTTTTTAATTATACAATTTTATTTTTATGATGGATTTGTAAAAAAGTCTCTTGAAAGGTTGGAGGAATTTGATTCTTGTACTACCAACTCAGAAGCCAATGTTATTTTATATAAATTTACAATATAAACATTTAACATGATACTATGATGCTGATGCAGAATCAATTTTCTTTTCTTTTTTTTTTTAGGGGGGGGGGGGGGGTGTTTGAGCAGAAGTTTTCATTATTGGATTCATAATTTTTTACCAAAGAAAAGCATTAAATAGAAGTGGTAAGGGGAGAGAGCGGTGAACTTCATTGATAAGCTTCATATTCAAATTATTAAGTAAATACACTCCTTATATAAAGCCAAAAGCATCTACATGTAGTTAAATTTACTTATATCACCCAACTTTTTTCATCACCTACCTGAGGGTTCACCATCACCAAAACCTTGTACTTTTTCTCCCGTTATCTGACTCTTCCTCTCTGCGTCCAGTTCCATCTGTGACTTCTTCTCCAGTTTCGCTTTCTCCGATTCCATCTTCCTCTTTCTCCGCGCGGCAAGTTTACTCTGTAGCGCCTCTTTACTCTTCTTCTGGTCTTCGTCCATATTTAGCTGTAATTTTTCCATATTTTCCGCGTGCTCTCTCAGTAGACGATCCTTTTCTTCCTGACTAGCTCCTGATTTTGATATTTCGTTCCGTTGTCGTTTATCCTGATCCTCTAATTGCTGTTGACGTAGACGTTCACGTTCGGCCTCGCGGTCTTTCTGTCTCTGTTCTTCTCTGCGATGCTCCTCTTCTAACTCAGCTTCTCTTCTCCTGTAAAAATTTGGCAGAATTCATCAAATAGTGTAAAATGAAATATATTTCCATTATGTAAGAATCCATGTTTTAAATTAGGCAATGAGATCTAAAAATTTATAAATCTGATTGCCTATAGCATCTTCATGAAAATGTGCTAGCTCGCTGCCTGATACTACTAAAAATTTTGCCAAGCTGATAGAAATTTTCTACAAATGGCTAGTAAAATTTTCCTGTGGGCTAGTGATTGAAAATATTTTTCATGAAGACTGGCAATGTAACATGATTTCAAGTTTAAAAGTGTAAGGATACATCAATGTGAAGATACATTATGATGTTTTAAGATGTTAAACATAGGGTAATCAAAGATTACAAAGCTTGCCTATACAGGTTTTTGTCAGAAACCAGGTTAAAGTTTTTGAAAAGTAGGTCAAAGTCCAAGGTCAAGGTCACTAGGTCAAAGGTCATGGTCTCAAATGAAAGGTCTCATCACAAGGTATCTACATGTGAAATATCAAAGCCCTACCCCTTATAGTACAAGAGATATAGCCCAGGTTAAAGTTTTGTTTATGGACAACGACGACAACAACAACGACAATGACGCCAAGGGTTTGGCATAAAAACTCCAGACTTTTTCGTCCCGGCGAGCTAAAAATTGGTACCAGTTCGAAAGTCTGATTTGTATTTAATATAGAAATATAAAATACATGTAGGGACATATCAAACAAGATATTTTTTATTTTGTCCTTATAACTGTACCACAAGGCGAAATATATATATGTCACAACGACCCAATTCTTCAAAATTTAAAGAAAAATTTACTTGAATTCTTCCAGGAGTTTTCTCTTCCTTTCTTCCTCAAGCCTTTTCTGTTCTTCTTTCCTCCTCTCTAATTCTTCCTGCATCTTCCTAACAACATCTTCCTGATATTTCTTGGCTTCTTCAGCAGCTAGTCTGGCCTGTAATTTACAAAATCTGTCATTATATCGGAAAATAAAGAACATCACAAAGGTGACCTTGAAAATAGTCCAGGCTGACCTCAGCATCTAAGTAACATCAAAATTTGCCAATTCATTGAGAGTCTTCCTGATATTTCTTGGCTTCTTCAGCAGCTAGTCTGGCCTGTAAATAACATCATTATGTCATTATATCGGAATAATGTTATGATCGCTGAGCGATATAGTCCCCTACCGGCGGCATATATTTATGTCCTGCAACTCTGCCTATGAATTACTCTTCAATTAAACATATATGAGTTTAAATTAAACTTACTGTCTGTGCAGCTCAGTTCTGAGGTTTTATCTGCTTTATCGATTCGAAAAAGAGGTCAAGCGTGACGAAAGTTGAACTTGCTCTGTAACTATCCAAGACTAAGCTGAGTATCAAATTTCACCTGAATATCTCTATTTGTTGCAGAAAGAAGTCTGGAAAACTGACAAAAACTTAGTTTTCCAAGTCATAAAGGGGCATAACTCCTCGAAAATAGGTCAAGCGTGACATAAGTCGAACTTGCTCTGTAACTATCCAAGACCAAGCTGTGTATCAAATTTCATCTGAATATCTTCATCCGTTGCAGAAAAAAGTCCAGAAAACTGACAAAAACTTAATTTTCCAAGTTATAGAGGGGCTTAACTCCTTGAAAAATAGGTCAAGCCTGACGAAAGTCAAACTTGCTCTGTAACTATCCAAGACCAAACTGTGTATCAAATTTCATCTGAATATCTCCATCCGTTGCAGAAAAAAGTCCGTAAAACTCACAAAAACTGAATTTTCCAAGTCATCAAGGGGCATAACTCCTTGGAAAATGGGTCCAGCGTGATGAAAGTCAAACTTGCTCTGTAACTATCCAAGACCAAGCTGTGTATCAAATTTCATCTGAATATCTCCATCCGTTGCAGAAAAAAGTCTGGAAAACTGACAAAAACTGAATTTTCCAAGTTATAGAGGGGCATAACTCCTTGAAAAATGGGTCAAGCGTGATGAAAGTCAAACTTGCTCTGTAACTATCCAAGACCAAGCTGTGTATCAAATTTCATCTGAATTTCTCCATCCGTTGCAGAAAAAAGTCCGGAAAACTGACAAAAACTGGATTTTCCAAGTCATCAAGGGGCATAACTCCTCGAAAAATGGGTCAAGCGTGACAAAAGTCGAACTTGCTCTGTAACTACCCAAGACCAAGCTGTTTATCAAATTTCATCTGAATATCTCTATCCGTTGCAGAAAAAAGTCCAGAAAACTGATATTCGGACAGACGGACGGACGGAGGGACAGACGGACAGACAGACCGAGAGGAAACTAAGAGTCCCCTTCGGCGTTGCCGGTAGGGGACTAAAAAAAGAACATCACAAAGGTGACCTTGAAAATAGTCCAGGCTGACCTCAGCATCTAAGTAACATCAAATTTGCCAATTCACTGAGAGTCTTCCTGATATATCTTGGCTTTTTTCAGCAGCTAGTCTGGCCTGAAATTTACATCATTATGTCATTGTATCGGGAAATGTTAAAATATCTCAAAAACGACCTTGGAAACAATCAAAGTTTGACCTCACATTGTATGATACATTGTCCTGATATTTCTTGGCTTCTTCAGCAACTAGTCTGGCCTGTAATTTACAAAGTCTGTCATTATATAGGGAAAAAGTAAACATCACAAAGGTGACCTTGAAAATAGTCCAGGTTGACCTCAGATTCAGATTCTCTAGTAGCCTCGATGAGCATAACTTCATAACATTCACTCGTGCAAGTATCTATAGAATAACAGACAGACAGACGGACATAAAAGAAGTCTCTCTTACCTGTTCTTCGTATTGTTTGTAGAGTTCCTCCGTAGGCGAGTAAGATTTCATAGCATCGGCTAACTCCTGGAGTTGTTTCTCTTTGAGCTGGAGTCGTTGATGCGTTTGGTTGATCTGTTGTTGAGGTGTCACTTCCTGTTCGGCCCTTGTCAGCATTTGATTGGTCAGTTCATCAAACTCCTTCAACTGACTCTGTAATAGTTGATTTGAAATGTGCTTGTGAATTATCTCTTTTTTTTTTAATTTCATAATTTTGTTCTATTTTCTTTGATTTATACATATTTAAAGAGAATCTTTGCAATATAGTAAAATATTCAAGGTATTGAAGATTTAGATTTTGATTCAGAATAGAAAGTAGATTCTTTTTCAAAGGAAAACGTTCTATTATTTCATAGCTAAAATAAAAATTTACGCGCGTCTGAACAATTCTTATTGCAAGAGCAATTTTTTGTGTGTTTTCAATCACTCTCAACAGTTATGAAGAAAATAAATGTCATCATAAAATGTCTGACGAAACTAAAACATACAGTACACACACAAACCTATTTCATACTTTTCTGTTTAATTATTCCATTTTATTTGTAGATTTCATAAGGAAATGTTACCTCTTGTTGTTTTTTGAGTTGAGCTTTTCTTCGTTCTAGCTCCGCAGGATCAAGGTCAGCAGAATCTGCTATCAGATCTCTCATTTCCTGGAAATTAATAGAGCAGCTTTGTTTTTAACATAATTATACAAAATTACAATATACTTCCCACTTTGGTAAATGTCCTCTATAAAAAGTATTGACTTTGTAAAATTTTGATTGAGATATGGTATATTTTTTTCAATAATATCTGTTCTAGCTTTATACCAATTTCCAAAGTTCTTGTTCACAAAATTTCATCATTCTTTGTAATCCTAAATGAGAAACAATTCTCTTCCCATTTATATACCTCAATGGTTCATATCGCAGGAAAACCCTCTTTTCTGACAGAATTAAAAATAATCCATACATCATGAATAACGAAATTGTATTGATTTCTATTCTACAACTTATTTTCCAGGAATGACATAATTTTAATTTTCACTTCTTTGGTTTCAATGAATACTGGCTTCAACATTGGTATACTTTGCCAAATTCATACATACATAAATTCCAATAAAATATGTCCTATTTCAACACGACATGCCTACCTGTTCAAAAGCAGCAAGTAAACTGTCTCTTTCCTTTTGTCGTTTTTCTTCAATCTCGGCCCTTGCACGTCTTCTGGCAGCGTCAAGTTCACGTTGTAACTGATCCTCCAGATGTATGGCTTCCTTTAGGTGGCGCTGACGTAGAACCGAGTAAATCATGTTCTCCGCCTCGTCTTTGTTCTTGTTCTAAAAATAGCATTAATATAGCTCATCACAAAACTATGATTAATTTTATTGAAATATTAATGTAGATTATAAATTCCTGAAAATAAATGTAACACCAGTTGTTCTAGACAAAATTATGAACATCGGAAGCGATACATAACTTCCTTTTACTAGAAAATTGGGAAGATATTTTCTAGATATTTTTTATTTTTTCATGATTTTAACCAATCTGTTTCAATTTTATCTACTTTCAGCAATTGAGAGCTTTACACCACAGATGAAATTTAAACATCATTTATTCTCTGAAGTGCACAATATTTGGTGTTACACAAAAATATATGGAGTGAGTGGCAGACATGGATTAAAAATGATTAACTTGGGGTTTCCTGGAGTTCCAACATGCAAAACTGTGAATTATCATTGAGACAGTGCTTGAATATTTGTAACGACACACAGTATGTTATAATTCATGTACAACAAAGAAAGTTAGTTCCATTCAACAGTAAATTTTCATTTTCAAAATTGTCATTTACTTAATATTACGTGTTATAACTGTAACACTGTACACAAATTTGAATTTGCCCAGTCTTATTTTTGCCATACTTGTATATAAAACAGAATATCCTTGTCTTGAATTCACCCACTTTTCAATTTGATATTGTAAATCCTTAAAATTCCATTTCATCTTCCCAATATCAAATACTGTAAACCATCTTTTACATTTTGTATTTGCGAGCGTTTAATTTCCGCGATATTCGCAAGGTCCTTGGATTCGCAAATATGAAACACCGCGAAAATATGTCTCAACACGTGTAAAGTAAGATACGTACATACGATGTCGTGAAAATAAAACGCTGCGAACCAGTCACCTGACTGGTGTTCCAGAATTTAAGACGCCACAAATAAAAAATGGTTTACAGTAGCCATTGGGCGGAAAGGGAAAAAATAAAACGTGGGCAAAATTTTTTTCTGTACATAGTAGTATGTGCTCTATTGATCATTTTTGTACATGTGAAATATTTTTTTCCGGTTCAGTGATTTTTCCATAAAACTGCGAGGTGTTAAAACATTCCCATACTTTGTTGCCGTGACATCACAATTATTTTACCTTATCCATGTCCTGTTGATCAAAATAGTAAGAGAGAAATTCTAATACATTTTGTTCCTACAAGTCTTATAACTTACATGTATTTAAAAATTTCAATTATTATAGAATTTTTTCTATCATGTAACACTTAAAAAATCCTTAAATCATTTTTCAAAGTATCTGAACATTTTGATGAATCATACTGCAACATACAAATGTTTGATACAGTTTCTTTACACAACTTTTTTTTTCTCTCCAGGCAAATATATTCAAACATAATCTATATCTAATAATCTGTATCACAATACATCTAATATCTTTTTAAGGTATTACTGCGGTTAATTCATTTTCTTATCTAAAGAAAATCAACTCTTTTATATAGCTAAATGCCCCCAGCCCTACCATTAACTCCAATTCATGAAATTCACATAAATACAACTTGAAGTCTATTCATGTACAAATGTAGTACGATACATAGATGTCTATCTAAAATTTCTACTTTTTATCATCTATACAAAACATGTCTATCAAATCATAAAGATTCCTTCTATTCTAACTAACTACAATTAATACATACCTTAACAGTTTTCTTGAGTGCCGAGGATTCCTCTTTCTTGGCAATTTGTTCGTTCAGCTTGTCACGTTCTTGTTGTTGTTCCGATAGTTTCTGTTCCATTTCTACTCTGTGTTTATCTTCCAGCTGTTCTGCTCGTCGTTTCTTCTTTGCTGCGATCTGTTATTAATGAGATTGTAATATAATGAACAGTAAATACTGAGGTTGCAACCTTTTTGTTATAACTTGCTTTTTGTAGTCAAATTTTTCGTAGGTTGCTTTTGAAATTATATTTTTAGAAATAAAGTTCTCTAAAATAGTTAAATGAGAGAACATAAATTTCATAAAAAAAGGAATGAGATATTCTGAAATATTGAAAATAGTGCTTCTTTATTATTAATGATTGAAATCTTTAAATAAAATAAAATATTTTAGTTGCAGAAAAAGCCATGTAGATTGATATATGGCATAACTGCAAAATAACCGTGACGTATTCTGAAAGAGAGTATAGGCAAATAATAGCTTCTTTACTCCTCATGTTCATGTTACAGAAAATTTCTTTTTTAGTTCTCCAGTTATATCAGGTTACCTTTTCTTTCAGTGCGTTATGCTGCCTGGATTTCTCCTGGTCTAGGTTCCGTTCCAGCGCGTCCATCTCGGCTTTGTGAGCGGCTAACAGCTGCTGGTACTCGGCGTCGGCAGGCGTTAGCTTATCATGATGTAATAACATGTCCCTCTCAAACTTGGACTGGTGAGCTTGTAAGGCCTGTGAAGAATTAGAAATTTTAAATTTGAATTTGTGATGTTTCAGATCATTTCATTGGTTGAAAATCTTTTAAGAAATCTGAAAGTATAGATATACGAAAAATTTATTTGTATATGACACAAACACAGAAACTAATCTGACTTTAAAATCCCTAATTTTCTGAAAACAGTACTGTTAGAAGTTTTTCAGTACCAGCAAATTATATCCTATCTCATATTTAGATGTCTTTGTAGATTTCATTTACTGCACAAGTTACTACTAGAGAAATGTAATTAATTTCATATTCTTCAATGATTTTCACATGACACACAGACAGACTGACTGATATAAAATAAAAATATTCAAAATTTCGTACCAGATTTTTCTGCTGTTCAATGGTCTCATCAATCTCATTTTTCTCAGACCACATTTCATCATTAGCCTCTTGGCCGACTTTTCTGAGTTCTGCTTTCTGTTCCTCCTCCAGTTTCTCTTGCTGTCGAAGCTGTTCGTCCACAAGTTTTTGCTGGTCGGTTGACATTTTGTCTCCATTAACTTTCTCGTTTATTTGCATGATCAATTCAGCAGCATCTGCATCACCCTTGGCAGCCTAGAATTATGGGAAATTTTACATTTTACATCTTAAAAACTCTTTCCCATTAACATTATCGGTCATTATCCACAAAAAAAAAAACTAAGCATTACACTTGTTTAGTTCACACAAATTTCAATCATTTTAAGTACAAATTGTTTCAAGGTTACTTTTTTCATCATCACTACAGACTTGTTATTGTACTACGGCATTAATAGTAACTCAGTATATGAGAAATTTGTCAGAAGTGATTATTATCTTTACAAACAGACGTTTAAAATGTCCTTAAAACTATTACACACGTATAAATGAGTGTTTCTTATACATGTACCTGCACGATCTTATAATGCTTCTATACATGGTATAAATATACATCACAACTTTACAGTAATTATTCTATTTCCCCTAATATCTACATCTCCCCATAAACAATATACACAAGTACCTGAGATTTAGTGATACTATCTAGCTCTTTATTCACAGCCCGCTCTTTCTCCAGCTCCTCTCTCATACGTTTCCTAGCAGCCAGCTTGGCCTTGGCCCTGTCGCCTTGTGCGGATTTCTCGTCGTCCAATCGGCTGTTGAGTTTCTGGAGCTGCTCTTCGTATTGCCTCATGATCTTCTCTTGCTCCGATTTACTCATGTTCTTGAGCATCTCTCTAAGTGCCTCTTCTTCTGCTTTCTTCTTCTGATCCTGTAACCATAGCAACATCAAATACACAGATTTTCATTAAAAGTTATGACAGCAGTATAAATTTTCCAAATTTCAATTTTGTAATAAATTATTTCTTTGTGTTATATCTGCATCTATGAAGCATCGATACAAAGTCTTTATATCTGTTTTTTTTTTCTTGGCTGGAGGCAGGGGAAATTTGAATCCAGCTTTAGAGTTTTTTAATCTTGAGAAATTTGAAAAATTTAAGAGCACAAACATAATCACAGCTTTGATAATCTTTCTATTTTATAACAAATAAAAGATTCAAAAATAATATTGGAAAAGTAAAAGTAATACAACAGCTGGATATTCATCAAAAAGTTGGTCAATGGTTGGAGGGACAGACAATCTTGCTGAAAAAATGTTTAAATTCAGAAAAAGAGATAAAAATTTCCGTTAGCGTACCCTCTCCATGGCTTTAAGTGTCTCTAACACAGCCTCTTCCTCCATTTCTCTATCTGCCTCGGCCTGCATGCCTCGTGCCTCTAACATCTTCCTCTTGTCCTCTTCACTCATTTCTTGCATTTCTTCCTCTGTCAGTTCTCCTACTTTCTTTCTATCCTTCCTGTTCTTCAGTTTTTCCTTCATTTCCTCGATCTGTCTTCGGAGTTCTAGCTGCTTCTCTCTTGCGGAGTTGACCAGGGCATCCTTCTGTTGTTTTGTGAGGTCAAGGCCTCTCACTTGTTGTTCGAATTCCGTGTCAAGGTCAGGTTGTTTTACATTACTCCTTGCCTCACCTGAAAGAAGAAGTATAATTTTTTACATTATTATATTGAAAATTTAAAACAAAATATATCAATGTGCAAAACAGATTAGAATGTAGTAAAAACATTGACGACAAAAAGTCTTAGAATTCTTGAAAGCAGTGAGTAGATGCAACATTTTACATGAAAACACGATACTGACCTGAATTTTTCCTCATCTCGGCCATCATCTGTTCTTGTTGTTGTTGTAATTTGATCAGATCGTTCATCAGATCCTCGTACGACGGCATGTTGATATTCGGCACGGCATCAGGCTGGAGACCTTGACCTTTGGCCTCATTAACATGCTTATTGTGTAATTCCTTCTTCCTCTGTCGTCTGGCATCCAGGAGCCTCTTTCTGAGTTTATCCAGCTGCTTTCGTTTACGTTTTTCAAACGCCTCGTTCAGTTTCTGCATATTTGACACATAATCCATCATAATTCTATCACGTTCCTCTTCAGTCTTACATTTCGATAATTTCTTTTCTAGTTCCGATTTAGCATCTTCAAGACCTTGTTCTTTCTCCTTTTCACAACCGTCAACGGTTTTGTTCATGTCGTCTATTTCTGATTTTTTCAGGTCGTGCTCTAATTTGGCCGCCTCATAGGCCTGCTTTTCAAACAAGGCCCTTGATAACTCTGATGGTTGACCTCCTTGACCTTTGCCCTTTTGACCTCCGAATAAACTGTCGTCTGGTTGGGTGCCTGATGTCCCTACTGTTTTGATGCCAGATTTGACCAACTGACTCTTTGTCTGAAAAAGAACGTGAAAAAAATCTTCAAATATTTCTTGATTTCCTCACTTTGCCATTATGAATAACACAGCAAAATTAGGAAATTAAACGAGACTTACCTTGGTAAGGTGAAGTTTGATTCCAATTATTGGAGTAAATATAATCACTGTAGAGATCAGGTGAATAGAACTGCGCAGCCGCCAAATCATTGTTTAAAGGATAATTTTTTGGTGTGGCCAGAGTATAAAATAAATTATATTAAAAAAATGTGTGCAAAAAGATTACTTTCCTATAAATCACTTGTAGAGACCATCTAAGGATAGTTGGGTGGGAGGGAGGCACCTGATCTCTACAGTGATTATATTTACTCCAATAATTGGAATCAAACTTCACCTTACCAAGGTAAGTCTCGTTTAATTTCCTAATTATTTCTCGTAAACATCACTTACGAGATCACGTGAATCTTTAAAGCAGACACACACAAAAAATTATCAATCTCAGACTTTTAATACAGCATCAGAAAACATGTTACATGTCGTTTGCAAAACAGGTTTATCATAATAAGTTTTAAAAGTCTCTTTCTTTGACCAACCAGCCTGGTGTAGAATGTCATCGATAGGAATGTTACATGATTTTGCCTTCGACACAGAAGCACTTCTTACACTATGAGCCTTAAATACATTAGTATCTACACCGGCTAATGTCATTACAGTACGAATCCAACGTGCTATTGTATCAGTAGGTACATCGTCATGTGGCTTTACATAGCTTATTAACAAAAAATCGCTTTTTCTTAAAGCTTCAGTTCTTTTCAAATACTCTTCTAAAACAGAATACACACATAAACTCTTATCTAGAGTATAGGCTCTTAAAACAATCTCTTGTTTAAAATTTGGTCTACTAGTTTTGAGCATATCAGTATAATGAAAATGGTAATACATGTCATTCTCAAATTTTTTCATATTTGATACTTTCAAATACTTTATACCTTGCACTCGAGATGCACTAGTTAATGCAATTAACATAACTAATTTAAATGACAATAGTTTCAATGACAATGATTCAAGTGGCGATAAAGTCATCAAAAATTTCAAAACCACAGATGCATCCCATGTATGTGTGTACCTAGGTTGAGATGGCCTTAAACAATAGACACCTTTAAGGAATCTCACAACAAGTGGATGCGATCCGGCAGCAAATCCATCAAATGAGAGACCGAGCGATGATAGGGCACCACGGGCTGTGTTTATAGCACTGTATCCAAGATCGTTTTCGAAAAGTGATGCAAGAAACTCTATTACTGTTTCTATAGACGTAGAAAATGGATCACACGGTCTCTGGCGACAGAAACGAAACCATCGGCTATAGAATGTCGAGTACTGCTTCTTTGTTCCAGGTTTCCATGAAGCGAGGAGGATAGAGGAAGCTTTTTCCGAAAGTCCTCTCTTTGTGTATTGCTGCCGGAGACACGACACGCCATCAACACAATCGATTTCTTCAGAGGATGCTGCATTTCGCAATCCGGTTGTACAAGTAGATTGTCTATTGTTGGTAGAATCAAGGGGTAGTCTATAAGTAGGTCCATCACTACCGGAAACCACACTTGCGTCGTCCATACAGGTGCGATAAGTAAACAATTCCCTTCGTCTTGTCGAATCTTCTGCAGGCAGCGCCCCAGAATGCTGAAAGGAGGATTAAGATATGCATAAAAATTATGCCATGAAATGCTGAATGCATTTATAAAAGTAGCGTCTGGGTCAGGCCTATATGAACAAAATGTAGAAACCTGTTTATTTAACCGAGATGCAAATAGGTCTATGTCTGGTTTACCCCATTTATTAATGAGTTGATTAAACACTGATTTGTTAAGCATCCACTCAATTTGATCATCAAATTTACGTGACAAAGAGTCTGCAACAGTATTAGAGACTCCAGGAATGTAACAAGCTGTTAGCCATATATTCCTTTTAATGCACCAATTCCAAATTTCTTTGGATAGCTCGTCACAATTCTCAGAGACTATACCACCCATATTATTTATGTATGAAATTGCTGTTTGGTTGTCCAAGTAAAGTCTCACATGGAGATGAAGAATATTGCTTTCGAATGATTTGAGAGCTAAAAAGCAAGCCAAAAGTTCTAGGTAATTAATGTGATTCTCAGCTTCTATGGCAGTCCAACGACCTCCAGCTTTTTCATTATTTGCATAGGCTCCCCAACCTAAAAGTGATGCATCGGATGTTATTGTAAATTGAAAACTGTTATTTTCAATTTTTCTATAGGAATGTTTAGCATTTTTAATCCACCAACTAAGTTCTGTTTTCATTGGAGGAGTGACATCCATAGAAGCATCATAATTCCCTACATTAATCTTTAAGGCCTCTATCTTTGCACGTTCTAGTGCTCTGTAATGTAATTTACCATACTGAATTGCAGAAAAAGATGCAACAATAAACCCAATGACCTGAGTGACCTCTCTTATAGATGCAATTTGCTTATTGAATAATTTCAAACAGGCATCATGTAATGTTTGTGCTCTACTTTCTGTTAGTGTTACAGTCATATTGTTTGAATCTATAACATTACCTAGAAAAGTTACCCGATTTGAGGGTATGAGGCTTGATTTTTTGTAGTTCACATAAAATCCGAGAGACTCTACACATTCAATGGTTTTGTTAACAGCTTTGCTACACTCTGTAACTGAGTTCCCAATGATCAAAGAGTCATCAATGTAACTGATGATAACATGACCTAGTTTTCTCAGAGTTGCAAATACAGGTTTCATGATTTTTGTAAAAATACGTGGAGCACTTGCTAATCCCATTGGTAAGCATGTATACTGAAACACTCTACCTTCCCAAGTAAATCTTGTATATTTCTTGTAATTTTCAGCTAATGGTACAGTGTAATAGGCATTACATAAATCTACACTTGCAAAAAAGCAACCTTTTGTTACACAAGGAAGTGCTGTTTCAAATGAGTCCATTTTGAAATGTCTATATGTAATAAATTTATTGAGTTCTTTCAAGTTCAATATTACTCTGTGGCCCCCAGACTTTTTGGGTCTTATAAAGATAGGTGAATAAAACCCATTCAAATTTTCTGAGATCTCTTCAATGATTTTCATTTTTACTTGATTTTGTATTTCATTTCTAATGACTTCATTTTCCTTGTGATTGAAAACTGGCTGGAAAGGTTGACTATATTGCAATGGCTCTATATTTTCATTAAATTCTAATCTATAGCCTTGAACTATACTCAAAATTATGTCATCTGATGTCAAAATTTTCCATTCTTCAGCAAAGTGTTTCAGGTTACCTGCCATAAACAGCTTGTTAAATGATGTACTTACCTCAGTACTGTTTACTTGCTGGGTTTTGTCTGAGTCCAGCTCCTCTTGTGCCAGTTTTTTGCACCATAGGTACTGCTTGATTGTTGCAATGCACCCCTGCCTGAGCGAGGAAACCTTCCACGTCCTCTACCTCTATAAGACGGTCTGCCTCGAAAACTGTTCTTAATGCCCACTCGGTTACTTATTTTAGAGCAATCCGAGATGTCTTTCACCGTCTTTGGAACATCATCCCCAAACAAGTAGTCCGTAAATTTCAAGTTATGACTACATAGGTGAGAGTATTCACCTTTCATGTCAGGTTTCATAGCTTCTCTGCGAAACATACAAATCAAACGGTTGGCATGCCCAAACATGGCCAGTGATTCTAAAGCAGGGGTCAAGAGTTCAGACATTTCTTCATTGTCACTTTTTCCAATAACATCGGCCAGCTTAGTGAGCCCGGTGGCCCCTTTTATTAACGCTTGTTGCACATTTTGCAATTTCTTATCGTTCGTGCGCGAATTCGGACTCAGAAAGTCCCAAACCATTTGGTTCGTCTTGACTACTTTCAACGCAGATACATTGTTTGGCCGAGTTAGCTTTTTTGTTACATCATTGTAACTGTCCTCTTCCATGCCCTCATGGAACCAATCGTTTATAAGTTTTGCCAAATGAGAGTCAACATCTTCGTCAATCACTTCTTTGACTTGCAATTTTTTGCCGGCATCGGCAAATTTATTACTTGTACCAGCTTCGGTAACGTCGCATACGTTGCGATTTTCATCAATCCGTGGCTGTTTAGCTGCAGGAACATCTGAGCTATCATCTGCGTTTGTGCAGGTGTCGTCATAACCTTGGACACTATCGTCATATTCATAAAAATCATCCAAGCTGTTATATACTTCATCCACCCTTTTATTCATATTGTCAATTTTTTCGTCTTGCTTGTTTTGGTTTTGTTGAATCACATTCAACATCTTAACGATTTCAGACATCTGATCGTGAGAGCTTGTTCCAGCATGTGCACGTGGCGACGAGGTGGATGCAGCATTACTTGTAGATGCCACAGGTCTCGATGTCCCTTGATCACGAGAAGTTGAGGGTACCGACCGAGGCGATTCGGGAATGGCCACGCCATCCGACGACTTTTGTCCAGTCTTAGCAGGCGCTCTCTTTTTGCCTTTACCTTTACTATCGGGCAGTTTTGGGTCGTTGGCAGATATTTCTGTACCAAATGCTGATTTCTCTCTCTGCACAGCAGCGTCAGCCATTGTGGTATTTCTCAGATTGAGATTTTCGATTTCACAAATCGAATATTAACGACCCTCGGTCACAATTCAATGTCTTATATAGACACTATAGTTAAAATAACAAGTGACAGCGTCACTTAAGTTCTATTCTACAACTAAAAAAGTTTGACTTCGTCAAACCACGTGTAGTTATATCGGAGCACTACAAGACCACGTCCGAACGCTCCGCGGCTTAGCAGATCAATGATTTGGCGGCTGCGCAGTTCTATTCACGTGATCTCGTAAGTGATGTTTACGAGAAATAATTAGCTATGGTGCACTAAAATAATCAGAGTACATGTACATGTAATTGCGTTCCATTATAGAAATGGAAAGATATTTTAGTTGCTGACTAATTATTTACTTTGCTAAACAGATTCATAAATTTAACATATTTGAAATGTCACAAACTGGCAATCTGTATGAGTATTTAAGTGAGATTCACATTTTAGTGGAAGTAGCATCTTCGTGGATGTGATATGGCACAATTTTGCTAATATCTATTTTTTTTATGAGTTTTAATGGGGAAAATGTCAATCTACCTGATTTTTGCCTGTTTCCACTTGAATATAATTACACTTAAATAAGAACACGACAGTATCCAGCTCAACACCACTTACCCTCTTATCTCTATCTGCCCCAGAATCTTCTCCGTCACCTCTTCCTCTGCCATCTTTACCATGGCGACCATCACCGAGATTTATGTTCGTCACATGCTGACCACTGGCGCCACCTGATGCCTGTTTGATCAAGTTCAGTAACTCTGAGGACAGTAAGAAGGGGCCACCAGATTCCAGCATGGCAATGAGTTGTTTGAGTAAGGGGATGAGTTCTGAGTCTTGCTCGCCAGACGAGCCAATGTCACCATAAACTCCTGACAACTGAGCGTCATAATCGCCAGCGAGTAACGCAGCGTGTGTCAGGACTAGCTTGGATTCTACAGCACACATCTCAGATCTGAAAATAGAAGAAATGTACATGAACAATACAATTATAAGCAAAAGTTACGGTAATTTTTTTTTTTTTAATTTCACTTTAATCTCTGTTTTTACAATTTGTTTTAAGGACATGTCAAGATATACAAGGCCATCATCTGAATAGCAGAAACATGCCATTTACTGACAATTTAAGGAGTAAAAGTTCATTACTGCCTTTACATGTATATCTAATTTAGTAAAATAAGGAAAAATTCAAATTTACAACACAAAACTAACCTTTCTCTAGCATATTCCAGGGATGAGTGAGCTTGGTCCAGTGTTTCCATTCTAACAATGAGTTGTTCCTTCAGTTCGGCCTGTAGTCTTAGTTTGGCCTGTTTGTATCTCTGCATGGTCGTATTTTCAGCATCGGGATTCATGGCTCCTTGTAAGTCACTAATTCTGTCTTTGTAAAGTTTCTCCTCCTGTTGTAGCTTATTGAAGAATCGTTGTAACATATCACAGAATCGAACGTGTTGAGCAACATGCGCTTCCTCTGCCTCTGCTTCCTTTGCGTCTCCGTCAGTTAGTACTGCAATGACCTCTGGTGGTAGAATTGTAGCATATTCTTGCTCCGCCCCTCCACGTCTTTGGACCTCTCGTTTCTCAGCCTCCGACAGCTGATGAACGTCGCTGTCGATCTCGTCGAGGAATTTTTGTACCGAGCTTGACGTTACAGACTCAACATCGAAAAGTAGCTTCTGTGCAAACTGATGTTCTTTCAGTGTAATCTCCTTCTCTTTAGATCGTTGACGACGCCAGAATCTGCGTCTTGCTACTAATTCCTCCTCCAGCATTGCGAGAGCTCCAGGTGGGGGCTTCTTCTTCCTCGGACCTCCAGATGACAGTGTTATAGGTAGAGCCATGCCATTGTCTGGATTACTACGGACACCTATGACAGGACTTATCTCCCCTGTGACGAGGTCCACTGCCTTTCTTCCTATAGCTATTGGTACAAGACCTGAAGAAAAAAGAAAAATCCTCAAAATTCATTCTACCTGGATGTTTCATTCCTCATGTCTATCAGTTTTATCAGAATCTGTAATTTGCCCACTTATTCGGTCTATTTGGTATAAAGAGTTACTTCCCTTTTGGGAAGATATCTGGTGAAAGCTAATTACATCATCAACAAATTCTATAAAAACCAGATTAAAATTCAGGAAAAACATGCTTCAAATATCTGTTTTCTTTTATTACGTCAAAGTGCATCATGCACAAAACCCATGTACGTCAAGATACCATATGATAAAAAGAAGTAAAATCAGAAAGCACTTTTAAATGTAAGTTATACCTGCACCCTCTGGGTCTTCCATGGTGCCACCTATCGGTTTAACATTGCCTGTCTTCTTGTCTCTCTCAGCACCCAGGATGGGCACCTCTTGTCCAGTGCCCGCTGGGTCCTGCATGGTGGTGCCCACCAGTATCAGTAGAAGCTGTCCAGTCTTGGAGAATTCATACATTCCTGGGCATCCACCAGTAGCGGCAAGTATGGAAGCCCGGTCCAGTCTTCGTTCTACATCTTGTTGACTCCTCAGGAGATGGGATTTCATACGTATACGTGCCTTGTCGAGTTCCTTTACGGCAGATTCTAGGTTACTCTCCTCATGCCTGACATTCACATTGGGACCGCTGCCTTCTGAAATAAATAACAAAACAATATCATAATAACTTCCGATTTTTCCAATAAAGCATTCCTTGAACTCAATTGTTAATTGCAACAAATCTGAACTTAATTTGTGACCTTGATTATAAGACATTGATCATGAGGCCTTTCCTGGGTATTGATTCTATAAATGATTTTTCTTGTAAGTATAATGACGAGAAAGAGAGATGATAACCAATAAAGAGACCTCCAAATGAACATTATTTTTTTTACACCAAAAAGAAATCTCTTACGATCATTTATAATTTTCTTTTTCCAAATCTTTTTGATTTCTTTTTTCAATGAAGGTTAGGATTGAGTTTTCATGAAATATTCCTGAAGTCTTTACATCTATCAAACTCAGGATGATTTCATAATTTGAATTTTTCAGCAAACAAACACATTAAAGTGTACACTTAATTTAATTCGTCCTACCTGCTAATGCGTCCTTCAGTTCTCTGAGTGCATCAATCACCCTAGCTTCACAGGCCAGCATACTTGAGTCGAGTAATGCCTGGAATCCACCACCAGATGGCAGCACCGTAGTGTCCCGGAGGAATCCACCATGGACTCTGACAAGTTTACCACTGTCCTTATCCACAAACGAGTCGCCAGGAATTATGGGAATGTTCAGTTTACTGCCTGGTTTAGTACCTCCAACAGGGACAACTTCTCCTGAAAAAATTAATGGATTTTTTTTCAATGTATTCACTCAGAACTTATACTACCAACTTTGGGTTAGGGATCATTGGCATTTCTAATACCAACACAAAGCTTGTCGAGTTAAGGACAAAACAAATCCCAGACACAAAAGTTTTGCTACCTTGTAAATGATCGCACCAATTGGTTGATAAATGTTCTTCCTTTGTCAGAAAAATGTCCAACATATTTCATGTGTTTCTGTCATGTTTTGGTCCAGACTGATGAGTCCTTCTTTAAGGACATTATAGTTACATTTGCACACTTAGCTTAATTATCGACGTCATGAACATGATGACAGGCTGATAATTTCACACTTTTTTAGGGATATTGGAGAAAATTCATGGATTCTGTTCCCATCTTTGTGAATTTTTATTCATCCTTCTAAACATTCAAAATGGTTTTTCAGAAATACTAGTACCAGAAAATTGAACATAGAAATCTACCTGATTCAGGATCCAAAGTAACAGCTAAAATTGGCACTGGTTGTTCACTGACTGGATCTATCATAAGTGAACCGACTTCTATTGGAGTAGGCATTCCGGTTACAGGGTCAATATGCGTGCTACCGATCGGTAAAATAGCACCGGTTGATGGATGGATGGTCACAGCCATTATTGGTACATGGAGTCCGGTTTCTGGGTCAGTCATTGGAGCACCGTACTTAAGGTCACTCTTGTGCTCCATTGGTCGGAGCTTGGTTTTGATTGGTTGTTTGGTCTGGAGGCTTATGGGATAGGGAACGAATGGGATGAACGGCTCATCTGACCTGGCCGCTTCTCCTGTAATTATAAGAGAAATTGTTTTAGTAATGATTTTGGTCTTTATATTGAAAATAATAATTTCGGTCTTTATATTGAAAATAATGATTTCAGTCTTTATATTGAAAGTAATGATTTCGGTCTTTATATTGAAAATTTCATATAAAAATATATAAAAACCAATTCTGATGATGACACCTGTGAAAATCAATAAGAGCTTATTTACTTATTAATTAATGAAAAAGTACCTGTCAATTGGCAATCAAAGTCAGAGAACCCTCACTCAGAACGATGTTACAATTAGAATAGTTCTCTACACTGACTTTCTTTATAAAGCAAACTTTTTAGATTTTAGATGTCATCATGAAAATACAGTACTACCGAAGTACCACTTAAACTCAATAAAACAGGAGCTTCTAGATCATTTTCTGCACGTTATTAAACGTATGTTGTGGGAAGCTTAAATCCTTTACGCAACACGATGTCAGTTTTTTTTGTGTAAAACCTAAGTTGTTAAGCATTGTAAAACCTGAATAAAATACAAAATTAATGTTTAGACAAAATTTTTACCTGTTGCTGAGTCAACCACAAAGACAAGTCTAGAGGTCACAGGGTCATACGCTACATTCCCTTCCACTGGCAGTACGTGTCCAGTCTGGGGATGTAAGAAGTAATCACTCGGAACTTCCTTGATTGTACCGTCTGCTAGCATCATCTTACTACCGGACTTAGGTCGTATAAGACCGGTGTTGGAATCCATGGCAACCAGGTCACTGGCCTTGACACTCATGTCAGAACCTGTGTGAAATTAAGGTAATCTTGATTGAGATTTTCTATTTTTAGATTCTTTGTGAAAGTTTTGAGGCAAACCTAATTTTAAAAGATGTAGTCCCTGAGGTATTCTTGCATATAATGGGTTACAAGAAATTCAATTTGTTTCAACAAAGACATGAAAGACACTTCCAGAATTTAAGATCATGATAATTATTTCTAGATAAGTTCAAATTGACCTTGGCTTCAAGAACAAAGTTAAATGGTAACAAAACTTAGAAAAAAAGAAATAATTAACATGCTGTTACATGTAGAAGGCTTGTTGAGAATTACCGTCCATTGTTTATTGACAAGGCTATTCTTGAATGTGTAAAATTCAAATCTTGTCTCCAGTAATTTTAATTTAAATCCAATCTTGAATTATACTCACAATAAACATCTCTCCTTTATTCTAGACAAACAAATTATACACATTTCGAACATGAACTTTCTTACAAAATCTATGATACTGATAATTTTCAACATACCGATAATATCCTCTCGTTTCATTGGTCCATTCCTTCCGGCTTTAACCATCTGACCTCCGGTACCTTGACCAAGTACGCCATAAGCTCCGATCCTATGACACTCGTCTGTGATTTCTGACGACATTTTCTGAAGCAGCACCGAGGACCGTGAATTCATCGATCTATGGGCCTCATGATCAAATTCTCCGTCTTTGTTCAGTTCACCTTTACGCATCTTCTCAGCATGTTCTACCAATGTTCTTTGTGCCTCACGAAGACAAGCTTGGTATGTCACCTTTTAAAGAGATTTATTTTGAGTTAATTCTTCAAACATAAACACCTCAAGGCAATGAAATTGTAGATTCATGTATTTCAAGATAGAGTTTTTTTTCTGTTTCATGTTCATTAGCTTCTTTAACTTCATATATCGTGAAACAATAATTTGTTCTAATATTCTCACCTACTGTTTTCATCTCTATTTATCAATGATTTTCAATTTTCTCTATCAGTACTAATAATCATTATACATGTAGAAAAATTCAGAATCTTCTTTCTTTCACTTTTACTCAGACTTGACCTTACGATGATTGGAACGCTAAATACAGCAGCCTGTTTCACAAAAATACTTACGAAAAAATATAGGAATTTTCGTAACTTTTGATTGCTTGGTACTTCTTATAAACTAAAAGTCGTGATGTTTTGTCACTAAATTTATATTTAGTATGTTGAAATGATATTAGAAAGCACAATATAATCTAACTTGAAAAACATTTAAAACTTTTACTTGATGATGAAAGTTACGAAAATGTCTGAAATTTTTCGTAAGAAGTTTAGTGAAAAAGGGCACTGGTGAACACAAATTTTTCACTCTAAATTATCATAAACTAAACGCTTTACCTGATGACTTTCTCTGCCCTTTTCATCATCTGCCATTAATTCCTTTTCTTTCTGTAGAATAGCCTCGAACCGTCGTCCTACGTCCCGTCGTCTTTCCAGTTCTATTTCTAGAGCTTCCAGTTTGCTCTCATACGATGCCAGATCTTCATTGGTTGCCATGGCAGCCTTTCCTTTAAGGTTCATCTTGGCAGCCCATAATCCTCTGAGAGACTCGTTCTGATTGGCTATTCTGTTATACATCTGTTTGACCTGTTTAATGAATGATTTTTTTTTAAATACTTAGCAATTTTCACATTGAAAAGCAAGCACAGAATGTAATGTAAGCACAGTTCCATGAATATCAGTATGTCATTTCAACTTAATACCCACAAGATATGCCAGAAATATAATGCTTGAAGAAATTTCTTTCACACTATTTACATGTGACCTCAGGTCTAAGAAAACTAGACGACTATGTAAAATGTTTTATCAATTTACATCACTTGAAAAGAATTACAAACAAACGTTTTACAATGTAGCTAAATTAAATTAAATTTTCAGCAGCAACAAATCCATATAAACAGAAATTCCTTGAAAAACCTACCCCATTTTTTTTTTTTTTGACGGTTTGAGTTACTGCTCTTGATTGTTTAGACAGCGTGTCATACAGTGCACGTGTGTTAAATGCATCAAGCTCGACCTAAAACTTACCTCATCTTTATGTTTTCCTATGGTTTGAGTTACTGCCCTTGATTGTTTAGACAGTGTGTCGTACAGTGTTCGTGTATTGAAGGCTTCCAGCTCGACTTGTCTATCGTAATCCCAGAATTCATCTTCCTTGGTTTCTATGGTATCAGCTATAAATAAAAGACAATAATTATTTAACACTCCCATCATTATTTAATATTAGTCCTTATTCTAGTTTTGTTCTTTCCCCTTCTTAACTCAGCTGAGCTGTTGAGTAGAGCTCAAAGAAGGTTCATGTATACATGTCAAGTAGCAACTGTTACAGTATGAAAAATAGCCACTATTTTTGTTGTATTTCAGAATCAAATGAATCATTGTTTTTTTTTATAAAGCATCTTACCATCCAAAATGGCAGCCACGTCCGAGTCGCTATCGCTACGTCCCGTGATCGCGCCCTTGATGTTACGATGGTATTTCTTAACTCCATGAACTGAGGATCCCTTACTGGAGTAATCGTCAAAGTTATAAAGCCGTGTAACAGTACGATAGAACGGGAACAGGTAGGACGTCTTAGACCAGCCGTATTTACGGAATAAAATCTGGAAGGGAAAAACGTGACAAATCTTAATTATTTCTCTTAAATTCTAAAAATTTTTCTCAATCTTCAATTAAGCTTTTTACCTATTGACAGACTATACACAGCCAATTGTGCCTCATATGAAATTCATGTGAACTTTACAAGAACTTTACATGAAAGTTCACATGAAATTTATGTGAAACGAGCAGGAACATGAAATTTACATGAAATTTTTCACATGAAATTCATGTGAAGATTTTAACATGGATGTTATGTGAATTCAGTTTCCTGTGAAGGTCACTTCGAAAAATTCATGTGAAATTCATGTCAAATTTTTTCACATAAATCTTATGTGAAATTCATACGAATTTTACATGAACTTTCATTTGAAATTAACATGATGCTCATTTCATGTGAGGCACAATTGGCTGTGTAATAAACATGCACTGCCATACTGAATATATTTTTCAAAGAATATTTTTGTATTTTAGTTATCAAAATATCTTGCAGTGGATTTGACCTTGAGCACGACCCCTGACTTCTTAATGGACCTTGGTTTCAACATTCATTTGTCAACAACATACACATAATATATACTACATACATGCGCATTTGTAAGTACACAGACACCTAGATGAGGAAAGATGGGAAAATATCTATATTCTGATACATCGATGTAATTACATGAATGAATTCTGAAAATGATTAATTAGGGACAGTAAATGCTGATTTTACGGTGGCAAACTGAGTATTTCTGGCGATGCGTAAGCGGAGCCAGAAAAACAGATGTTTGCACCATGATATCAGTATTTACCGTCTGCAAACATAACATCAGTATCTAGTTATTCCCATTCTAATGCAATCTATATTTTTGTGAATATAAGTCGAAATGTGACGTTAGCAACGTCAATGCCTAGTACGTTCTCATTTTACTGCCGTAGCTAAGGAGCAAACAACAAATGAAATTTGATGTTATAGCGACATTGCATTAGAATTTTAAATTATTTCTGCATTAATTTCTGTTTTCAATTCACATTACTTTTCTATCAGCTATATAAAAAAATTCCATGTTCAACGTTTAAGACAAGCAAATTATATTTTTTCTCACCAGTGCCAGGAGCATTATGACCATTGACAGGAAAGCTACACCCAACAGTATAAAGATAATTTCCCAATCAGGGGTCTTCAGTATGTCTGAGGCCACGGTGATTCCGTTCTGGATGATGTAGCCGGAAGTCGGAGGGAAGAATGGACCCGTCTCTGAACACTGGGCACCGGAAGCCATCACTCTAACATACTACATGAAAACAGCAGAATATTTATATATAGTTTTGTATGATATAGCCAACTTTTATTTAAACACTGCTTGCCAGATTTTGTCAGAATAATTTTTACCTTGCCAACTTCTGTTAAAAATCTTTGCAAGAAATAAAGTAAAAGTATTAGGTCTCAGGAACAGCCTCTGAACAACTTTTATCATTTTGTATTGAAGTGTTTGATGTATCCGTAAACGATATGATGACCTTGACCATGACGAATTTCATACATACCATTCGTTTATTGGTGTCAGAGCTGAGGTAAAAGACGTAAACTCCGGGATCGTTCCACTGGTACGTAAACAAAGTCGTGCTGGTCGTAGTTTGTGTTAGCGCCTCGATCAAGGCACGGAAACCTCCGTAATCAAAGTTAGAGTTGGTGTTGAATAGGTTGTTTCTGAAAATCAGACAATTTACGTGTATTCACATTATGTGCATATTTTAAACAGACAACAGAGAAATTGTTAAAGTTGGTTTGCAATATTAATAGTACTCAAAAGACTAAATTAACATACACACTAAAAGAAATTATAAAACTCAAATTACAACTAATCTAAATTTATATTTATTTTAACATCAGTCTCCTAATGTACTTAAAAGTGAAAGTGTGTGAGAATAGTATCACTGACTATACATTCATGCAAATCAATATTTTAAAACATCCAACAATTTAATCGCTTCTCAGTGAACCCATTGCTATAAATATAAAAATAATTATGTATTTTCTTTCCAAAATACCAAATTAAATTTACAGCTTTTGCGCCCCCCCCCCTTCCTCCTTAAAATCTCCAATCAAATACTCACACATCATATACAGGATAATGTGTACTACTGACACTAAATGCCATAAATTCTCCATACTCCACGCAAACCACAGGATTTTCTATTCCGCTAAAAACAGATCCGTTATTTACCGACGTAGCCAGCAGCCGACGTCTTCCTGTGTAGATATTGTTTGTATTGCTATCCTGCGTAATGTTTCCAGTAATATTGCCCTTAATATTGTCGTCAAACATTGTCATCAGCTGGGTGTGGTCTGGCTCATACACACCCAAAAATCCGAGACTGCTCATCTCGACAACGTGCATAGGGAATTCTGAGCCGTCTTGAGCCGTGCACTGGTCACTCGTTATAGACTCACGAGCGTTTACAATCTTTAGGAGACTACTGGCAGCATACTCTTTCTGTTAAATAGAATATATAAAATTTTAATGCAAAAGTTTTGTTTTATGATAGGCTAGGTTTCTGAAGAAAGTTTTGATTCAAGCAAAATTGATTAGAATCCAGAGTAAGTTTTTGAAGCAGTAAATTATGTATATTTCATATATTAAAGACACAAATTTACATTTCATTTAAGTTTTTTAAAAGAAATATTCTCTACTTTCTTTTTTTTAAAGATTTTCTTATGGCAGTGTAGGTCATGATTCTTTTTTTTTTTTACATTTTCTTATCTTACCTAATGCATGTTACAATAAATGAACATAATTATTTTGAGATTTTTTCGAGAATTATGTCAGTCACAAAGATGTAAATTTTGAATATTTCTTGCTCTTTTGCCAAATTGAATGAATATTTTAGAATTAAAAAAAAAAAAACAACTTACCACAATATTATTGTTGGCATCTCTAATAACAATGTGTGTTTCCAGTGGAGGCTCTGCACAGACAAAAGCTATTCTTGTCCGCTGAGCTAAACGGCATTCCAAGTTACATAACTCTTCCAGGTCATCAGTTTTACAGAGGCACATTCCGATTCTTCTGTCGTAGCTCACATAATCAGTACAAACCTGAATGAAATACAAAGAGATGTGTGTCTATAAATAGAATTCATAACTATGTATCACCAAAAGGAGAGAGCTTGTGAATTACATGCCAACATTTGAGCCAAATTGAGACAATACTATGTGTTGTATAAATAATTTAATATATTCAAAAGAAAGAAAAATAATTAAATTTGAATTATGTTTGTATTTATGAATTAAGATATTTATGAATAATATTACATGTATTCATAAATTCTAAAGTAGTTTGAGGATAAAAAAGGTACAAGATTTTGCTGCATAATACGTTCAATATAGGTACATAATCCATACAAAATTGGTACAAAACAGGCACAAAGTCTATGTATATGTAGGTATAAAGATTTCAAACTCTTTAAAGATGAAGGACTGAAATTGTAAAACCAGTATATCCCCCTCAACTTCATTGTTGGGGGGGAAGGTGTATTTACAATAAACATGTATACAAAGTCATACAGAATGTTAAGTAGCACAAAACAGGTACAAATTGGCACAAAAATAGGTACAAATTTGGTACAGAATACATGGAAACTGTTAAATACATGTATAAAGAAACAAATCCATTTGTACTTACGGAAACTGAGCAGTAATCTACCCACTGAGCGTCTGTAAGACATTGTCCATTCTGAGCTCTACTTGTACCCTCCTTACAAAGGTCATACACTTGTTTTACACAGTCAACATTGTCCGCCAACTCCAAAAATCCTGCCGCGCATGGACATTGTCGATCGCTTTCCTATGAAAAATTTTATACAAAATGAAAACGCAAACCAACAAAGGTAAAAATCTGAGTGGGAGATTCAACTGCAATTTAAATTATTTAGAAATTACAAAATGACTGACATATAAATTCATTGTTTATTGTGAATTATACAATCATTTTGATAAACAGAGTTATTACCCATTTGGGACCCCGTCTGATGTCAGCTAATAGACCATTTTCCGATATACATGTAGTTAGAAAGCACAAAATGACCGAGTCAACATCTTTTGGCGTTGTTTTTCATTACGACGTCACTGATTAAACTTAAGACGTAATTCCACAGTGACGTAACAATTAAAAAGTGCGCTTAAAATGCCTACCTCGGACATTTTTCGTCATTTTGTCAGCCATTATGAATTTCGACAAGTGGCCTGTTGTGAATCATAAATTATATGCTATGGACACAAGAGTAAAATTCAGGGTAAACAAGCAAAAATTACAGTCGACATGGAAATGTTCGCGTGGGGGTAATTATCATGTTTCCCGTGATTCTTAGACTATTATTATTGCAAAAATAATACAACCAGCATAAAAGACTCAAGGGAATACTCCTGATTTTGCCAAAATTACCCCTCAAGTACTTTTGCAATGGTCAATTCATGAAAATTTCCCCCCAGCAAAAATAAGCATGTTTACAGTATGACACTTCTGCAGTCTTTCCGAAAACATTTTTCAGCCATTAGCCCGAAGAAAACTTTAACTGAGTTTTTTGTATAGTTTCTTTAAGAATTTCTATTAGCCCAGCAAGAATTTTTACTAGCCCAGCAAGAATTTTTACTAGCCCAGCAAAAATTTTGGTAGCCTCGGGCGTCGGGCTCGTGAGTTTTGGGAAAGACTGCCTCTGTAGAAATATTTCAAAACCTCATAAAACATTTACATCACATAACATACCAAATGGGAAGTAACTCTGTACAACAAAAAGACGAAATAACGCACCTGGAAATCTCTGCCCGCACCAGTACACGTACACGTAGTTTGTCCCGTAGATTTCTGATACGCTTCCCCGCCACAGCCGAAGCAGCCCTTCTGTCCGGTCAAATGGTTGAAGTGGTCTACCGGGCATAACGAGCATTCACCGATACTGCCTGCACCGAAATCGGCATTGTACCGTCCGGCAGGGCACGGAGTCGGAATGGAGCTATTCTGGGGGCAGTAATATCCTGAAAGCAGAATTGAAAAATTTTTATCAAAGCTCAACACAAAGTCCACTTTAATAAAATACCGATCGTCGAGCAATGCTACACATCGTCAAATGTGAGTCCCTGACTGGCATAAATCTACGTCCTGCAACTCTACCAAGAATGCTTCAATTAACGAGGCTATGTCTAATTCGAAAATGATGAACTTCTACCCAAGAAATTTTGACTAAATTCGGATCATATATTAATTGCAGTATTATAAAATTCATTTTATGGGAAAGAAAATGAAATTTGACCGTTCTGTAGGGGTCATTATGAAGATTAAGGCAACTTACAATGAGATCTTATAGGGTTTTACCGCAAAATAATTATTTTTCTCAATTTTTTCATATTTCTGTGAAAGAGATTTTTATTAAATTCATGTTATTTATTTGTTGTACTCCTAATATCATTTTAAGAAAAAGAAATTGGAAGTTCACCATCATCAAATTTTTCTAATTGTAGAAGGCCTCGTTTAATAAGAATTTAATCTGTGTCCTGCAACCCTACCCAGAATGCTTCAATTAAGAATTTAAACTTGACCTGTATTTACACCAAAAGATGAATGAATGCAACAAAAAAATTTCATTGAGCATTTCCAAATATTTTACATACAGCACAAATTTTGTAAATGGTCTACAAGACAACTGCCCCTTGTGATCACACAAATATTTTGAGAAAATCTATGACGTCAAAATGCCTTTTTGATGACTGGCTGAACATTGTTTGTCTAAGGTTACAATGAAAATGCTGTCACAAAATTTAACACTTCGTGTCCTTCCCGCTATAAGGACGGTCATATTTAGTAACATGAAATATTCAAGATTTATCACACAAATACATTAAATTTTAATATATCTAAAACATTTATTATATCAAAAGCTATAATGCTTTTGGCCAGCAGAAAACTTAAGCCAAATTGCTATAATGCTTTATCCAGCAGAAAACTTGAGCCAAATTGCTATAATGCTTTTGTCCAGCAGGAAACTTAAGCCAAATTGCTACATGTATAATGCTTTTGTCCAGCAAAACTTGAGTCAAATTGCAAACATACCTTTAGGACAAATGTATGAGTTGGTAGAGTTAGGTCCGAAAGCCCAGGCAAGTGATGAGTCATTAGCAACAGGCTGATCTGATGTTGATAATCCAAGACAGACAACTCCTGCCCGGCATGCTTCACAAACGGCTCGACTATTGTGTGCTCCATACGTGCCCGGCGGGCAAGGCTCACAAGTATCGTTAAATGTGCTTCTTGGAGAACCATCATATTCCCTGTAGCCCAATGGGCATTTAACAGGCTCGATCGCACCTGAAATGTATCAGTATAATCTCAATACATGTATCACAAGTATCATTAAACATGCTTTTCAGAAAACCATCATATTCCCTGTAGCCCAATGGGCATTTTACAGGTTCGATCGCACCTGAAAGGTATTAGTATTTTCATAACATGTATGTACATCAAATGCAAGTTTCATCATTGAAAGCCCTCATGGAAGAAGTATTTGACTCTCAAATCCCAATGGGACTTATGGGCATTACATGGGCTCTATGGCATCTTAAAGAGGTATCAGTATCACCTTTTATTTACGCATGTAAATCAAATGTAAGTTTTATGATTGAATTCCCCCATGACAGAAGCATTTTACTCTGAATGCCAAATTGAATGCCCAATTAGGTACTCTTGAGCATTTTATCACCTGAAGAGATAAAAAATAGAGGAATTCATGAAAGAGGGATTAAATGTCACAATTTTGAGAATTTCAATATCAAATGGTCAGCAAATGCCTCTAACGTTGGGTTTTTTTTTGGGGGGGGACAGTTTTTGCTCAACTTAGAAACTTGTAATGAACTTAAAACTTTGATACTTACCAGCATCTGTCATATTGCAGTCATCCAGTTTACCACAATAATGCCCTTGAGGACATGGTATTGGTGTGTCGGAGCCCTCTGGGCAATAATACCCGGGTGGGCACGGTACCTGGGACATAGATCTGTTACAGTAATATCCTGGAAAAGAGGTCAAGAAAACTTTATGTCTAGAATCTTACTCTCTTATTATTAGCTTTCATTACATGAGCTATTTTAAATCACACATAAATTTTCAGTACATTACCAATGTATGTAATTTAAAGATTCAGATAATCAATAAAATTTTTAAATCAACTCTTATCTTATTAAATTTTGAGTAGAAGTATCATATTTAACATGATTAACTAACCATTTGACCATGACTTTTTCTCAACAGACCTCAAAATCATCCAATGATACTCATTGGCTAAGTATATGCATAATCTATTGATTTCGCTGAAATTGCTATCATTTAATTTCCATTGTCATTTTAAAAAGAAACGAAGATTCTGATTGGCTGAGAAATTTTGTTGATACATCGATCAACACAATTTTTCACGGAAGTCTATTTACAGCACTATTTTTAGAACTGGGGGTTCCCTCAAACACGAATGAACTCGTTGCTGAAAATACAATTTGTTGATGTTTTCTTGTCATTTCAAGGGTACCATTTCTTTTCTACTTACTCAAAAATTAACACTGCATGTAGAATTTGCTCAAACTGGTCATTATTCCAAAGATATTGAGAGACAATCGTTCGCTGTTTGAATCATGGCGGCTGCCATAACTTGTTTTGGCAGACGTATCACTGCGAAACCTTCTGACTTACGAAATATAGTGCGGTGATTGTTTGTTTATAGATCCAAGAAAACAGTCTGTTTTCCATAATTAAATGATAAGAAATGAATCTTATATTTTCTCTGTTGATGCAGGTATCACCCGAAAAATTGGACAGAAAACTTTTGCATCAACACGCTACGCGCATTGATGCAGTTTTCTGTCCAATTTTTCTGGTGATACCTGCATCAACAGAAAAAATATAAGATTCATTTCTTGAGTAAGCAAATTTCTGATACTTGCCTGCCTGTTGAACCTCATTTCATCAAATCAAACATTGAGATTAGCAACTTAGCTGAAAAGATCCATTATGACTTTCCTCACTAAGACAAATAACAATCTTAAAGACTACATGTATTATCTTTTACTTACCAGCCTGGCAAATAGTTTCATTCTGTGAGCCTTCTGGGCAATAATTGCCCACTTGACATTGTATTCCTGAGAAGGTCATGCTTTCATTGGGACATATGTAGCCCGCTGGGCACAGATGGCAATCAGTGATGTCGCCAGCAGCTAACGTGTCTCTGAAATAACATAATATAATACGATCATGTGCTAAGTTGAACTAATATCAGAGTTCCTGAAAAGTATCCGTTTTATCAAATTTGGCAATAAATATATGTTTGGTACGATAAAAGCTCACACTACATATATTACTATTATTTGGAAAAAAAAAATATCCCAAAATGTGATATTCCATGGAAGTTTTCAAGAACTCTGTACTGTCCTAGAAAATTGAAGCTACACGTTCAACAAGCATCCTATACCATGTTTCTTGTCACTATTTCAAAAAGGGGTTGCACCCAGCCAAATAGCCCTGACTCAGATGGCAGAAATTCCCGGTTTTGAATTTCCTCTGATCTCTTTTTTTCACATATAACATGCTCACATGATCAACTTTAAATTTCAAAATGGCCGTCTCATATAAATTTTATTTACGACTCTGTAAAGGTTCAAGTCAAAGATTATCATTTATCTTTCTAAAGTTTCAGAAAATGCTCTTGAAACCAATTAATTGTCAAATGTGATATGAGGAATATGAAATTCCCTGACAAAAAGTACTGAACAGCAAATTAAAAAAAGTATGAGAGAAAAAAAAGAAAAAGAAATTATCATTTAATCAGAAAAAAATTTTACCTGTAAGTGCCCATTGGGCAAGGAGCTGATGTCAGACTTGCATTCACACAGAAATGTCCAAGTGGGCATGGATACAATGAATAATCCCCAATCCCGGGCACTGGGCAAGTATAACCAGCTTTACATGGCAGGCACCAGCTAGCATCTGTGGCCTCATACAATTGGTTATATGAGCCCGCGGAACAGTTGTAAGGGTTTCCGGCATCTCCCACTGGGCAATATGTTCCAGGCGGGCATGGGAATGATATTGCGCCATCACACGTTCTGCCTGCCGGGCAAGGTCCACATTCACTTTGACTGATGGCTCCGACTTTATCAATGAAAAAGCCCGCTGGGCAAGTTTGGGGTGTTACAGTGCCTGTAAAATTTTTATGTTTCTCAAAATTTATTTAAGTACTGCATGTTTATGTAAAAGATGATGTAAATGCAACAGGGAAAACTTTCAACAAAAGTATTGACTACTGTTTTGTAAATTTGAACCTCATTACAAAATAAAGGTACCATATAAAATTTTCACCTCTGTCTTATAATTTTTTCTCTCTCTCATCCAACTTGATGATCAAAATTTATTTACATATATTGGAAGACATAACACTAATTAAAGTATTAGGATTGATTTGAGCTTACTAGTATTTAGGCAAGTATTTAAAATCATTCTTGTGAAAAATTATACTCTATTTATTTATGATACATTTGTACTTGTACCTATAGGACAGTAATAGCCGTATGGACATAAGCCATCTGGAGGGTCAGGGCGATCATCTCCCCTTGTTCCATTACACCAGTAACCAGCAGCACAGTCACCGGCCGTAACACCTCCCACACAGTACTTTCCTATAAACAGAATTTGATACATGTATCTATAAATAGAATTTAATATCCATAAATAGATATCAATATCTATAAATAGATTTCAATATCTATAAATAGATTTCAATATCTATAAATAGAATTCAATATCTATAAATAGAATTCAATATCTTTAAATAGAATTCAATATCTTTAAATAGAATTTTTATATCATAATGTTATGTCCAGTCTTTATAATACAAAAACCTTTCACATTCTAAGCCTTAACATTGTAATTTTCTTGTTGAAGATTAGATTATGAATACAATCATGTTCATGTAATATTATATTGCAAGTTTCCAGTCATTATTTGGTTCATCCATCAGGCCCTTCTTACCTGAAATGCAAATGGAACAGTCCTCTGCTGCTTCAAGTCCACTAGCATTGGAATATGTGAATGTTCCATTCAGGCAGAGTTCGGGGTCAGAGGTTCCGTTCGGACAGAAGGAGTAGGCGGGGCATGGTTCTGGTATGCTTGTATTTCCTGCACAGTATTTTCCACTTGGACATGTGATACAGTCAACAGAACCTTGGATGTCTTGGTACGTTCCTACAGAGAAAAATACAAATAAATTTCAAGAATTGAAGTCCAAAAGAATGGTTATACAATGGGTCCTCTAATATAAGACCACAGATCTGCTAAATGGGGAGTGGTGTCATAAAAGGGGGGGGGGGGGGTTGACAGTATTTTCTTATTTCAAAATAAATGTGACCTTTTCTACTGCATCACAAAGAGAAAATTCACACTGATGATTTTCATAAAAACTTTTGAATTATTTATTACAACTTAATTCAGAACTCTAAAATATATTATTTTCTTATACATTTATGAATTATTGGCACCACAGATCCATAAAAATCTCTAGAATGCATAAAAAATGAAGCCTTTTTTTTTTCAATTGACTTACCTGGTGGGCAACCATATGGATCAGCAGTGCCTTGTAAGCAATAGAAGCCCACTGGGCATAAGTGGGTTGTGGGCATGGGCGATTCAATGGCATCAGAACTCGGACAGTAATATCTCTCAGCACAAAGATCGGTTGGAGCAGTCAGCCCAGTTTCATTGCAGGCATAACCAGCGGAGCAAGGCCAGCAGTCTGCTAACGAACTTCCGCCAACTTGGTTGCGGAAAGTGCCCCTTGGGCATCCAGTTGCAGCTTGTGTGCCTAAAAATCAAAGAAAATGTTGAGTTCCAAACTTGTAAATTGAATAGAGGGTTTTATTAATGGACATTTTACTCTTAAATTCTATTGGGCATTGTTTAAAGTCTGGTAGGTCTAAATCATAGACAAAATCTTAAAATTTAATCATTAGTATTCAGTACACGGTCTTCAACTAATGTTAAAATTCAGTGGCGTTGTAATAATGTTTCTGACTATGATTTTTTAAAGAATTTCCTATTCAACTAAGATTAAGTTCATCATAATTATTATGAAAAGACAGTTACCCTTTTGAATATTTCTCAAGATTTCAGTATGACTGAATCCAGAACATTATCCCATAAATCTCAATTCAAAGTTCAAAACTTCCTTAAAATTTGTACTGAATGATTATTAAATGCTCAATTCCGAGTAACTCCTCATTACCTTGTAAGCAATAAGAGCCCACTGGGCATGGTCCATTGGTTCCATCATTTGGTGCGGCACTTGTTGCATTGCCCAGACACAGGAAACCTGCTTGGCAATCACCGGTTGAATTAGAAAGCCCAGTGGTACTACAATACTGGCCTGGCGGGCAAGGCAAGCATCCACTCACATCCTGCATCTCCTCTTGTGGGTTGTATGTACCTGTCAAGAGAGAATGAAACTGTTTAAAACCAGGACAAATCCTAAAGTTTCAAAAGGGAAATTACGCCTTTTTGTATATGTTTTATGAATACTTATTATTTTTTTCTACAACTTGTTAAAAGGGCATGGGTTTCGATAACCTGATGTACCGTTAGCACAGTATTCAATTACCCATTGGGCACAATAGAGTGTGGTTCACAAGTTCTACTGTCTGTATATAATTCAAAATCATTTTTTCTATTACTTACCCAGTGGACATGGGTCTCCATTACCTGATGTACCATTAGTACAGTAATAACCCGTTGGGCAAGGTAGGGTGTCGTTCATTCCTTGGCTTGGGCATGTTCTACCAGGTGGGCATACCAAGCAAGCCCCTATAATAAATAAGATTGTATTCTTGAAACAAAGGTATCATTATAATAATATAAATAATTTAAAATATTGAAGAATCAGTGTTGTTATAATAGTAATAATTAGAGACTTAGTCTCACAATAATTTACACCCCCCTTTCCACATATAATACTCAAGACATTCAGTTTTATGTAAATATTCAGGAAAATCATAATACAAAGCCATCAAATAAGGTGTTTACTCACCCAGTCCTGTTGATGGTGCGTATGTACCGACGTCACACTTAGATTCTATAACAGCACCTGACAGACAATAGTGGCCCTCTGGGCATATGTAGCCCTCTATGTTGTTTGTGGGTCGGGCAGTACTTGATCCTCCCAGGCAAATATAGCCCGCATCACATGGTAAACTGTACCCTGAAAAAGGGAGACAAAAAAACTAGAGATTTCATAGAACTGGTTGATTCTGGAAAAAAAAATCAGTAGATTTATAAAAACAATTTGAAATAGTACATGTATCTTCAATGTAAATCAAGAAGCAATTCAGATTTCACAGCTAAGGGATTTTTACTTTTTGTTTTTTTGATTTTCTTTCATGTCTGTTTCCTTTTTTTCAGGATTTATTTTTTATTTTTTTTGGTTACATCTAAATTCAATTTTAATACAGACCTTCCCATTTCCAATTAAAGCAACAAGACTGGTTGTATACAAAGAACACACAATACCAATCACAAATAAGAAAATCCATATTTTTCAACATGTATGATAAGAATAATACATGTACATTATGTAACATCACGACACATCAATTAATTTAATTCCTCTTCTAAATTAGCATTTCCCTTGCATAATATTTTCAAACAGCTTCGGAGCATAAAATGTATTATGGAGAAATACAAAAAAAAGTAATAAAAATTTGAACGTAAAATGTAAATAAAAAATTTGGGAAAAATTGATCAGAAAAATTGTGTGTGAATATGAAATGAATGTACAAAATGTAATTGAGGGACTGGTGATAAAGAAAATTCTCAATCTTTTTTCAAATCATTATCACAATGAAATTGTCAAGCGTATCATAACGTAAACAAATCAACGATTGTGTGAACAGTTTTAATCGCATTGTCATAATTCGGTCTTTTCGAAATAGAGAGTTACTTCCCATTTGTGCGACAATTTAAAAGAATTTGAATGATGTCACAATGTTTTTATGTCAGATAACTGCACAAATGGGGAGTATCTCTGTATTTCGAAAAGGCCGAATAAGAAATACTGTGCAGAACATTTATAGCTAAATATAGCGCTGTTTTATTCTCATGCATAATCAACACTGGAAACTAAACCAACAAGCAAGAAAATTGTCCAAGATATTGTGGCAAATCTGTCCATAAATAAATTGAGACTAGTCAAAGCCTTATATTCAATTCTTAATCTACAAGGGTTGGTAAAAAAATTCTTAAAATAAATTGGGTTAAATTGGTCAAATAATTCTTTTTTCTTGCAATGGGTAATTCCTCATCTTTGAAGTGTGTTAGAATAAGCTTGTGACCATACAATAGCATATAAATTACAATTCATGCATTATGTACATTTGACACATACGACCACATTTATAGCGCACACAATTGACATGTGTACAAAAATACCTACAGGCAAACGGTACAACCGTTGTTCCTGGTAAAGTCAACGAATATTTTGTGAAATTATTAACAATCAATTTTTCAATAATTTCCCATCTCAAATAAATCTGTTCAATTCTATATTTTTTTTTACTTCATTTAAATTGAAAAATGATAAAAAAAAGACTTGAAAATTGTTAAAATTAAAGTCATAAGTTTTTGCTGAAAGTTGAATGGAAATTAATCAAAATTATCTTCAGAACACACCTTTTATTTTAAAGCTCTCATTTGTAACATTATGTGGCCAAAATAATGTGAGGAAACAGTCAATGTTTCACTGAAAATTCTAAAGTTTGAAAACTGACAAATTACAAGTAAATTCACTAATTTTTCTATTAAAATATTATCTAACTTGAAGACTCACATCATATGCTGTAAAATCCAACTGAAATGATCCTTGTATCGTAGAAAATCTTAATTTTCTATGTTTAGAACATAGTATTACCATCTTTGAAGATATAGGGTCTATCTCAGACTTGATAACTCATTGTTACAGGTTTATGCTTCAAATTAAACTTACCTTTATCTAAACTTTTTTTAAATTATCTAAATGTTGACTTTTCTGAGAACCTACCATTTTTGGAGCTATCGGGTGTACAATACTGCCCAGGGCTACACTGTTCGCAGTCTGTGATATTCATATTGCCTGTGTCAGTGGCCATAGTGCCTGATGGGCAAGGTGTTGGTATGTAACTTCCCTCAGGACAGTAGTTGCCTATTGGGCATATGGCGTCTGATGGGTTGGGCTCGATGGTGCTTCCATTGCAGTAAAATCTAGAGATTATAAATTTTTCAGAAATTAAAGTCATATACATGTAAGTATTGGATTTATTCAAATATCTGGTCATCAAACATATTCAGTCTTATGCTGAATCGGGACTTCCCATTTGGGCTTGTATCTGACCTAAAATTATCATGATGTCATAAAAATGGTATGATAACATCTATTTTGTGCCGTCCTAAAATGGGCAGTTACTCTGTTTAAGAAAAATATCGAATAAGAGAGACTATAAAAATTCAAAGAAACAACTAAATATCACCTCTTTTAAACGTGCGTAAATTAATCTTAATTTTATTTTAACTTAAATCACTTCTGAATCAATATTACTGGACAAATCTTGCATTTAATTTTCATTAATTATATTTTTAAGGCATTTAACTGTAAAGAATTTCTTAATTTGACAAAACAAAATTAATCTAATCAATAAATACTAGTGGAAATATTGAATTTTACCAGACATAGTTGATTAAAGTGAAGAATTCATAAATGAAATCTGTCATATCAATGCTCCTTAGACTTTAAATACAAGCTTTATTAACTCTATTTGTAAATCATACCCAGCAAAACATGGCCCTTCAGGCACAGGAAGCCCACCACTCTGACAGTAAAAGCCCGGAGTGCAGGCTTGGCATTCTGAAGCGTCCACTCTCATGGTCTGGTTGTTGAACGTGCCCGGCGGGCAAGGATACTGACTGTATCTCTCTGTACCGTTCGGGCAGTAATAGCCCTCTGGGCATGTGTAGTTAGTCAATTCACCAACTGCTACTACACTGTTGTCACAATAGTAGCCTGAAATTTGATATCATTGTAAAAAATAAGGAATCTCCGAGTTTTTTTTGCTAGTTATACCAACTTCATGCAAATACAGTTCAGTTATATGAATTATTGATGATGACATCATAACGTACATATACACGAGTTTCGTAGCACAAACTTTTCAGATATTTGGTGATTCACAGTATGGTACTGCGTAACGATTTTGACTAAATTTTCGAATCCTAGTATGCATTTTTTTTTCTTTCCCAAGAAGGTATGTAACAATAAGAGTACTGAAGACTGAATTTTTCCACAGTTCGGCAGGAACAATTCCTGAGTGGCAATCATAAAAATAATCCCCTTTTTTAAGGACACTCCCTATGTGGTTTGTTTTTCCGATATCTTTTGTTTTAATTTTTGAGTTATCTCTCTTGACATACAGTAACATCACAATGTTATCGGAAATCTTTAATGCATGGAGTTAAAAAAAATCGCGACCTTATAGTTTTCTTAAGGTAGAGTATCCCTCAGGTCAGAATTGCTGGTATTTTTTTTGCCTGGATACCCTAGTATTTCTCTTCAGAATATTGTTCAGATTATCAAACTAATATGGTTTTGGGAAAAGAAACCTCTATAGTTACATTTTATCACCTCTAAAAAGGGATTTTTCTTACTTTTCCCATAGGGTCCAATATCAAAGTTCTCAGTATTATCATGAATACACAAATTATATTTGGTTTGTATATCAGGTTTAACACAAGCTTTCAATATATGGAAATGAAAATATTTTAAAAGTTATTATTTAGGAAATGTAAGCATCTGAGACCTGAGGGATGCTCTAACTTAAATGGCGCTTGCTTCCAGATGTCACAACTTGTTAAAACGCTACATATTAAATTTGATCTTTACTTACCTGCAGGGCATTCTTTGCACATATCTTTCTCATACTCGTTCTGATAGAAACCATTAGCACATCTATATGGAGTGCCTGTGCCTACTAAACAGTAATGGCCCGGCGGGCATCGGTAATCATATGGGTTGGGCTGTGATTGACCTCCTGGGCAGTAGAATCCTTGAAAACAAAATAGGAAGGGAAGTTAAGAAAAGATGATTACTATTAAGAATCAAACATGTAAAAATAAGTAAACTTTTTTTTCTACTGATGAAAAAGGAATGTATTTCTTGCAGAATTGTTGAGGTTGAATAATGCAATAAATTTGAATCTAATTGACTAGGTATTAACAGATACACATCAAAATTGATTTAATGTGATATTCCTTGAAGAAAAAGAACTTAAAAGTTTGTTTAATCAGCTGAAGTTTTAAAATGGATAGACAAAAGTAAGCAACACTGAACTTGCTGGTGGACTTTAATACTATGATGTCAAATCAAATAATTCCTTCTAACAAAACAATATTTGGACAGGCCATTTGATTATGGGGTCAAAACGTACAAGTCAGCTAACATGTGGAATGCTATATATTTGGCGATTCCTCAATTATTTATATAAGTCATAATCTTTTACAAACCTGCGTCACACTGGCCGGACCAGGCATTCAAACCCGTGCCGTTACAATAATACCCTCCGTTACATTGAGTACAGTCAGTTGCCACTTGTAATCTGGTAATCGGCCCATATGTGCCATTGGCACACGGCTCTGGCAAGTCACTGCCAGTTGGACAATAATGGCCCACTGGGCAATCAATCTGTTTCGGAGAAGTAGAGCCATTTGGACAATAGTATCCTGCATCGCAATCGTTATTGGGCAGGGCCAAGCCCACATTCTGGCAGTATTTGCCGGCAGTACATAAAATCATCTCTGGCGAGCCCTCCGGGCAGAAGTAACCTATTTGACACTGGCCTCCATTTGTTGTAGGCTGAAAGAATAAATATCCTCAGTAACTCAATTTGTATTTCTAAGAGTGATTCATAACGCGTACAAAACTCTGTAGCACACTTACATGTTTGAGTATCTGGAGAGAATAAAAGGGAATTTTTTAACATGTATTATATCTATTCCTTCTATTTTTAACGACATTGAAGGCATAAATCATATAAAAGAAATTTCAAATCTCCTAATGATCCATCTTTGGCGATAAAGAGTTAGTTCCCCTTTGGGATGATACCCGACTGAAATGCATTAGGACATAATAAATTTTTTGAAGAAATGTCATATTTGAAGCATTTTTTCCCAGAATCTTATGCTTGTTACCATACAATTTTTAACATCATACCAGATACTGTCCCAAAGTGGAAGAAATCTATATACCATAATGACATAGTGAATGCTGCATGAACCATGAAATATAATCAAAATCAGATGATTCCTGTTTACCTGTGAAGCAGAAGATCCATTGGTACAGTACCATCCTGCTGAGCAGTTGCCCGTTGGGTAGGCGTTTCCATAGCCCTGGCAGTACATTCCGGGAGTACAGGGCTCACAAGATGCAAGGCTTTGTTGTGTAGTGAGATTGTTAAAAGTGCCCGGCGGGCAAGGGGATTGATATGGGTCAGTCGTATTAAGCTCACAATAGTAACCTCCTGGACAAATATTTGGAGAATAGTCTGATGTGTTGGCATAGCAGTAATGGCCCACTGGGCAACTCTTACAGTAATTTTGATTGGTCAGATCTTGGTAAGAGCCCGCTGGGCAGCCAATGGGATAGTCCGATCCTCCTGGGCAATAGTGACCTGCCCAACATGTGTGGCCTATGATTGGATGAACAGTGCCCGTTGGGCATTGAGTGTCATTAAACATTAGTGGATTGGCTTTGTCCACACCTGATACACAGTAAAATCCATCCATGCAAGGCCCAGTGGGTGATGTCAGGTTAACACCTATAATGATGAAAGACAATCATATTTTATTTTTATGACAATGTTAAAAAATGTATTCTCAAGCACTTCTGCAGCATCTTGAATGCAGATCAATGGATTGGGTGTCCATAGCTGAACTAAAGGTAAACCTAATATCTCAGTCATTGAACATTCATTATCTACTACACATTTTGCACATCTTTCAAAAATTTTGATTTTTAATCAACCTTTAGTTACTGCAAATAAAATATGCAAGGAAAGATAAATTCATACCTACCTAAGACACTCAACTATTTCTAAGTTGAAAACACAGATCTGTCTACATTTATAACTTCTTGGTATTTCAGGACACATCCTTCCATTAAAAAATCTTACATCTATTTTATAGAAAATACCAAGAATATACGAGAATTTCGATCTCTTATCACTATACCTTCACAATATTGTCCTGCCAGACAAGGTGTACATTCACTTGCTTCTCTCAGTCCCTTAGTGTTACTGAATGTGCCGGCTGGGCAAGCTTGCCAATCATGCCCGGTGCCGTTCGGGCAATAATAGCCCTCTGGGCACAGTGTCCTGGCTGATGTTGGATCACCAGCTACTGTCAGTTCTGGTATGCAATAGTATCCTGAGGAACAAATATTTGGCTAATAAGTTTTTGGGTTCCATAAATATTTATTACTACATGTACTATAAATCAGTATGAAGTAGAACTAAGTAAATATTACTTCAATATAAACATAGCAGAGGAAGTAAAATGCAGATAAGTATTCAAGGAGAGCATGATAAATATCAAAGTTTTCGGTCTTTTTTTTGTGGCATCCAACCAATTGAAAGCTTATCTTTAAATTTACTATGAATGAGCTGTAGATTTTCTATAATCCATTCAAAAACCCAACGCTATTACTTAAGTTGTAAGTGACAATATAAATGCACAGCAGCAAAGGCACACCAATGATATCATTATGAAATTTCTTTTGGAAAATGTAAATGAATAGAAATCTTTTAACCAATCAGAATCATTGTAATTGATGTAAGACGTACCTTCAGGACAGATGTCACAGACGTAGGCTCCGTCATAATCCACATAAGTTCCGGCAATACAGTCCTGGGGTGAAGCACTACCTGTTGGACAATGTTTGGCTGAGGGGCAGATAACTTGTGTCTCAACACTTGATCCCAATGGGCAATAGTATCCTGAAAGAGGGAGATTAATATTGAGGATAAGATGTAACAAATACTGTAAATTGGTTTTTATTCGTCAGATACCAATTTTCGTCATTTTCCTCAGTGCCTTCCTTGACGAAATAATGTGCCGACGAATATGAATAATCCTGACAAAAAATAAGGATAAATTGAATCAGTCTTTTGGTAAACTTAAATAAATACTGGGAGCACTGCGCAGGAAGGAGGAAGAAGCTGAAGGTTCAATTTTAAATAATGTCAAATCAATGAAAACTAAATACGAACACAAAGTCGCATATATAATGTACTTCTAATTAATATGTTTTTACAGCAAGGTGGGTGATATACATGTCTTTTAAAATTGTTTGTTTACCGATAATTGTTAAAAAACAATGAAAACAAACACGTTATACGGCAGATCTGACATTTGACTGCAGATGTAAATGTTAAGTTGGCTTAAATTTGAACAGAAGAATCTACATTTTAGGGACCCTTGGATAACGAATTTACGTATGGACGAAATAGTAATTTTTGACGAATTGACGAAAATTGGTACCGACGAAAATAAAGCAATTTACAGTATAGCATGCATTTCTTTATAACTTGCATGAAAGGAGGACACACTTTTATTTAAAGGGAAAAAAATAACTCTTAATATCTCAGATGTTGAATAATTAATATACTTTGTAATTTATACTCTACAAATAGCAGAATTTCCTTTTTAAGTAAATTAATGACATCACACTGCTTTTAGATGCTTGATTGAGGTTTGAAGCTTGTTTGCCAAAGGTAAAAACATTCAATTTGTCAAAAACAAAAACAATATCACATTTTTACTGCAATCCGAAGGGTAAATTTTGTAGAAATAAGAACAATTCAGTAAAGAAAGATTGAGAAAAAGCTATGAAAAGTTAGTAAAAGTTTTTTTACCTTGTCTACATAGTCCAGAAACTTCAGTGAGCCCCTCTCCATTACAGTAATACCCTGGTAAGCACATGGTACATTCCGTTGCCATGGTGAGCCCTGTAGTGTTGGAGAAGGTTCCATTTGCACAGGGGGTGGGATTCTCTGTACCAACTCCACAATAAAAGCCCGCTGTGCAAATAACTTCTGTTGCTGATTTGGAGCCCAATGGGCAATAATATCCTGCTTCACACTGCCCAACTACAGCAATCAAACCTGAAATCGGGAAAATGGATCTATCAAATTGTACAAGGTAGGGAATTAGGTTCTTGGCCAAATGAGTGCTCTGTCTCTATGAGAATTCAAAATCCTGTCACAGCTTTTGAAAAGGGATCAGCATGCCTTGTAATATTATATTGGAAATTTACACTACAATTTGATACTTTATGATACGATACAAAATGCACAGTGAAAAGCCAGACACTTGTTGCAAGATAACAGGATATCAACAAACATGTCAAAAGTATCCAAACTCTTGATCCTTGGATAATCAACCACTTGTCTAGAACTTATAAATCATATTAGAGTGATATATTTTTAGAATGAAGTAAAGTCCTCCGTAGGGAAGTTTATAATAAATAACAATAAACACTCAATATCCACAAATTTTCGGCCACTCGGCCTTTATCAAGTGGAACAGCACGAATATAAAAGAATGAATATAAAATTCTTTTATATAAAATTCTTTTATATTCGTGCTTTTCCACTTGATAAAGGCCGAGTGGCCGAAAATTTGTGGATATTGAGTGTTTATTGTTATTTATTAGATATATTTTTATGTCCTCGACATTGACAAAAGACACTATGTTGTACCCTATGTTGCTTTACAATCAATGTTTTGCATTAGATGCTAAGCAAAGCTTTTTTTCTTTACCTGAACCAAAATTTTGAAATTTGAATCAAACACTATATCAAGAAAATGTATCAAACAGAATCTATACTAAGATGAATCCATACACCTCCTGCTTTTGAAAATGCCTGTAGCATAATAAAACCCAAACTTTTGGACCTACCTGTAGCATTACAATAGTACCCTCCTGTACAGTTTAAGCATTGATCCATACTATGTAAGCCCGGTGTTGGTGAGTATGTGCCTTCTGGGCATGCTGGTGGATCGTCGGTGCCCTCTGGGCAATAATAGCCTGCTGGGCACGTGTCAGCATATGGAGCTGAAAAATAAAATGAAGAAAAATTAAGCATTTCCACTAAAAGAAATAAAAATCATATTTGTGACCCTTTATCTAAATTACCTCAACAAACAATGGAATAAACTTCCCATCTTTAATAACATGTAGCTCCTACTTCATACTTCAGAAAACATTGGGCAGCGCATTTCAAATTGCTTTTAGATTAAACATATTTCATTCAATAAAACATTGAATTGGATCGCGCAACAAGTTATTTCAACATTAGTAAAGCCCTCTCCCAAATTTTTTTTACCACTTGGATACTAACTTATGGTTAATAGTGTATCAGTACAACAACAGTAAATGCGCTGTCCATAGCTACATGTATGTAGAGCTACGATTATAATTAAAATTTCGTAATAGCTTACCTAGGTTTGGAGTCGTTGAATCAGCACCCTGCCTGCAGTAATAGCCCGCTGAGCAGTATCTGATGGGTGTGGTCAGCCCAGTGACATCACAAGCCCACCCGCCCACACATGGCGTACAATCAGAGGAGTTGACAAGACCTGTAAAAACAAAGTTATATGTCTACAATAATAGCCCGCTGAGCAGTATCTGATGGGTGTGGTCAGCCCAGTGACATCACAAGCCCACCTGCCCACACATGGCGTACAATCAGAGGAGTTGACAAGACCTGTAATAACAAAGTTATATGTCTACAGTAATAGCTCGCTGAGCAGTATCTGATGGGCGTGGCCAGCCAAGTGACATCACAAGCCCACCCGCCCACACATGGCGTACAATCAGAGGAGTTGACAAGACCTGTAATAACAAAGTTATATGTCTACAATAATAGCCCGCTGAGCAGTATCTGATGGGTGTGGTCAGCCCAGTGACATCACAAGCCCACAAGCCCACCCGCCCACACATGGCGTACAATCAGAGGAGTTGGCAAGACCTGTAATAACAAAGTTTCAAAGTGATATCAAAGGAGGAACACCAACTGAAGAAAACTTAGGAAACATCAAGCAAGGGGCAATCAAGCCCAAAACGCAAGGGTTAAGGAACACCAATTGAAGAACACTCCAGAAACTCTAAAGGAACACAAGGAAAATCAAGCAAGGAACAAGGAACATCAAATGAGGAACACTAAAGGAATATCAAGCAAAGATCACTCTAGGAACACCAAGTGAAGAACACCAAGCAAGGAACACTAAAACATCACCAATAGATGAATACTCAAGGAACACCAAAAGAGGAACACTCAAGTGAAAAACACTCAAGGAACACCAAATAAGAATCACTAAAGGAACATCCATCAAGGAACATCAAGTGAAGAACACCTAAGGAACACCAAATAATAATTACTAAAGGAACACTCAAGGAACATCAAGTGAAGAACACCTAAGGAACACCAAATAACAATTACTAAAGGAACACTCAAGGAACATCAAGTGAAGAACACTCAAGGAACACCAAATAAGAATCACTAAAGGAACAGTAAGGAGCATCAAACATGTAGCGCCAAACATATATTTAAAAGAATAATTGCTTTGAAATGCCAAATTGTGTGTTTCTTTTAAATTCTTACCTGTTCTGTTGTTGAATGTGCCCAATGGGCAAGGATACTCCTCTGGATATCTGGTTCCATTTGGACAGTAGAAGCCCTCCGGACACAGATAGCTAGCGTAGTTTACGACTGGACCAAACGTAGCATTACAGTAATATCCCTCTGGGCATGTTTTACATGATGACTGGATGGGCTCATCCTGGGAAAATGAAAGTAAATTCTTAGAAATTTTAGCGTATTTTTTGTCTCTGGACAACCATTTCCCTTTTTTATCACTTTGTTATGAACATGCACATTGTACAGAAAGTCACATTCAAAACTTTTATTTGGTTTCAATGATTCTCATTCAAAAGTCAAATAATTTTTTGAGCATTAGAATAATAAATTCAAATTCAAATTCTTTATTGCACATTACTTATACATTGAAGTCATCATGCGAATTTAAAATAATGATAATGCAAGCAACAAAACAACATAGACAATGGCATACGTAATGAAATTGCATCAACATTTCATATTTAAAATACACTAAGCAAACTAATATGTGTGTATTTCATCTAAAGGGCCTTTATTGCTGTTACAGAAAAATATGCCCTTTGGCAACCGAACGATCGTCAAATGACAACATCGCATCTGTTGGCAGATTTATCAATCAGGATGTCAAAATCAAACCACCCATCAAACATTATGACGTCATAATGTAAAAGTTAGCCAGCAGGTGGGATGTCAGCATTTGGCGATCTAACCATTGAATTGTACTCTACTGTACGACAGATTACCTGATATGTGCCTGATGGGCAAGCCTCTTGGGCAGACAGCCCTCCTACACAGAAATATCCCTCCTCACAGCTGTGGTTTGCTGGTGTGGCCGAAATTTGGCCCACTGGGCAATAATATCCTGGGTCACAGTTACCTGATGGATTGGCCAGACCATCACTGCCACAATACATTCCTACAAAATATCGATACAAAAAATAAAATATACCACGCTTAAGATTTGATCAAAGAAATAGTAAAAAAAAATAATACTTAGGAGTGCCAGCACTGAGCGTCATCTTACTCCTGTTCTCCGTCAGGAAAATGGGACCAAATATACTTGCTTTGCCTTACTGCTCTTAATAAACAATGAACAACAAAAGAATTGCATACACTACGCAAACACTGATTAGAGTATCAGAATCCTTATATGTTAGAAAGCTCCATTTACTCTTGAGAGTTTAACAGTTTTTTGCAGGTGAAGGAAGATGCAAACCATGCTGATGAACTAAAACTCACCAGTCCCATAAAGTGCTGGCATAATAAGATACAATACAGCAATTCAGTGGGACTGTCTAACAGTAGTTGCCTGATACTATATGGATTGTTAAGTACTGTAAAGGTGGAAATTTTCATGTGGGGGTAATTTTCATGTGGGGGTAATTTTCATGTGGGGGTAATTTTCGCACTTTATTATCGTGAAAATAACCCACGCATGAAAACAACAACCAGAATGAAAAATGAAAGGTAGCTAAAAACTAATTTTTGTTACAGTAATACTTTCATAGTATTACTTTGTACTACACATATTTTACCTGCAGTGCAAATCTTGCATGATGAGTCACTGTATTGTCGAATCTGATTCTGGTAGTACCCTATCGGACATGGGATTCCAGCAGCACTGCCTGTTGGGCAATAATGGCCCGTCGGGCAGCTATTACCAGTGGTGCCATCTGTTGGTGAGGAGAGGAAGGCACGTCCAATACAATAAAATCCTGCAATTATGAAATTACACAAGGATATAAATACATCATTTATATGAAACAGGAAAGAACCTCCAAAATTCAAAAAGGTCATAAAAGCCAATTTGGGGTTAACATTCAGCTTATTGTTTTTCAGAATTTATGCCCTTCAAATTCCCAATCTTCTGTGGTCTTTTTTTAATACATTTTAAACCATCTATCAACAGCAAATCTTGCCTGAATACAGGGTTAAAACGAATACTGAATTTCTTAATATATGTATTTCACTTTAGTTGTAAAGTTCCCAATGTTGCTCCAAATGCCCGTTTTTCCCAATTTGAAAGGCTCCTGGCCCCACTAAAAAAATACTCTGCAACAGACCTGAAGGTAGAAAATCTTGCTATGTTAGACTTACAGTAATTGTTATATTGTTTTAAAATTTAAACCTACCTTGTGTGCAGTTATTAGTTGGTGCAGACAGCCTTTCACTTGCACAGTACATGCCCCCTGGGCAGTCGATAGGCCCGGCACTTCCCTCTGGGCAGTATTCTCCCTTGTTACATTTACCGCCCTCTGCTGCGTCAGTGGGTCTCGACTGGGTAGCTCTGCTGCTGCAGTACCAGCCAGCACTTAAAAATGTGAAATACAGACTTATTCCATTGAACGATAAACCAATTTGAAAGGTGGTAACATACAACAAACAGATAAAGACAGAATTTTGGAGGAAAAAGGTAGAGTTTTGAATGGTAATTCAGGAAGCGAATTCCTTTAAAGCGGAAAAAAATTCATGTCTTAAAATGTGAATGGTGAATTTTTTGTAGATAATTCATTGAAGAGTCTTTTGAAATATTCCGTTTTTTTAACCAAGTTTCTGAATACAGTTGAGACTCGATTCCACTGAACCAAAAAAAAAAAAATTGAAAGTGATAAAAAATGACGATTTTCAGCAGCAGATTCCGGAGTTTTTTACTTCATTGTATGAGTTATTTATAACTTTCAAGAGTAAAATCTAAAATATCATAAATTCTAAAATTTTGTTTGTACAGAAAATGGAATATGTTCTTTAAATTAGATTTCAATTTTTTTTTTTCACTACACTCACCTGCAATTGTTCGTTGGACTTGACAGCCCGGCAGTTTGACAGTACGTGCCGGCTGTGCAATTCAAACAAGCATTTTCATCCACCTGCTGTTCTATTGGGTTAAAGGTTCCTATCGAGCATTTGTATTGGTCAGAATACTGAGTGCCCAATGGGCAATAGTGGCCCGATGGGCAGGGCTTGTCGGAGTAGTCCGTAGAATTGGTCAGACAGTAATAACCTAGGAATAACAGACAGAAAACATCACATAGAATAGTACCATCATTGGTCTGTACATTATGATTAAAGATTTACAAGTAATTTTTTTTTTAATTACATGTAAATTTTTCAAGCAATAGTGCTACATGTAAATTATTTTCAGCACTTGTGTTACATGTACATTAAAGTGTATTTATAATTATATTTCTTAAGCATTGAATTACAAGACTTAGTATCTAGTTCTATCAATAGTAATACACATATTAAATATGCTTTAGCAATACCGTATAACCAGAAATTTTTGTGAGTATCAAATTTCGCGATTTCTTGCTAAAGTAGGGTGTCTTTATTTTCGTGAGTACAATTTTTCGCGATTCCGAAATTACTAACAAATATGTATATATGACTTCACGGTTTTGTACCTTCCATTATTGAAGTTTAAGTTATTTCTATCATAAGAGTACACTCGATTTACTTCACATTATGTTTAATCGGGATATGTGAAAAATGACACATGTACAATAAAAACAAAATGTCACTGATAAACCAATTTATGTTATACCTTATCAGACACAATTTTTTGAGAGAATAATTTTTCGCGATTCCAAATCACTCGCAATATAGCGAAAATTAGTATCTCGCGAAAATTTCTTGTTATACGGTATTTTACATATAATTTCTTTATAAACAATAGTGTTACATGTTAAGGTTTTTTTTGCAATTGTGTTACATTTAAATTCATATAGCAATTGCATTACATGAAATATTTTGAGACAATTTTGTTCAATGTAAATTTTTATGAGCAATGTGTTCTATGCAAATTTGTTTCAACAAATGCATTGAATGTAATTTTTGTGGCAAATATGTAGACATTTTTAAAGCCATTGTGTTAAATGGAACATTTTCGAAATAATTGTGTTACATATAATTTTTTCTACAACTATGATACATGTTAATTGCTTCATAAACCACACTCGTACCTGGTGGGCATGAAGTACAGTTAGCTTGGCCCTCTAAATTCTGGTAAGTGCCTGCAGGGCAACTAATGGGCAATTCACTTCCCACTGGGCACATGTAGCCTCTCGGACAAATGTCTCCATACCCTGCAATATTGATTTAAAATTCTTATAATTTCTTGCATTTGAAAAAGTTTACAGCCTTGAAAATACTTGACAATACAAAATTTATATATATACCACCAAAGATAATTCATGTCAATTTTGTCAGGAGAAAAATAGGCATAAAACATGAACAGTAAAATCAGCCTACACACTATTTTCTTACTGATATGAAGAAATATATACTCCATCTTTCTTAATTTCTAAATCTTCACGTATGTAATTCAATACATGTATAGAAACTTACTACATTAATGAAAATAAAATTCTCATATGTATTTTTGAAAAATTCAAAATTCTTAGATATTTGAATCAAAGATAAAAAATTTCAATAAAAAAGAACAAAATTTATTAAAAATCTTTAATAATTTGATAGTAATTAAAATATTCATAATATCTATTAAATATTCATTGAATATTCGTAAATTCATCAAATATTCATAATATTGATCAAATATTCATAAAACATTCATTAAAGATTTATCAAATATTCATACTATTTGTTTTACTGACCAGTGTGACCTCCTATGAGAGGACAGGTTGGGGGATAAGTGCTATTTGTTGCAGCATTGTCAGGATTTGATCTATCGACACCCGACTGGCAGTAATAACCGGCATCACAATCTCCCGTCACGCTAGTGGCGCCCTCTACTGAGCAGTATTTACCTCCGTCACAATCCTTACATTGCGTTACCTAAATGGAAAGAAATGAAGGATATATAACAAACAGGTATGAATCAGTAGTTACAAGACAGGATGAAAAATTCTTTAAAATATACGATCTTGTAAGGTACGTGTATGTCAGTGATAAATAGATAATATTTCAACATGAATAAAGAACTGCTCCAAATATAATAAAAATTTAAGTTTCAATAAAAAAGAAAAAAATTAAATTCATATTTCTGCAGATTCATTCTTGGTGACTTTACTTCTGATACAAAAGCCCAGAGGGCAAGGAAAATTAATTGATATCCCTATACTTCCTGAAGATCAAAATGCTTACCTGGAACAGATTGGTTTGTGTACTGTACGTGCCCTTTGGACAAGGTTGCCAGTCCATGCCCGTGCCCTGTGGGCAATAATAGCCCGCTGGGCAATCATAGTGTCCTGATGTGGGAACTCCAGCTGTCACATTTTGTGGTAAGCAATAATACCTGAAATTATTCAAATTATTCAAATTAAAATTCTATGATTAGATCGATACTAAATCTTTCTCAATATCACAGTGATCAAATGAAAGATCCAAATTCTAAATTACAGACACATTTTGCAACATTGAAATAAAGAGTAGGATAGTATTTTCTCAACAATATGGTGTACAAATGAAACATAGAAATATTTTCAAATTAGGATTTGCAGTCGCCAGAATGATAGATTCAGATAGTTGTTATTTTCAAAAACTAGAGTTACTTCCCAATTTGGACGGTATCTGACGAAGACTTATTGTGACATCATCAAATCTATGAAAACCATCAAGAAACTCTAGGAAATGAAAGTACAAAATTAACGTTACCATACCAATTTCATGATTTTATAATGGATTTACGTCAGATACCGTCTATGATGGGAAAAAACTCTATATTCCGAAAGACTAAATACACACCCATTTGGACAAATCATGCAGTCCCATTGGCCTGTGGTATTTGTAAAGTAGCCCGACTGGCATGATCTGGGCTCGTCACTGCCCTCTGGGCAATGTAAGCCGATAGGACAAATTACAGCCGTTGATACACTTGATCCTATATGTGAGAAAAGAACATAATTCTTTATACATGTTGATGAATTTAATTCTCATGTTTGATCTAGTATGATTACTGGACAATTAACAGTTGTTGATATACTTGACCCTTTGTAAGATAGTATTAAAGAATTCTTTGTACATGTAAAAAGGTCTTTTCTTTCTATCTATGATAATGAAATACTATTCTCTTATAGTCCCTGCGTGCTTAACCAATGAAATTCTGAGGATTTATCGTGTTACGTTCTAAACACTTCTATCATTGTGATGCTATATTACTTTACAATCTTTTAAATTTATAATTTGAATCAAGTGACAGAAACATAAATAAAGATATTTATCATGTTATTAATTAGGCTTGCTATAAATCTTAAGGGGAATCGAAATGGAGGAATTTTATCGACAAAACCCTGTAGAACTGTCATGTGGAGGCCTAAGTAATGGTCACTGATAAATCCAGGAAGCAGAATTCAATGATTTTACAGGAACAAAATAGAATCAATTCCATGAAAAATTATCTCAAATCACTGGAAAGCCCATTGGGCTTGACTAACCCTCTGGGCAGTAATATCCCTGTGTACAGTTGCCCTCTTCCTCTGTTAAGCCGGCTTGTTGGCAGTATTTGCCCGCTGTACAGTTAGTGCACTCTAATACAGAGGTCAGCATGGTGGTATTACTGAAGGTGCCCGCTGGGCATTTAGTGGGAGTGTGTGTTCCTGGAAAACAATTCAAATTTGTTTTAATTCAAAAGAATGTACACAACATTTATTGTAATTAAATAGTAATTAAATAGATAGAAAGAAATATCTTATTTAATGAATAAATGAAAAAGAGTCATTATAAATTTCTAATTTTTGTTGGATATTTTACTTAGCTGTTGAATACCATTTTTCAATGCAACCAAACATTCATCATTATCCATTAAGGTAATTTTTTTTCACATCTGAATGTTATTTCACTTTTTGAATTTCTTTTTCTGTAATTTCAGCTTTAATGCACTCTTCAAAGTTTCAATTTATTTTTAATTCATTCAATGTGTATCAAAGTCACTTTCATTTTTATTTTTTAGTTCTTTATCCTTGTACTTTTTCATACACTCACCCTCTGGGCAATATTTTCCTGCTGGGCAAATCACTGGGGCATGATTGTCAGAGCCCTCTAAGCAATAGAACCCTGGTGAACAAAGGTCAACTGGTGCTGTCAGGGCAGTGTCATTGCAGAAATATCCTTAAAACAAAAATTTCAAAAACTTTTTAAGTGTTTCTTTTATGTATGTTTAAGGGGAGTTGTCAAAAACTTTAACTCAGACAGTAAGAAAACTGTATAAGCTTTGTTATTACATGAAACTGAAAGTAAATTGATTCTTTTTTTATTTTCAAAGCTGTTGTCTTTTAAATATGCAAGATTTAGAATAATTATTTTTTGTTTCTAAAGTAAATGAAAATTATCTTATTTTCTCAAATACAATGTAAAGAATTTCTTCCTCTGAAAAATATACATGTATTTTTCATGCAATAGTTGAAACATAATCTGATTTTCGCAAATAAAGACGTTTTCTCTCTCTCTCTTACATCGTACATGGAATACTAATTCCAAATACATGTACATGTATCTAAAGATAACTTTTTCCAACCTACCTTTGGTGCAAGGTGTACAATCGGTAACATTCATCAACCTGACAGTGTTTGAGTATGTGCCATGTGGGCATTGTATGGGCTCCGTAGTCTGTTCTGGGCAATAATGGCCCACTGGGCATTCATACGCATCAGCATTCTGCATCGGAGCTGCCGTTTGGGCTCCTGTTCTACAGTAGAATCCGGCACTGCACGGCAAGTATGGGTAAGTGGTGCCCGCTGAGCAATAGTACCCACCCAGGCACGCTGGGCAATCTGTGTCAGCTCCAAGCCCAGTGTTGTTGTTGAAGGTGCCCAATGGGCAAGGGAACTGGGTAGATACCTTGGTGCCGTTCGGACAATAATGACCTGAAGAATTGAATCAAAAGTTTATCTTAGAAAAGGATTTTGAACAATATACTGCATACTGGAAAATGTGAGCCTCCATTTTATTTTTGCACTTTTCACCCAATGCCATGATGGCAAATTTAAGATAAGGTCAATAAATTTACACGCAGAGGATTTCATACCAAAAACTGTAAGCGACTGCACTCAATACAGGGTGACTACGTCTCCTAATAAAACTGGGCGAAAAATAAGACTGGGCCAATTCAAAACTGTACAATGTAATACTATAAAACTAATACAAAATTTCCACATAAAAATTGATATTGAACAAAAAATGAAATCATATTTACCCTCTGGACAATTATAAATGGTATAGTTTGTGATTGGTCCAACAGAATTGTCACAATAGAAGCCTGCTGGGCATTCCTTGCATTGATATTGTCCAATTTCATCTTGGTAGTATCCTGAGGAACAGATCTGTGGAGAGCTTGAGCCCACTGGGCAATAATAGCCTGCTGGGCATTCATAGGCACTGGGATTCCTCACTGTTTGTCCCTCCGGGCAGTAGTATCCTATAAATAAGAAATGACATTTTGTGTAAGTAAAGCAACTTCAAAAAACAAAGAAAGAATTAGCTTTCATAGTTCACTCTAATTACAGTAATAACTGGCAGTACATGCAAAACAGTACAACAGATTCTGGGCTTGATAACTGGGCTTGAAGAAGCCCGTCAATCTAATTATAATTTACCTGCATCACATTGTCCGTCTTCTGAACTTAGACCACTCTGGTTACAGTAATAACCAGCAGTACATGCGATACAGTACGACAGATTCTGCGCTTGATAACTGGGCTGGAAGAAACCAGGTGGGCAGGGCTCGGGCGTGAAACTTCCCACGATACAGTAGTGGCCCGGTGGGCATCTGTCTCCTTTAAAGTAGAATTTAAAGCAGTGATTAGTAATAATCAAATTTCAGCATAGACAATTTATGGTAAGCCGGGTCTGTCTAAAAACATTGAAATTCTTAAATCTCTACACATTGAGCCTGATTTCACTTAAATATAGTGCAGATGAAAGAAGTTTACTACAAAAATGACCTCACAGTTACATTTGCATATTTTCAGTTATTTCAATTTTGTAAAATCTAAACATCTAATGTCAATGATTCAAATATAAGTACATGTACATATCATACTTGCAATTTGGTAACATCTTATTATATATAAATTTTTCAAATACACATCATAAAAACACATAGGACTCCTAAAAATGGTCTCTATGCCAGAGCACTCTTCATATAAGGACCAAATCCTAATAATGAAGTAAAGTCCTCCGTAGGGAAGTTACAAAAAAAATAACAATAAACACTCAATATCCATAAATTCTCGGCCTTTATCAAGTGGAAAACACGAGTATAAAAGATCTCTATGTAATATCCATAAAGCCCAGCATAAAATGAACATTGTTTAAAATTATTACAACAAAAATTATCAGTTAGAACAATAATTATTATACAAATATGGACTTGGTCGAGGTCATTATGTCATTATAATGACCCGATGAGATTTGTAATATTGACCGAGGCCGAAGGCCGAGGTCGATATTACAAATATCATCGGGTCATTATAATGACATAATGACCGAGGCCAAGTCCTTATTTGTTATATTATATAAGTAATAGTTAGGCTATATATGATTAAAATAATGATTCAAAACAATATATACACATAATCTTTCATCAAGAACTCAACAATTAATTGCACTTTTTTGTGAAAAATACATCTAAACTTTTAATATTTAACAAAATAACTAAAAAAAATTTTTTTCGAAAATACTGAAATCAGGACAAATACCACACCGAGTCATTATCTTCCGTCAGCGGTCATTATCGGAAAATAATGACTCGAGCGTCAGCCAATCAGAATCGACGTTACATCCTAGTTATATAATATTAGTTTATTTTACGCTAGGCTTTGTTTTACCATCCTAATAAATATGAGTTATACCAAAGTAATTCGAAAAGGAAACAAGAGAATCCTCCTTCCTTACCCCCAGTTCCAGTGGGCGTGGCTGTAGTGGAGTTAGAACTACAGTAATATCCAGCCTGGCAGTCTCCTCGGGGAAGGGACATAGCATCTACATCACAATACTGGCCCGGGTCACAACCCAGGGGCATAGAGCTGCCCTGAGGGCAATATTGTCCTGAAAAACAAAAGGTGGATACATGTAATTATGGGTAAGGCCATAGCTTCTACATCACAGTACTGGCCTGGGTCACAGCCCAGGGGCATAGAACTGCCCTGAGGGCAATATTGTCCTGAAAAACAAAAGGGGGATACATGTAATTATGGGTAAGGCCATAGCTTCTACATCACAGTACTGGCCTGGGTCACAACCCAAGGGCATAGAGCTGCCCTGAGGGCAATATAGTCCTAAAAAACAAAGGACGGATAATCATGACTCATAAAGCAAAGAATAAGATATTCATGGATAATAAAATAAGGTCTGGTAATTATGACATTCATTTGAAAGAATTTTGTTGAATATAGAATAACGTAAAATATCTCAGAGTGGAAATGTACATGTATAAGCTTTTATTCAGTGTACATTGAAATTATTCTTCATCTTTTTATTATGAAGGGCTTCATATCCTAACATGAACTGTCATCAAATTTTAACAAAAAAAAGTCATAACATGTGCATAAAATATATGACAGTCACTTCATTTTTCAAATTATTTACAACAATTCTACCTACACAATTTATTCAAATTTTATTAAGAAAAAAAGTTACCTTTAAAAATTTTAAGTTTAATTTTCACAAATTCAGAAAAGCCATACAAACCTGCCACACATTTTCCGCCTTCAGGTGATGAAGGTTGGGCTAGGTATGATCCCAGTGTACAATACCATCCCTGGTCACACATGCCCGTGGGCTCACTAAGCCCTGGGAAGCCACAATAGTAGCCCGGAGTACATGATGCACAGGCTGTATCATTCCCTTGTCCTGAAAAAGAACAATGTTATTCTTTCACCTTGATCATGTACATGTACATTGACGACAAAAATGAACGATTGCAATAAGTAAGACACAAAAATCAGACTTTTGATAAAAATATTTTTCATGAAAATATGATTTTTCGGAAAATTATTATTTTTCATACAAAAGATTTTTCATATAATTCAGATTTTTCATGAAAAAATCACAATTTTTCATAAAAATCTGGGTTTTTTTTTCATAAAATTCAGAATTTTTCATGAAAATCAGATTTCACTAAAAATCAGACTTAAAAAGAGAAAGAGCATTCAATTGCTTTATTATTCAGTACATGTACCTGTATGATTGTTGAAGGTGCCCTGTGGGCAAGGGTACTGAGTGTCATACTGGGTGGATTCTGGACAGTAATGGCCTGATGGGCAGGGCTTATCAGCATATGTAGTACTATTGGAAATGCAGTAATAGCCTGCTGGGCAAGCAATACAGGCTGCTTGGTTACTCTGATCCTGTTGGAATAAGAAAGATAAAACTTTGATCAAACAGCACAATTTATACGGAATTCAAATACTGGTCAATAGACCACTTGCCACAATTAATATTAGATGAATGTTTTGTATTCTTTTGCAATAAAGGTCACAATGAAATAGCGTCTTTTAACTCTGACATCATAATGAAAAACAAAGCCAAAAAACGTCTGCTCTAACATTTAGAGCTTAGTTACAGAATTGGAAATAGTCCATTGAAAGACCAATAAACTAAAGTTTGAAGTCAAATTATTAAGGACATAGTTTACCTGGTATGTTCCAGCCTCACAACCCTCTGGTACCACCGTCTGTCCTGGACATTTGTAGCCCGGTGGGCATGTTCCTCCTACACCCGTATGATTGCCCGTGGGTGTGGCCGTATCGACTCCCTCCGTGCAGAAGTACCCAGGTGCACACGACCCAGCGGGTGCCGTAAGATTGGATCTATCACAATACATTCCACCTGTACATTGTTGACATTCGCTGATGTCTTGGAGGCCTAGTTCATTACTGAAGGTGCCTGCTGGGCAAGCTGATTCATTTCTACCTGTGCCCGCTGGGCAATAGAAGCCTCTAGAACATAACCTGTATCCTGATGTGGAGTTACCTGCAAGAAGACAAATTTTCATTAAGTCTATAGATTTAGATAATCAATGCCTATTTCCAAAATATCTATTCCGCTGTATAGTAGGCCACTTGCCAAAATTCATAATGGCTGACAAAATGTCCGAGGTAGACAATTTTTTCACACTTTTTCATTGTTAGGTCTAAATGGAATTGTGTCTTTTTACAGTGACGTCATTATGTAAAACAACACCAAAAGATGTTGACTCGGACATTTTGTGCATTCTAACAAAATCATAAATTGGCCTATTGATCAGGTTAAAAGAATCCTCACATTCATGAGTCGAGTAACCATTGTCGTTCTACTTTGGGTGTTTGCTCATAAAATAATTAAACAAGCACAGTTCAAGAGGAGAGGGTGCAGGGGGAAGGGGGGTTCCTAGAAAAAAATTCTAGTTTTACCAATGACAAGAATCTATTTACCTTGAATGACTTCCTCAGGCACACAATAGAAGCCCGCTGGGCATATCAGACATGATGCTTGCTGTGTCAGATTGGTGTGGGTACCAGGATCACATGGCACTGGATTACCAGATCCCTCTGGGCAGTGAAGCCCGATGGGACAGGGTGTAGCCACTGGGTTGGGCACATCGTCTCCGCCCGGGCAGTAGAATCCTGGGTCACAGTTTCCAACAACACTGGAGAGTCCTGCGAAAGAAATATTATTTATGAAAATTAATGTATTATAGAGAGAGTTATAAAATGTAATATTTTTTGACGAGTGTGTTTAATGTTCAGACTCATTCATCATTGATGGCACAGTATTTTGCATACTAATATGAAAATAAGTTACGAATACTAACCTTTAAAATAGACCTTCTTCATATTACCAGTAGACTTGTATTTTAGACACTCCAATACCCGACATCACTACTTTTGACATTATTTCTAATTGTGACGTCATAAAACAGATACGACGTCACATTTCAAATTTACGTCAAATCTTGTGATGTCGGGTCTTAGGGTGTGTAAAATACAAGTCAACTGCGGTAATGTGAAAATCGTCTATTGCACGAAACAAAGTCTTAAATCTTTATTACAGATAAATAATGCTATTACCTTGTACAAACAAGCTTCAAACTAACGACACACATGAAATATACATTGTGATTCACGTCATGAATTTTTTTCAAAATTCTTGCGCTATTGGAAGGGAGGGGATAAATCCTACATGGGCACAAATTGAATTTAATTCAGTTGTACATGAATTCTCTATGCTTCAGTCCAACGAATGGCTGAACTCTCTTTCAATCCAGGATAAGACTGAATGTGCAATCGACCACTGAAATTGGCCCTCCTAATCGCATGAAAATTTTGAGAAAATCCATGAAGTTACAATGACTGATGTTTAAGGTGCTTCATTGGTCACGATTTAGGACCAATCTTGTGCATCTCCTGTTTTAGCACTCTTTGAGCTCGAATTATATAGAAATTTCAATTTATTATGGCCAATGTATCATTTCTGACTCTGTTGAAGACTTTAATTCATGACACACCTAAAAGCGTATAAGTTAGAAATTTTGATTTAAACTGATTGAAGTATCCCTAAGAAAATGCTTCGTGATAATTCCTGTAAAAATTGAGTTTGAGGTACTCTTTTGAACAGTCCAGATTTCTCTTACGTAAGTGATAATCCATGAATTTCATTTTACGTTTGGAATATCATCAACTTAAGTCTTACACAAGAGCACATCTTCCTGAGTGTTTGAAAAAATTGTTGATATTCAGTATATCTGATATTTTTACCTAAACTTAGATGATTGTCATAATTTTTGTGTAAAATAGAGAAAATTTATAGTGATCTGTGAATTTGGTACCTATGGTGAAACTTTATCAAAATCAAGTTTTATGAAAAGATTCTTACCTGTTTTATTTTATGTTAACAAAGAAAACTAAAATTAAAATCAAATGAATGTATTTTAGCCCTTTTTGTATTTTCGTTATAAATGTGCTATTTTTAGCAACAAATTTCCAGCATTTTTTATCCTGTTTTCCAAACAAGCAAAAGTCTTGATTTTCACCACTGACCTAATAATTTTCCTTCATAAAATGATTAATTGACATGAATCCTATGAATTAATATGGTTTTCATAAAATCGTTGAACTTCTTTAGTTCAGAAATGACACGCCTTAACCTAGGTTCGAAGCTTGTTTGTCCAAATGAAACCGCTACTTAAACAACTTACCGGTATCATTGCAGAATTTTCCTGCATCACATGGTGTACACTGTGTCATATTAGCCAGTCCCTGGGTATTTGTGTACGTTCCCCTTGGGCAAGGACTAGGAGCTCCAGAGCCCTCTGGGCAATAATTACCCACTGGGCAGATGATTGATCTTGAGTCATTGGACTGCAGTTCACAGTAATATCTGAAAATAGTGTGAAGTTCTTCTTTAAAACAGATTGCAAAATGTACTTGTGTTTAAGAAATGAAAACTTCTGTCTACGAAACAGTACACCATTTCATTTGAGTTCCTTTGTTCTACTTTCGAAAATCTTTTCCTTACATTTCTGTGGTACAATATAAGCAGAAATTTTTTTGTGCTTAAATACTTTTTTCCGCTTTTTTCACAATTTTTTTTAAAAAGCTACCATAAATTATCGTAAAATTAGTTCAAACAAGAATCCTCAATATGACCTTGAAAAGAAATACCATAATTCACTTACAATACCTGGACCAAAAATTAAATAGCAATGTTCATTCAACTTATTTTCAGCAAAAATAATACATGTAATAAGTACACAAATTTAAGCATTTTGAAATTGTTAAATTTGATATTTTTGAAAAATTCTGGTTACCAGTAGTAATCATCAATACCCTCAAATATCACGGCTACATATCTACAAAATACCCACCCTGGTTCACATAGTCCACTAGTGTTGGTCATAGCGATTTCGGCACAATATTCACCCGCTGGGCACAACACACAGTCTACCTCTGCTTGAAGCCCAGTTGAGTTACTGTATGAGCCCTTGGGGCATGGGACAGGATTGGCTGTGCCCGTCGGGCAATAATATCCCTCTGGACAGATATTGGCATCTAGACCTTTATAACAAAAGAACCAACAATCATGAACAAATGAGAATTGTCTGGCAGGTTAAACATCTATGATTAAATCATGCATGCATGTATAGTAACAACTTTAAATTATTTTTAAAGCACAAATTTAATACATTAAACCTTATACATTAATCATGACACAAGTGTTGTACATTTGAATATCCTGAAACACTTTAGTGCATTTGAATTCCAAACTCTCGGGTTCTGATATTATATGCAGGTGAATCTTTTCAAAAATGAACAAACTTAAAAGTTATGGTGTCTGTATAGAGTTTTTGCCACACTGTACAAATCTCACCTTGATTGGGTGTTGTAATATTTGCTCCCTGTTTGCAGTAAAATCCTGATTCACAAAGGTCAACTGGTGTTACCATGCCAACCAACGGGCAAGCATATCCACCCAGGCACGGAGAGCATAAACTGACATCTGTAAGCCCCGTCCTGTTGTTGAAAGTTCCAATAGGGCAAGGGTACTCATTATTGAATCTTGTGCCCATTGGGCAATAATAGCCCATCGGGCAAATTGTTGTAGAATTGTCCAGTACTACAATTGAAACTGTATTGTCACAGAAATAGCCCGCTGGGCACGTCTTGCAGCTGCTCTGAGTCTCTTGATCTTGGTACGTTCCATTTTCACATCTGATTGCAGCGTCTACACCCTCTGGGCAATAATGACCAATGGGACAGCTGGAAAAAGTTGGAATCATCCCATGAAATTTCATGACAGTGTTAGCATCATGATAATAAAATTCGTACCAACTGATCAATACTTAAGTTATATAAGACATGATTCCACGGAGCAAATCTGAAGTGGTAAAAAAAAAGACCATTCGTACAAGCACAGACTCTACAAACAGAATTCTGGAGCCAAAATTCTGCTTTATAGAGGAAAAAAAAAATAAGTTGGTCATATTCTATAAGATAGAATCAATAAAGAAGAGGCACATTTTTTCATAAAGTTCAATGAATAGCTTAGAATACATCATTGATTTATCTGGTGCACATGACCAGCGAAAATTTGTATGAAATTCAAAAATTCAAAGGAAAGCATTTTCAAAAGTTTCCTTTTCACAGATAAACTGTTTCTGCAAATGAATATCATGATCCTTTTAAAAGACTCAAATAACATACTTGTATTGATGAGGCATTGATGTATTTTGCCCTCCTGGGCAGTAGTATCCAGCACTGCAGTTCCCAGCGGGCAATTCAGAGCCTGAGCTTGGGCAATGCATTCCACCACTGCAAAGTTTACAATCTGTCACTTCATCCTGGGCTGTGGTGTCTAAGTAGTAGCCCATATCACAGGCCATTTTGTCCGAGCTGCCTATTGGGCAATAGTGGCCCACTGGGCAAATGTTACCTGTGGTGCCATCTGTTGGTGTGGATGTGTTTGCTCCAAGGGTGCAGTAGTAGCCTGAACAGAAAGAAACCATTCATGTACATGAATATACACAGAATGGAATTATACAATACATGTATATACATGAATACAGTTGTATTCTTTTCAAGGAAGAAGAAATTTTAGTATTTTCAATAGTACTTCAATAGTAACTTGAATTATAGTACAATTATTATCTCACCTGCTGAGCAGTTATTTGTTGGCTGACTTAATCCAGCAGTTTCACAGTATGTTCCTGGGTCACATGGTGTGGGCTGATAGGAGCCCATTGGGCAATAAGTACCTGGCTGACACTGCCCGCCTTCAGGATCGGAGGGTGTAGGGGAGCTGGAGTTACTGGTACAGTAGAAACCTGGTAAGGGGAGACGAATCAAGGAAAATCACTACTTGAAGATATCAAGGTACAATGTTCAAGATGGGCATGCCCATATTTACTATAACATTCACAAGTTTGCCATTCAGAGCACTTTTTGTAGTTGATTTATGTACATGTTACATCAATATTTTGAGAATACCAAATAAATGTATCATTTTTCATTTCATTATTACAAAATACCTAAATATAACTAAATATCAATTCAGATTTAGATGTAAATGAGAAAATGATAGTTAGATTCAGCTCCAACTTCCAACAAAAGAAAAGAATAAGACATGTACCAACCTGGAGCACATTTCCCAGTGGGCATGCTCAATCCATCCGTGGCGCAATATTCTCCTCCTGGGCATGGAATACAATCCTCTATGTCCCGGGCCAATGTCAGATTATAGTATGTCTTAGCCGGGCATGGGTACTGCGTAGCCGAGGAGGTGCCCTGTGGGCAATAGTACCCTGGATCACATGGTGTGGCGTCGTAGCCATCTGCCCCCTGGAGGCAATAGTAGCCTGCTGGGCAATTGTGACAAGTTGCTAAGCCAGTGACATTACTGAAAGTTCCGGCAGCACAAGGTATTGGTGTTGTAGTGCCCAATGGGCAGTAATGACCCACTGGGCATATACCTCCAACTCCTGTTTGGCCACCTGTTTATAGAAGGAAATATGTTTTCACTTATACATCATTTGATTCATTTCCTCCACTGAACGATTTTAGACTTTTTCTTTAAATTTCCTTTTGAATCCTTACATTGATGTGCACATACTACTATATGTGTATTTATTTCAGTGGGATTCATGGTTAGCACTGTCAAGAATGTACTAATGCAAGACAGTGCTAAATCAATGAACTCTTATAATGAAAATCATTCCAATGAATGTATGTGTCACCTGCAAAACATAGTGACACTTAGGAAATTTATGTAGGGTGTGACATCCAAGTATGACAGACAGACGGACAACAGACAAAGTGATCCCTAAGTGTCGCTATGCTTCGCAGGCGACACAAAAAGTAAGTTTTAAGTCCGCTAGTTCATGATTATGCAACATGTCAATTTGGAATGCCAAATTTTGCAGAATTTCTTCAAATTTGTACCTGGAACAACACATGAGCTGTTATAGGCCGTAGGCTGGGCTCTGTCCACTCCAAATTCACAGTAATAACCGGGGTCACACTGGGCAGTGGAGGTCGTAGCTCCCATGGTGTCACAGTACTGCCCGCCGGGACATGGCTTACACTCAGGTTCACTGGTTAGGCCTGTCTCATTGTTATACGTTCCTGAAATATGTTTTTGTTGTAGAATGGTTGCTATGAGTTTTTTTTTTTAAGTTGCATATTGCATTTATTCATTTTCTAGAAATAATCACTTGCTTTATCAAAAATTCTGAATAATTTTTCCAAAAAAAAAAAAGAAAAATGTCATCCTTGTTTTAATCCTTGTCCTTTAGCTCTATTTCAAAATTTAAAATTTGGCTGATAAAAATTTACACAAAATTAATTAATATTAAACGTTAAATGTGCAAAAATAAAACCGGGCATGTAGAAAAACATTCACTGCAATTTGATGTTTGAGAAAGGAGCAGGTTCGGTAACATGGAAAATCGGCCCTAATTTTAAAATGTTTTAGATTTCGATTGTATTTCATATCAAGGAAGGTAAATGTATGGTTGTTTGAAATACCAAATAGATATTTTAATCTACGTGCCATTCACCGAATGATACGACCTCAAAATCGGCTTTAAAACATAAAATGCTGAAAAATCGTAAGAAATTGGCATAATTCTGGTCAAAATTTATGAAAATAAGTAGGGCGCCAGCCCTCACCCAAAATAATTTTCACATATAAAGTTAAATTTGCAATTTATCTTTCGATCTACATAAAATCTATGTTGGGTCAGGGTTGGCGCCTATACTAATTTTAAAGATTTATGCCGAAAATATGGCGATTTTCCTTCATTTTCCGTCATGCAGAGAAAATGACGTCACAATGTGACGTCATAACTAACGCATGCGACGTTATGACAATGAAAAATATTTACTTTCTATTTCGGCAGGTATTTGAGATAAATATAAGAGATGCTGAATCATAATTTTCATAGAATTATTTTTCGCAAAAATTTAAGGCCGATTTTGGTAGTTAGTGAACCTACCCCTTTGTGACAGAATCAATGATTTTCCCTGATATCTTGTTGTTTTCATTATCAACCCTATATTTGTATAATTATTAATTAGATTTCCATCTTCTATTCATATAATTAGTATGAAACGTTAAAAGCTGACATCTTCATAAATGATAAAGGATACAAACCTGTTGGGCATTGGACCCAGTCAAATCCTGTACCTGCTGGGCAATAGTGCCCAACTGGGCACAACTCTACCAAATTTCCCAGTAGACAATACCTGAAAAATGTACTAATCTGTCATTGACAATTCATAGGAGAGAATTAAACAGCAAAATTCTGAAACTTAAAATCAATTATACAATTGAAAATTAATTTTAAAAATGAAAATTTCATGAAGAATTTTTAAATTTCAATAAAACTTAAAATTTTCATTTGGAGTTTAAAATTTCATTAAGAGTTTAAAATTTCATTTAAAACTTTTTTACATTCATAAATATGCTGTTCATAACTGATATAAACAAATGAACTTACCAGCCTGCTGGGCAAGTATAGCACTCAGAGGCCATAGTATGATTCATGTATGTTCCATTGGCGCATGGTATCGGCTGCGATGAATTCAGTGGGCAGTAATGTCCGACTGTGCATGGATAATCGCTGGGGCGTGACGAGTTTTGACCCGGAGGGCAGTAAAATCCAGGCTCACACGAGCCTGTGGTTGCATTCAGGCCCTCTGTTCCACAATATTGGCCCTCTGTACAGATTGTACACTGAGATGAACTGTTGAGTCCGGTATATGGGTTGAAGGTTCCCTGTGAGCAAAATGAAATAATATTTCAACGATTTGACGTGGTTTGACAAACTGGCATATGCCATTCTATCATGCAGTACTGGTAAACAGCGGCTAATGAATATCATATGCTTTACTAGGCTTGATAAATTACTGTCCTGTTCACTAAATCCAGAGCACCCTGTTTTCCCAGTTTTCTCTAAAATATGATACTGTCATCTTCCAAACAGATAAACATTTTATAGTACTCCTTTAGTAGTAATAGAAAATACCATTGTTTAAGTTGTGCGTCAATAAAGTTAGAAATAGGACAGAAAATAAAAAGTTAACGGGGATTTTCTATAGTAAAATCGCTGAAAATGCGTGACATTGGGAGCTTTGACATCACTGTTTACTATTGTTGACACGGAGAACAATATGGCGGCGGCTTGAAATTAACATGGGAAATTCCCGTAGACATTTTATTTTTCACATTGCGGTTTGAAGGCAGCTAATAGGGTAAGTTGAAGTTAATTTCCAGTTACCATTAAAGGTGGTCAATTCTCAGAAACTATCAGTTACATGAAAATTCTTCAGATGACAGAATAAATTGCCAAAACAGGGTGCTCTGGATTTAGCGAACAGGACAGTAGATCGTTACAGTCATACCAAGACATAACGATAATGTGATTTCTGCAAACTGAGTCATTTCAGCCCAAAAGGCTATTAGTAAAAGTTTTCTTTCAAGATATTTGTATTAGACTATAAAATTAAATTGATTTAAAAATTCTAAATGAATCTCTCTTGTAATAATTTTAAAAGAATTGTTTGTTACATAGAGTTTTCTTACCTCTGGACATTTTTCAGGCACTGCAGTGCCCTCCGGGCAGTTGTGACCTTCAGTACAGATTGTCTTCATGATGGAGTCAGAGCCAAGCTCACAGTAATATCCAGGGGCACATAACCCTGTAATAAAATTAAATAATGTACATATTGAAAAATCAATACGCCAATATCAATGAAGAATACAAACAACATTATTTATACTTTAAGCAAGGGGTTAAACTACTCTCTCAAAGTTGTCAATCCTAGGAAGAAAAATATCATGGCTTGTAAAGAGATAAGAATTTCATGCTTTTCAAATTTAATTAGAAAGAAAATTTCATGAAAGAAATTAAAAGAATAGATCCTCTCAAGATAAGGTTTGTTCGGATAACTTTTGCCTCTTCGTATGCTATTATCTCCACTCAAAACAATGAAATGACGTCATGGCAGAGCAGTGCATGACACGGTTTAGTCATGCCATTGTCTATATGATCCAGTATTACCAGAGTCCTTAAGAAATTTATATTTTCCGAACTTTTTTCATGTTTTTCTTGTTACCTTCTGTAGTGGTCAATCCAGGTGTGGTACAATAGTGACCAGGTGTGCAGGCCGTACATTCTGACTCGTTCCTCAGTCCGTTCGTTGCTCCGTACGTGCCCGGTGGGCAATCTACTGGATCTGATGTACCCTCTGGGCAGTAAAATCCTGAGAAAGAAAAAATAAATGCTAAATATGAACATGGGGAATCCGCTATTTAATATGTAGTATTTATTCGATAAATTGTTGTAATTCAAAATTTTGTTTTAATATTGAGACTTTACTCAAAGGCTCAACAGACTTTTTTCTTCAAGAAATTCATGTACCATGATTTTAATCCTTTTTTTGTAAATGTGAGTTACAACTCAAAGATGTACATGGATACATGTTATGTTAGCACGCCAAGCATTCAAGATCTGAATCAAGCAGAAAGACCTACATATACGATCATTTTCTTTTTTTTTTCAAATTTAAGTGAAAATAACCATGCAGGCCATATTACCTTGTGGGCAGATGTCGGCATCATTCGTCTGATTGGGTGTTGACATTTCTGCTGATCGTTTACAGAAATACCCAGCAGCACAAGGTCCTGTGGGTGACGACTGTCCCACAATTCCACAGTACTGGCCAGCAGAGCACGGGGTACAGTCAGAACTCTGGTTTAATCCTGTCAGATTGTTGAAGGTTCCAAGAGGGCATGGCCACTCGTTACTTCTGGAGGTTCCTGGTTTAAAATGAAAGCAACAAATGAATATATTTATATAGGATATAATTTTTAAAAGACCAACACATCACCTGTAATTTGTAAAAGTATATTAATCAGGGCTCAAGATTCCAAGTTTTTTTGTTGTCATCTCTTCCGGTCCTAGTGAGGCTCGAACCAGCAACCTTATGGTCACTGGCCCGACGCCCTTACCACTAGACCACAGCACCGACTCAAGATTCTAAGTTGCCCAGTCATTTTTCAGATTCTAATCCGGTGAAAAAGTGGCCGAATATTTTTGCAAAGTTTGACCACTGAATAAGTGGGTCAATTTTATTGTCAAGATTAATTTTCATAATGAAGGCTGCCTCTGATATCAGATTAATCAAATTTTCGTATTATTTGGAATTGAAACAAAATAAACCTTTGTGTGCCTTTGAGTAAAAGACTAACAAATACCAAAAAAAAAATCCAAATAGATTGTAAAATTCAAGGCATTAACATGATTAAAGAATAATCATTCATACATTTAGTTAAAAATATCCTTTCAATATTCTTATTTAGATAAGTTAATAACTGGACCAAGTAATGACTCGTACAGTACTCTTAATATTTCATACTGAATAAGTAGGATCATTCACTGGTACTTTCTTTTATAGTTTTCTAAAACTAAATCTTTTCACATGGACAACGATTCATGAATCCAACCATGCTCGCACTGAGTTATGCATTTGGTATTCAAGTTCACTGACACAAACTTTTGCGGAACGAAGCTGACAGCGAAAGTAGCGAAGATTTATACACTGCGAATGATTCTACGTATACAGCATGTACAGTATGAAAAGATCTCAAGAAATCGTATTTTACCTGGTGGGCAGAAATAACCCTCTGGGCAAGTTATGGTATCATTGACAACTACGACACCGAAGCTGTTATCACAATAATATCCCCCTGGGCACAGTTTACATGTCGATTGTCCAAGTTGGTCCTGGTACCAGCCCGATGGGCAGAGGATGGGTGAAGCAGTGTGTTCGGGGCAATAATGGCCGACTGTGCAAAGGTGAGGAGTGGCAGTTATCTCCCCCTGTGGGCAGTAGTAACCCGCACTGCAGTTTCCTGGAAATTGAAAATGGATGTATTACATGTATATATTTTAACATAATCTAGAGTGAAAGATTGGAAAATGAAAGTTGTAGAAATTGTTCCATGTAACATTACTAAGATTCAACTAGAAAGGAAAAACTAAAAATTCCAGATTTATTTACTTTTCATTAATAAAAATTTACCTCAGATAAAATACAGAGAAGTGAGAGCATACATGTACATTGAGAGGTACTTCCCATTTGGGACGGTATCTGATGTATTACTAATTATTTCTTTGGAAACCAGCTTATAATTTAAGGAAAAGATGCTTCAAATATGATGTTTCTATAGGAGTTTCATTATGTCATAATACATTAACATCAGATACCTTCCCAAATGGGAGGTATCTCTGTATATTGATAGGACGGAATTAAACACAAGGAAGGGGTGCAAACAGCAGCACTGAAAAACCCATGAAGAACATATAGGGCTTGACATGAGTTTTACCTGATGTTGCCGTTAGATTGTAATCTCCACAGTACTCTCCGAACTCGCAAGTCAGACAGTCAGAACTCTGTGTGTTGCCTGTGCTTGCACTATAAGTGCCCGGGCTACATGGAGTGGGGTAAGCAGAGCCCTCTATACAATAGAAGCCCGGTGGGCATATGTCTCCAGTGGTGCCATCTGTGGGCGTCGGGCTCGAAGCTTTGGCCATACAGTAATATCCAGACGAACAGTTATTGGTGGGTAGGCTGGAGCCGTTGAATTGACAATACTGGCCCCCTGGGCAAGGAGTTTGGCTTGAGGATCCTTAAAATAGAAGTACATGTATTTATTAAGGCCATGTAAAATAAATTCTATGTTTCTCAGATAATTGGGTCTAAAAAGTGGCAAGGTAGGTAGGGTTTTTATTTTTTGTTTTTTTTTTCATCAAGAGTACTCTTATTATTCATGTAAAGCAAAGAAGTCGTCTGTTCTGTCCCCCCCCCCCCTATTATTCATGTAAAGCAAAGAAGTCGTCTGTTCTGTCCCCCCCCCTATTATTCATGTAAAGCAAAGAAGTCGTCTGTTCTGTCCCCCCCCCCCCCCCCCCCTGTTTTTCTCCATAGAAAACTGTCTTCGAACCGTCGGTCAAAATAATGGTACATGTACATTAAAATGTATGGCTTTCTCCTGTAAATAAGTTGATATTTTTTTAAAGTAAAATAACCTATTCCTTCTGAGAACGGGGAGTCGTAGCTCATCTGTCTGAATGGAAGAAGCTAATTAAATTTGATATACAAAGTATGACATGTTTTGATTGCCGTGAGTATTTAGTAGAATCGCGTAAGAGACTCGACGGCTGTTTATACAGTATTTTGAACCCAGTTCAAATTAAATACGACCCCTCACTTCCTCGGATGGATCCGTTCATATGGTAAATTAAAATTTGGCCGATAGCGTATATCTTCGGAAGTCAAGTCTGGATGAAGCAGAATCTTTCGAAATCTAATGAAGTGTTTAGCATTAACCACCATCTGATAAAATAATGTACACGGCCCGGGTACAAATACATTCTTTTATTCATAGATTTAAGGATTTAACTACGTTTCTCTTGCGTTCGTCGGCGGTCCTTGCTTATACTTTTTACAATGTGAATGTCATTATTAATAGACTCAAAAGTATTACAATGGACACTTGCTATTGTTCGGCATATGTATTCACATATGCTGTGGAGATCAATAAAGAAAACTATACGAACGTTTTAATACATGTAATACTTGATGTAATAAACACGCGAATAGCCAGTCGTCCAAGTGTCCGCGGCACGTTGTTAGTATATCCTATACAATTCCCTTTAAACGACGCGTGGATAAAGTCTTTACCCGTTACGTAAATATGGAACACGCCGTGATTTATACGGTCTTTTAAAAGTATTTATTAATCGGGTACAGTTTTGACGATTTTAAAGGACAATAAACATGTTCAATGAAATAAATGGATATTTCGTTTTTAATCGACGATCGAGGATGAGACACGGCGAATATTTTTTTCTGAAGTTGCAATAAAAACATCTCGTCGGCGCCAAATTATAGCGCGCGGCGGTGTCGGGGAAACATTGATTTTATTTTACATGGCCTAATGTTATCTGTTTAAAAAGTTACATTTTTTTCTTTGTTAAGTACATCACAGTTTACATGCAAACAGAATTTTTCATATCAAATTTTGCAATTTTTTAAAAATTGAGGCGTCTATATTTTCATGAGTACAATTTTTTGAGATTGGAATAGAGGATCTGAAATTCAATATGAATGTATAAAATAGGAGATGTATTGAATCAATGACTGTGCATATTCAGCACCCCCAGTAAGCAACTGAAAATCCCCTTTATGAAAATTCTAGGCATTATAAATTTTCACAAAAAAAATTTGCAATTTAAAATGTTAAAATCACTCACAAAAATTTTGGAAAAAAGTGCATCTCAAAATTTCTGCATGTAAATGATATATTTGTTACAAAAGTCATACAATCGTATCAGGACCCAAAGCTTTAAGTCTTAGAAATATAAATACTAACCCTCTGGGCAATAATATCCCGGGTCACATTCAGCCCCATGGGCTACATCCATTGGGCTATCTGCCCCACCAGAACAATACCATCCAGCACTGCAGTTTCCGGTAGGTTGAAAGTTTCCGTATCCTTGGCAATATTGCCCACCCGGGCAGCTGATACAATCAGATAGTGATTTTGCCATAGTGATAGGATTGTATGTGCCTGGCGGGCAACGATTTTCTGTTGCATATTGGGTTCCATTTGGACAATAGTGACCTGTAATGAAGATGGAAGGATCATTATAAAATCAATGAATTTCAAAGATTTAAAAAATACAGCAATGAATTTACCCACTCATATTTTGCATGAGTTTTAGACAGAACATTATTTACCCAATACCGAATTGGCCCACTTAAAATTTTGTTCAGAAATCCATGTTAAATCTTATCCACCCTGTCTAAAATTCAGCCTTATGGAAGTGGGCAAAAAGGGCAGAAATAAAACAGAGGTAAACATTTCCCTGTATAAAGTTTTTGATTTCTTCTGAATGAAATTACAAATTAGTCTATGTCTTTTAGACAAAAACTCACCTGTTGGGCAAGGGTAGCTTAGGAATTCCGTAGCATTGCTCAGGCAATAATAGCCCTCCGGGCATGTATCACAAAGTGCCTGTCCTTCATTTTCTGCAAATGTTCCTGGGTCACATGGAACGGGTGATGGCGAGCCCAGCGGGCAATAATGGCCCAGTGTGCACACTCCTCCTACTCCAGTGAAGAATGCCTGGTCTGGGCACGTGCAGTTTGCTGCGGTGCTATCGTTAGATGCTCCGGGCATTGGTCTGTCTACCCCAGATGTACAGTAGTATCCTAAAAAATATTTCTTATTTTTTTTACTACATATATGTATAATAGTCTCAAATCTATACATCTTTTACATTTAGAATCTTTGCGATAAAAACAGACTGTAGCAGTAATTATTTGCTACTTTCTTAAACTCATGCCATGCTCAGCTGATAAAGAGAATTAATATGGAAAATCAATAACTCTAGCACATACATGTATATCATTTATTTGCCATTTTGGACTGTCACAGTATTTGACGTAATATTGGTATGGTAATGTCAATTTCATGTTATCATTTTCAAGTGTTAAAGTGTATAGAACTTCATGACATCATAATCAGTCTACATCTGAAAAAATCCCAAACGGGCAATAATTCTGTTAATCAGTAAATAGTATTTACCTGCTGAGCAGTCACCAGATGGCGCTGTGAGATGTTCTCTGCTACAGTATTTTCCGGCATCGCAGGCCGTACATTGTGTGACACTGTACAATCCTAGCATGTTACTATAGCTACCAGAGGGGCATGCCTGCCAGTCTATACCAGTTCCTGAAAAAACGGAGAGAAAAATTGCAATTATAATTCGGTTTTTTCAAAATAGAGAGTTACTTCCCATTTGTGCAGGTATCTGATGTCAACACACTGTGACGTCATTAAATTCTACGGAAACCAGCATGAAATTCAGGGAAACAGGGTTATATATATGAAGTTTTCAAAGGAATTTAATGACGTCACAATGCTTTTACACCAGATACCTGCACAAATCGAATGTAGGACAGTAAAATGGAAATTGGAATGGGTCAAATACTGTACACCGTCTTTTATTCATGTAAATTGTCTTTTATTTTTGTGATATTCACGAGGTCCTTTGATTCGCCAACATAAAACGCTGCGAACCAGTGACCTCACTTTTGTTCGCAAACTTAAGACGCCGCCAATAAGGGATGGTTACAGTATCATAATCAAAGTCAAATTCGGACAACATTTTCCATTACCATACATGTAAGTTTAAAGGATTCCTAAAATGATGCTGAGTTTGGTTCAAAAAAAATAGTAGATCTACATAGACTTAACACTGATAACATGTATATAATAAAACGTTCATACAGACAGACAGATTGACATGTAAATGGTACTCTCAAGATAATGGTTGAAAATCGCTAAAACTTTTCAAAAGTAGGCCTTGGTCTTGACAAAGGCCTAGGTCAAGGACAATGACAAGCTTTTTTAACATCAAAAGTGAAAAAGCCTAAAAAAAAATCCTGATTTATTTTTAATTAACCCACCTTGCGGACAATAATAACCAGCTGGGCATTGTTGGGCATTCAGTGTTGAATTGTCAGGTTGTACAGGGAGACAGTAGTAGCCTGCTGGGCACATGTCACATGATGATGCTCCTGTGTAGTTGGTGTAAGATCCACTTGGACATTCCTGGTGTAGAAGCAATTTTCTTAAGAAATGGCATCTTCACATTAATACTGATTGGGAAAAAACTAATTTTGATGAACATGTCTTTTTGGACTTTGTCAGTCAAGTGCTGATTTTGAATAACAATTCCTTTGAAAAACTCTGACAGTTTTGTACGCTCATTTACTGCATATTAGTCACACTTTAGTCATTCAATACTTTTATAACAATTTTGTGTGAAAATTTTAACGATTTTTTCTTACGTAAAAAAAAACAGGGGGGAGAAAGATGAATTCTCATCTTTTTTTGTTAAAAGGACACAGAATTTCAATTTTCTGTTACGAAATTAAATTGACTTATGACTTACCTTGTATATTTCACTACCATTTGGACAGTGCATGCCCACAGGGCAAATATAGCCCACTGGGTTGGGCACTGATATTCCTGTTGGGCAATAGTATCCACCCCAACATAGGAAACCTGTGTCGGTCATTCCTAAAACAGATAATAAGAGTGAGATAAAGTCGATTTGCATGAAATAATACATCTATAAAAATGTACAACTATGAAAATTTAAAGGACAGTATCAACTAAGCCTACTTAATGACAAACAAGGCATCATTCAATTTCATGATCATTATGAAGTATTGTAAGAAAGGGTGCTTTGCAATCATAATAAATTTTTATTACCTATTCTGAATTCATATACAGGTAATGCACAAACATTGAATTCAACATTATATATATTTAATCATGTATCAATTCATTCAAAATTATCATATTTACCTGCATTCGGACAGTAATATCCTCCTGAGCAGTTTGTGCACATTTGAGCACATTGTGCCTCAAGACTAAGTCCTGTGGTGTTGGATAAAGTGCCCGCTGGGAAATCTGTGGGTGTTCCACTTCCCAACAGGAACAATTCTTGTTACAATGTACAGTTATCAATTTATCTGTACTTACCTGCATTCGGACAGTAATATCCTCCTGAGCAGTTAGTACATTGTACTTCAGCACTGAGTCCTGTGGTGTTGGAGAAAGTGCCCGCAGGGCAATCTGTGGGTGTTCCACTTCCCGTTGGGCAATACGAGCCTGCTGGGCATTCAATATACATAGCAACATCTGCTCCACTTGGACAGTAGTATCCTAATAATAAAGATACAATTTTCGAAATATACATATTCATTTATTTACATTTAGTGCTTACGAATGGCCTTGTTCATCCGTAAATAATAATGCATACATAATATAAATGATTAGAAATGTGTTTGAATACTGTAAAACGTTACCATATAACCGAAGTCAAATTTACTATTCCAGAAGTAGTTGAACTGAAGCTTTGATTATATTTAGAGTTTGTCAAGAACAATTAACATTTATTTCTAATTTCTTTTTGGAAATCATAAGGTAGAGGCTGCCAGGCAGTAATTGTTTGGAATACTTTGGTTCCAAATAATCAAAGTAGTCATGACTTTTGAAAATTAAAACAATGAATTTGAAATATGTGAATCATATCTTAAGCAGTGTCAGGAACTATACTATCATTCATATCTTCAAAATAATTCTAATCATTCATGTACATGTAAATCCACTATTCAGGATTTTTGATATACAGAGTTACTTCCCATTTTGGACGGTATATTACAAAGATCTATTGTGACATTATCAAAATTCTATGGAAATAAACTTTAAATTCAGGGAAAGTACGCTACAAAACTGATGTTTCTATAGAAATTTATTAAGTCGTAATGCTTTTACATCAGATACTGTCCCATATCGAACACGAGTATACACCAAGGAAAAGACGGAATAGAATTTGTCGGAATTTCCCATACTATTAAAGTTTCTTACATACTACTTCATAGAATGAAATCTTTACTTTATGCATTCTAACTTTTTTTTTACCTTGTGTACACTGTGGTCCATCTGCTGTCATTCCATAAGACGGACAGTAAAATCCGGCCGTGCAATTTGTACATTCCGAAACATCCTGGCGACCTGTTTGAGGGTTAAATAATCCAGGTGGACAAGATTGTGGAGTAGCCGTACCCACTGGACAGTATGAGCCCGCTGGACATATATCAGCATCTGTGCCCTGAGATGGTGTAGAGCTATTGGAACCCGACGTACAAAAATATCCGGCTTGGCAGTCACCTGCTGGGACGCTTAAACCATCCTGATCACAGTATTTTCCACCTGAGCAAGCTTGACAGTCCGTAATGGCAATTTGGTGGGTGACATTGTTGAACGTGCCCGGTGGGCATGGATATTGATTGGACATTGTGGTATTTTCTGGACAGTAATATCCCGTCGGACAATACGAATTATTGTACAGTACAACAGGATCCATGACGTTATCACAGAAATAGCCCGCTGGGCATCCTTTGCAGTTGGATTGTCCGTATTCATCTTGATATGAGCCTGATGGGCATCGTAGAGGTGCAGAGCTTCCTTCGGGACAGTAGTGTCCGAGAGTGCAATTATATCCCGTGGGCACAGGGCTGTCTTGACCTCCTGGGCAGTAATAGCCGGGACTGCAAAGCCCATCGGGCAAGACGTTGCCATTACCATCGCAATATGAGCCAGCAGTACAGAGTATGCAGTCAGAGGAGTCGTCGTTGCCCGTGCTGTTGAGATAGTAACCAGACTGGCATAGAGTGGGAGTGTAAGATCCCGCTGGGCAATAGGCTCCTTGTGGGCAAATATCACCTAGGACAGATACATTAAAAATTTTGGATTAGCACCTTATGAAATTGGGCAGACTATTTGTGCAGTCTTTACATTGCATGTCAAGAAATGAACAAGCTAAAGAAACAAAATTTGTGTCTCTAACTAGACATAGTGAAAGAAAGGTCCTCTCACGACTAAATAAACCATTTCTTATGATATTATGCCTTTTACCTGTAGTGTTTCCGTCGGTTGGATTTGGTACGGTCGCCATCTTGCTGCAGTAATATCCAGGATCACACTGTCCGGTTGTTTGGTTCAATATATCTGTACCGCAATAATAACCGGGCGTACAAGGCAGTGGATTGGTCGATTGTTCCGGACAGAAATAACCGGCCACACAATGGCTGCCTCCGACACCGGTTGGTGTGGCACTGGTTGAGCTTCCGTTACAATAGTATCCGGCGCTGCATACACCGGTTGGATTGGTTAAGCCGGCCGTGTCGCAATAATAACCACCTGAAATTATTATGTATTGGTCGATAAAAATTTAAAATCAAATTTGATAAATGAATTTTAATTCTAGCTGCCATTACATTCTATGGTTATAATATTAACATTTTGCTATGATGAGGTTCTCTGTCTTCAAAATCTTCACAAACTGTTTAAAATTATCACTACCCTGTACATGAGCAGGTAAGTCAATAAAATAATATTCTGATACACTCTGTTTGAGAAGCGTATTCTGATTGGTTGAGCGATTAAAAACTGCAAGGGGATTCACATTTCACTACAGTTTTTGCTATGACGTGATGTGTCCCTATGATCATGATGATGACATCATTGAAACCAGACATTCTCTATCTCATTACTGATAAAAGCATTAGAATATTGTTACCATACTGAAGTTTTACAAAAACTGACAGAGTATCGGCAAATCCCCTGTCAGGAATATCCCTGAAATGACGCCTCCTGGTAAAACTTAATTTCTGACATGGAATTCATAGATACCCCATCTGTTTTCATAAAATGCATGCATGGTAACACCTTATTAATGAGAACAAGATTCCAGAGGAAAAGTTTTTTCACATTTCTTATCTTGAATTGGATGAATCTGTTTTTTTTTTCTTTTAGAAAATAATATTTCATTATAACCAACCTGGACAGGGCACACAATCGTCTAAGCTTGTTCTCATGGTGAGGTTATTATAGGTGCCCGCTGGACATGGATAGTGGTTATCATACTGTGTACCATTAGGACAGTAATAGCCCGTTGGGCATGGTGTATCAGTGAAGTTTGTGGTGCCTTCTAAGCAGTAGTAACCTGGGCAAATAAAAAATATGAATCAATAAATTTCTGCATTATTATGTACATGTATATGTATATCTGTTTTCTGGGATTTATTGAGAATTTATTGAAATCTTATCTGAAATTGTTTTTGAATATTATAATAGAGGATTTCAAATGCAGTTGATTTTTCTATTTCATACTATATTTAGGAAACAATTTTAATTCGGTGACTTACATCCCAGTGTTTTTTTTTAAATCCTCTCACTCTGGCTGCAGGGATGTTTCATAAATACCGTATACAATTATAGAAAATTATTTGAGACCCTTTTTTCACATGATATACACTAAACTTCACTTCATACAATCAACATTTTAACCTTGTGGTTTCCAAGATATCGCTGTCAATTTTGAGATGCATGTACATGTGCCTGTATTTGCCAAATCTATTTTGTAAATTATGTCATAATACGAAAGATATTTGATCTTATATAGTGTGCATTTCTTATTCTTCACATACTTACATGTACATTTTTATTAGTGACTTTGATCTACATGGTGGACCAGCTTTAAAAAAAAAGTTTGCCCTCCCAAAACAATTTATTGAGTCTTTGCGGAATACAGAGTTTTTTCCCCTTACAGACGGTATCTGACGTAAAACCATTGTGACGTCATGAAAATGGTATGGTAACGTCGATTTTATACCGTCATTTCCCAGACTTTTAGGACTGTTTCCATAGAATTTGATGACGTCATGATCAGTCTACGTCAGATACCGTCTCAAATGGGAAGTAACTCTGGTTTTCAAAAATAGGGAATATCTATAATTACCTTGTGGACAAGTTGTACAGTCAGCCATTCCTTCTGTATCTGCATATGTTCCATTCGGACACTGGATCGGATAAATGCTGTTAAGCCCACCTGGGCAATAATGGCCCACTGGGCATATACCTCCATAGCCCAACTGTCTGTCGTCATAGCAACTGTTGTTGAAGTACACTGATTGGTTGATTCCGTTGGGGAAGTCCCTGTCTATACCTGATACACACCAGTGTCCAGGCGAACAGTATCCTATTAATAGATTTATAGAGAAAAATTAATGTAACAGCCATGTTTCTTTCAGATTTTCTTTATAAATGTAATATGTATGTATATACATGTGTATCAATATTCCAAGTTATCAGATTTTTTCCTTTCAGGTTTCAACATTATTTGAGTTTATTTAATAGTATATTTTTAATCTAAGATTAACCAATAATTACTCTTACCATATACTCTAATTTACGTTACTGTTTATAAGGTTTCCCATTGGCCAAAACGCGGTCACGTGCAATGTGATCAATCGTCGTATTGAACCGGTCATATTGACGCGTTTCCGGTTTTGTGTATTAGAGGAAAATGATAGTCGGCAGCAAACTGTGTGTTTCTGATATGACTGAGTAAGCTATTTGGCAGCATTTTAATGAAAAATAATAATAAGATGACAGAATGTAAAACATTATACTAGAATACAAAATGTTTATCAGAAAGAAAAAAGTGAAATCGCGCAGTGCTAGGGAAGCAAAACATTAAAGTTACCCTTTTCTTTTGCAGTTTCCATGTATATGATAAAACAGTTATAGCACAGATGATTCGGTCAATATGATGATTTATGGAGTGATAAAACCAATATCAACCTCGGCCTTCGGCCTCGGTCGATATTGGTTTTATCACTCCATAAATCATCATATCGACCTCATCACTGTGCAATAATTGTATAATATAATTATATGTTTCTCAGTAATTCTCCTTCCAGCAAGTCATAGAAATAGATAACTTTTACGAGAAAATTCTGAAATAAGAAGCCCAATATACTTAAAAGCAAAAACTTAGAATAGAAAATTCCAACATGAAAATGCCCAATGGGCTTAAAGGCAAAAAATGACCAACCTGAAGGAGTTGACAGATGTTCTCCGTCACAATATTGACCCGCCGGGCAAGGTTTACATTGACTCTCTTCATACAACCCAGCTACATCACTGTATGTGCCCCTCGGGCAAGCCTTCCAATCTAAGCCTGTACCTGCCGGACAATAATAGCCCAATGGGCAAATTTCGCTCTGTCCTTGTAGCACACAGTAATATCCTGCTGGGCATGGGTAACACTGGATGGCATGAGTGTGGTTCACCTTCGGAAATCATAGAAAATATTTTGAAGAATTGAAGATGAATAATCCTTTGAGAGCAAAAACTGATCAAACAAATAACAAGAAACATTGAGTCTAAATAAATCCACAAATGGAAATTTCAATATGTTTTATCCACCTCTGCTGGTAAAAGGATCCCTGCATACAGACATCGATATAAATTAATGTGGAGAAATCCACATGTGTTTCCACTTGATAAAGGCAAAAAATTTGTGGATATACTATACATGAATTGAGCGATTCTTATCATTTATTTTTATAAACTTCCCAAAGGAGGACTTTACTTCATTCTTCAAAACTGTACATTTTGTTTCAGTTTCATTTTTATATTCCGTATTTTTGTTCAAGCTACATGTACATTCTTACCTCACTATAATTTCTACAGGGTATGGGCTGTGATACTCCCTCTGGGCAATAATGACCGATAGGGCAGAATGTTGTACTGGGCTCCTTATATATACTGCCTTCAGGGCAATAATAGCCCTCTCCACAAGGCCCGGTGGGTGTTGTTAGTCCATCTGTTTCACAATAGAAACCGCCTGGGCATGGGCTACATTCGGATTCATTCTTCAAGTTTGTGGCATTTGAGTAAGTTCCTATTGAGGAGAAAAACTTTTGTCTCGGAAAACAATGGAAATTTTCATGTCATCCTTACTTCTTATGAAAATTAAAAAATTTACATTTACTGTAATTCCTGCCAGAATGCTTTATAAATATTTGTATTGAGTGGATTTTACGCAAACTTTGGCAGTCAAAAATATGGAAGATCGCGAATACTTATAACCAAGACTATACGAATGTTCTCGCGCACTCTTCGATTGTTCTCTATTGTTATGACGTCATCAATTTACTTGGGCAGAAAAGGTGACCAAGTTTTGAACCATGGTTTAGGTAGGTGACTAAATGAAAAATCAGAACGGACAAGCTGTACGCGCTGTATTTGCGATCTTGCGTATTAAGAATGAAAGCTAAAATTACCTTTTGGACATAAAGTCTCTGCAGCACTACCATTTACACAGTACGCTCCCATTGGACAATCGATTTGTGTTGGCGATGTAGAAGCTTCTGGGCAGTAATATCCTCCCCAGCAAAGCCCACTGGGCTCGATAAGGTTCAAATCTCCGCAATAGGAACCTGTGATATTATTATGAATGTTTATATTACATATCCATGTATACTTGAGTCAAATTTTTTCTTCAAAAATTATTTGCTTTTTTTTCACCTGCCACTTAAATGTACTAGTTGGCTAAAATGTTCGATTACATCTATTTCATTTGATTAAGATGAAGACAACAAAATAGAATTTTAATTAAATCATGCATATCTAAAATTATAAATAGCAAAAAGAATTCTAGTACATGTATACATCAAGTCACTCCCTACATATTATGTTTCTGTGATATATTTTGTTTGAAATATGGAGTTATCTTTCTTAATACATGTACAGTATATAGTGAAATACAATGAAACTGGAAATTTCTAGTGCGAGGAGATTAGAAAATTATGCAACCACACCATGCTCTTAAATAAATAATAATATCCATCCATACCTGCAGTACAGTTTATACACTCTGTAACATCAGTAAGCTTTGTATTATTGGAATATGTGCCCATCGGGCATTTCTGAGGTTCTGAGGTCTGTAACGGACAGTAAAAGCCCGCTGGGCATTCATCAGCATCTGTCCCCTGGTTAGGTGTACCTGAGGTTGCACCTTGTCTGCAGTAATATCTGAAATGAAATTTTCATACTTGACGTTTGTGTCTACAATTTTTGCTTGGCATGTTGTTGACTCCCTCCCCCTAGTTTAGTAATACATGTAGTAACAATTTTTCCTAAATGTATAATTAATGCATGTAGCTCATAAGAAAATCTATGAATTCTTTTTTTTTTTAATTTTTCATCATTAGTACATGAGTACCCGTCTTACCCGGCAAGACAGACTTGGGTGAACGTTGTTTGGGCTTGCATGTCACAATAATAACCTCCCGGGCACGATGTACAGTCACTCTGTTGTTCTATTCCTGTCAAGTTGTTAAAGGTGCCTGCTGGGCAAGGATGTTCCGTGGCGAATCTAGTACCGGCTGTGCAGAAATAACCTGAATAAAAGGAAAATCTACTGAGCATAACCATTTCATAAGGCCAAAAGATGATGCAAATTTCCTATAACTCTACTGATTTTCCACTGTCAAGTCTGAATCTGTAAATTCAAACATTAAATATACCAATGTAATAGACCTTTTCATGGTAAATGTGATCTAATTGTTTTAATGAGAGTTGATACTTGCAATCCACAAAGTGCTAATTGCACGGTATATTTTCATTTGTGCTTGTATGCAAATACATGTACATGTATGCAACACAAATCAAGTGCTTTAATAGGTCACTTGCCGAAATTCATAATGATTGACAAAATGGCGAAAAATGTCCCGAGGTAGGCAATTTTTGCGCACTTTTTCAATGTTACATGTCAATGGAATTGCATCTTTAAACAGTGACGTCATAATGTAAAACATCGCCAAAAGATGTTGACTCGGACATTTTATGCTTTCTAAAAAGGTCGGAAAATGGTCTATTGCATAAGTGCATTACAGTACAAGAACATGTATGTACCTTAAGTGAACTTGCTTTGTGTTGAATACCTGTCAAAAAGCACAAATATAAAGACACTCTTAATATTGAAATTCTTAAATTGAAATGTACATATAACTTCTACATCTTTCAGGTGGACATGCTTATTGTAAGCCACTACCTACCCTCTGGGCAGTAAGACGAGTTATAGAGTACCACTGGGGCCATTGTATTGTCACAGAAGAAGCCCGCTGGGCATGTTTTACAGGATCCCTGTCCTAGCTCATCCTGATAGGTCCCTGATGCACATCGAATTTCTTGATGACTGCCCGATGGGCAATAGTGTCCTATAAATAGAAATATACATACTATGTATCTGGATCTAAGGAGTAATTACTAAAGCATTGTGATACTGAATTATTCATGTACAAACACAGGCCAAAAAGGGTAGTGAAAATGGTTTGTCTTTTCGAAAAACAGAGTTATTTTCCATTTGTGAAACTGTTTGACTTAAACTTATTATGATATCATCAAATTCTTTGGAAACAAGTGTAACATCTGAGAAACAGTGCTATAAATGGAATAAAATGACATCAGATACCATATTAGAAGGACAATAAGCCTGTCAAATGGATAGAAAAGATGGATTTTGCTTAATATTGGAAGACCAATATCCAAATTCAAACCTACCTTGTGAACATGTATATTCTCCAGGATTAGAGATGTTCATGCCCGATGGGCAGTAGAATCCAGCAGAGCATGGGCCCGTTGGGTTTTCGTTTCCATAACCTTGGCAGTAGAAGCCTTGTAGACAAGTTAGGCAGTCACTCTCAAAGCGAGAACCAGTCGAGTTCAGGAAAGTGCCCGGTGGGCAGTAAGTACCATTTGTACTACCTGCTGGGCAATATTGGCCCATTGGGCATGCATCACCTGCAAAAAGAAGAGAATTTGCTCATATGAAAGGTATTTCAAAAAAAAAATAACTTGATTTTTTTTTAATTCCAATTATTGGAAATACATTAAGCTTATTGGGCACACTTCACATATTTAAAAAAGAAAATTAGCTCAAATGTAGGGTATAACATGGAGGTGGAATAGACCATTAGACTTGTCTTACAGACATGCCAAGACTTTTGACGTATATCTCAATGAAAATAAAGAAATCTGTTACTAAGTCTTAGTAAGAAATAACACTCAAGGTCTTGGTGTGCATAAAATGCATGTCTATAGCGGTAATATGGAAATATTCTATTCTATACCATATCTATTTTAGAACAGAGAAAAATCTTGTGTTTTTACCGTATGACTGGCCTACGGGCGTGGCCGTAGGAGATCCTCCACTGCAATAGTAACCCTCCGTACAGTTCCCTGTGGGTGTCGATAAACCTGAAATTGAGGTTAAATTAAATTTTAATTTTAGGGAAAAAAATTAATAATGCACTTAATATATGAAAGACAGGTTTCTTGTCAAAATGCTGCAACAGTAATTGATTTATTTCCACCAAGTTTGATTTTCAAAGATGCTTTTTTTTTTTAAATGCTATGCTTAATCACAATTTTACAGCAATTGTTTGATTTTCACTAAATTTGACTTGAAGATTTTCTACTATTTTTAGGTCATTGTTGACAAATTACACTCGTTAAAAATTTTTGGAAAATTTTTAATAATGTCATCATATACATCATCTAAGCTTTCAGTCTAAAATTCGGCATTGAGTATGACCTTTTCAACCCAAGTTCAAAAATCTGGTTCATTCTAAGAACTACATGAATTCAACTACCTAGGCAAGTTATGAAATTAAATTGTGATAAAAAAGGCTTTTATATCACACATACCTGCATTGTCACAATACATTCCTGGAGTACACGGAGTCTGGGCTGACGATCCCACCGGGCAGAAATTACCCGCAGTACATTGCCCACCCTGAGCTACTAGACTTGGTTGGGCTACTTCAGCATCCGATGTACAGTACCATCCTGGGTCACATGGCCCTGTGGGTGTGCTTAAGCCTTGTGTTTCGCAATAAAATCTGGAATACCATAATGTACACAAATGTACATACATGTACATCAAGTCCGAAATCAAGTTACATTTTAAAATAGATACCCCTTACATTCTTTTCAAATTATTGCACAATGAATGAGTGAATAGGTGAATAAAAAAAATTTGATAAACATTTCTATGAATTTGAAATGTTTGAGTTATTGCATATGATAAAGAGATATCAAGGATATGGATATCCCTACATTGTAGGGTATCTTTGAAAAAGTTTTATTAAAGATTTAAAGAAGATATTACAAAAGACTGATTCTAGAGGGAGAACATATTTAGCACTTAAGACCAGAGGAACATTAAGCTTAACCTAAAAAGATAATCTTTTAATGTTCAAAGTCTGAATTTATAAAAAATGTACAGATATCTATAAAAAAATTACATTTTTTTTTTAAGTTTCTTTAGTCTTAAATTCTAAATTTTGAATTTATCAAAACTTTATTCATTTTTTAATCTTCAACAAAGTTTCTGTAATTTCAAATTAGTCTTACCCTGGTGGGCAGGAAATACAATCCGTCGTTAGCGATCTCCCAGTCTCATTGTTAAACGTTCCCGGTAAGCATGGGTTCTGATATGGTAATTCTGACTTGGCCTGGCAATAATAGCCTGATGGGCACGGAAACGGATCGCTCGTATTCACAGTACAGTAATGGCCCGCTGGGCAGTCAAAGCATGAAGTACTTCGTGTCTGATTGGTGTATGTACCCGCTGCACAGGGTGTGGGAGACTGGGACCCGATCTCACAGAAATATCCTGGAAAAGTAACATAAACATGGTAACATAAATAAGGCAGCATAAGTAAGGTAACATAAGTACGGAAACATTTGATTGGTACATGTATATACATGTAAGCACTGGCTGCACAAAAGGGTGGGAGGAGAGACTTGGAGCCAAACTCAGAAATATCCTTGAAAAGTATAACATAAATATCTTGGTAACATATAATAGAGTAAAATAAATGTGGTACCATAAAGAGGGCAACATAAAATATGGTAACATCAAAAGGTAACACAAAATATTTATTATATTGAAAAAACAAAAGGACTAAATTTTCAGGTTCTGATGAAGAATCTAGAAAGCCAGTAACAAAATGGACACTAACAAATTTCAAACCCTGTAAAATGTAAAACTTCTTGTTTAAAATTAGATTTCTACAGTAACCGTCCGTGCACCTATTTAAGAGGACTTTTAAATTTCAGTTCGGTAAATGCTGTCACCAGAGCAGTAATTCAAGACTATATCACTGTATTCATTTATACATGTAATAAGTCGGAAAACAAGGTTTATACCCCAATTGGTGAAATGCTTTCATGTTACTTTGCTCCGTATTCACCTACTCTGGCAAAATTATGGTTGCCCTAAAATAAAGTAGACATACAGTATTTAAAGGACTTTCTTACCTGGTGGACATTCGTCTCCCCATGTTTGGTTTACGGGGGACGGCTCTGGTGATCCACTACTACAGTAATATCCCGCCAGACACTGAGCTCCCTTGTCGGTCATGTTAGTCTCCGGGCAGTAATACCCTCCATCGCAGGCGGTGCACTCACTTACCGCCTTCAACCTCCAACCAAATCTGTTGAGAGAAATTTCAAGTGTTAGACTCACAAGATTGAATATTTCTACTTTAGTTCAGAGTGTAGTCTACCTAACTTAGCAATGAAATTAACGATTACTTCTATGAATTGACTTTGTCAATATTATGTACATTCCGATATGTTACAGTTATTTTATGACTTTTATAAAAAAATTTAAAAGAGAAATTGCAAATGAATTATTTATATGTTCTATGAAAATTAAATTTTTATTGAATCTTAGTAAGAAAGTTGTTTTTTACATGCAGTTAAATTCATATATCAAAATGCAATCTGAATTTGTTTCAAGAATTTCAGAAAATTTTACAAAGAGACCCCTACTCTATAATGGCTACCCACATTTGAAAATCAACAAGTTCAAGAGCTCTATTCTTTGATATGTTTACATATTTCTTTGCTTATGAAAACATTCCTTTCCCTGCTTCTCTGCATTACACCCTGCAAGCACATTTGTGACAATAAAATTGACCTACCCATAAGTGCCTGCTGGGCAGGGTGTTGGCACCTCACTTCCCTCTGGGCAATAATAGCCCTTATAACATATCCCAAGGATAGCGCTATCGTCAACTTCTGGAGTTGCGGTTCCTGAGCCGTATCTCGACCAGTATCCTGCACTGATAGGTCCAGTGCTGTTAAACAGACCTGACAGAAAATGGTACATATTCATAAATACACTAAATTGTTCTGCGATGAAAGTGTCATACATTTATTTGAAAACAACAAATTTTCCTTAACCATTTAAGACAGGAGGGAATACTTACTAGGGAATTACATGTATTTGCATCTTGTGTTAAGTTTGCTGTAGGAAAGTATTGATTTTACACTTACAAATTGAGTTTTACTGGCAACACATTTACAGAGCACCATAAAATCAGATTAAAAGACTACTTTCTAAGCCCTCTGGGCAAGATGCTCAAGAGCCCAATTCTGAAAGACTTATAACTGGCCTGGTATTAAATGTGATGAATTCATTTTTACCTGTAGTTGCACAGTATCTCCCTGCATCACACTGAGTACATTCCGATTCCGCCGTAAGCCCGGCCCGACTTCCATATGTGCCCACTGGGCAAGGTGTACCCTGGGAGATTGGGATCAGCACAGTACTGGCTACACAGTAGGATCCTGTGAAAATGAGGAAATTAAATGTATTTTAGTCTATGTCAAATTTTGCAAATATTTATTCTAGACAACAGCTGAAAATTTCAACTGCAGAAAGAATACAAGGCAAAGATCTCTTTAAGAGAAAATCTAACAAATTTTCATAGTTTTTGGCATAATTGTCTATTCTCTTACATTTCTGTAGTGAATTTCATAGATATAAACATCCGAGTTACCTTGGGGACATAATGTTGGTTCTACTCCTGGCTTACATAAATATCCGGCCAAACATAGCGTGCATGACGAAAGTCCCGTGTCGTTAGCGTAATAACCGATGGTACACATGCTAGGCGTGTCGGTACCTGCTGGGCATATGTGATGCTGAGGGCAGATATTTCCGGTGACGTTGTCGATCGGGTCGGGTATCCAAGCGCCACCTATACAATAATACCCCTCTGAACAGACTCCTACAAATTTTCAGGACAAAAATTCAGTTAGTATATGTACAAGGATTTTCATCGAGCATTCTGTTATTTTCTAACTCTGCGTCTGGGGATATTTTGTGCAATTTCAACTATATCTTTTGTACTTTTTCTACACTCTCAGACTTAAGGTTGAATTTACAGTACTGGTAGTCTTGGGTTAATTTGTACAATTACGTATATAGAATAATACATGTAATATATGTAAATAATATATGTAATATTGAGCCAATTCCAGGAATGGACTATTTTTTCTCAAAATTTCCATTATTAAGCACTTTTTATACCGTAATTCAATGTCATTATATTAAATTAACAAATTTTGATGATTTCAAATGTTTACCTGAAACTTCAGTAAGGGCGGTTCCATTGCAGTATTTCCCTGGATCACATGATTTACACGACACAGCTTCTGACGTACCACTTCTATCAGGATTATACGTGCCCCTCGGGCAAGCAACCATTAGGGCAGTGCCCTCTGGGCAATAATAGCCGGGATGGCACGTGTCACCCCAAAGAATCTCCGTTTTATTTCCCGTCGTATCGTTGTTATAGACTGGGTCATCGTAGAGAGCACTACCATAACAAATGTGACCTGCTTTACACGGCCCGGTGACATTTACGGCACCTCTATTTTGACAGTAATAACCTGGTGGGCATACCGTGCAATTATCAATACTGTCCATGTTCACTCTGAAAAAATAGAAATTAACGTTTACTGTATATACAAGAACAACTTGCATTCTGAATTTATCGCAACCAAATTTAGCTGAAGGGCTAAAATGGCAAGATGACGTAATACATGCACTGTAGCATAAACATGCATAAGCGCATATGACTTGCTTTCCATTATAACCTATAAGAGCTAAAAGTATAAATTAAGGGAAGTCTCAATAGCTCTAGCTCAGCTAAAATATGAATTTTGCTAAAATACATACACTGTGTCTCTGTTCCATAACCTTGGGCAAAATATTTACAAACCTGTTATTCTAAGTTCCAGCCTCACATTCAGACAATAGAAGCCCGCTGGGCATATGATGGTGAAATTCATTCCTTTATGGGGACAATAAAAGCCCAATGGGCAAAATATTTACAAACCTATCATTGTAAGTTCCAGCCTCGCATTCCTGATAGACAAAGCTTCCAATCGGACATTAGAAGCCCGGTGGTCAGATAATAGTGTAATTCATTCCTTTATCGGGACAATAAAAGCCCAATGGGCAAAATATTTACAAACCTATCATTGTATGTTCCAGCCTCGCATTCCTGATAGACAAAGCTTCCATTCGGACAATAGAAGCCAGCTGGGCAGATAATGGTGTAATTCATTCCCTTATCCGGACAATAAAAGCCTGGAGGGCACTCAAAGCACTCTGAATATCCTCTGTAAGGCATGTATGTTCCTATTTCACATTCGTATTGTGTGGTGGACCCGTTGGGTGCAAAGTAACCTGTTGAATGTTAAAAAAATGAAGTTAAGGATTAGATCTTGACCAATAAAGTTCAAAGAATTTAGCTGTGCAGTTTGATTCAGGACGTGAGACGTGATCTCAGTTTTTTTAAACCTTATAGAATGTTTCAATCTTAACTCCATCATGACAGTAATCTCAGATCTGTTTATATTCTAAGAAGTATCTGAGTATTTTTTTTTTCAAATTTGTCTGCATCTTTTACAGTACATGTATACAAGAGGACTAGTTTTCTTTAAAGATTTCAGATTTTGCTTTTGAATAGGCCACTTGCTGAAATTCATAATGGCTGAAAAAATGAGGAAAAATGTCAGATGTTGGCAATTTTTGCGCACTTTTTCATTGTTAATTCACAATGGAATTGTGTCTTTTTAACAGTGATGTCAGCCTTAAGATGTTGACTTGGGACATTTTGTGCTTTCTAAAAAGATCGGAAAATGGTCTATTGTCCAACATTCATGTGAGTATGAGAGGTACTGTGATATCAACAAAATCTAATCCTTGATTTTTCCATTAAAAATTATGTAATATTAGATACTGAACTAAAATGTAGAAATACATTCTACTAAAAAATATCAAAACCGGTTCATTTCAAAGCTTTCCAAAATTACAATTAAATACATACTTCAATAGGTGCATCCTCAAATTATTCAATATACCATAATTTCATATTACCATACCTTCATCAGTAATGTGTTGTATTGGTGTTTTAGCGGCTCCGGTACAGTAATACCCTCCCCAGCACTGTCCTGTGGGGGCGCCACCTGCTACCGAGGAGCAGTAGTATCCGGCATCGCAGTCGAAACAGTCGTAATTATTGACGGCTCCCGTAGTGTTACTGTATGTACCTAATGGACATGGGGCGGCAACATACGATCCTGAAAAAATTAATGTTCATAATTTTTTCTGATTTCAGTACATGTTCTCAAATTAAATTATTTTTTAGCTGAAATTTAGTTTTTTTTTTCCTTCTAAGACTAGTATATTTCTTCTTTTAATCAATTTTCAATTAAGGCTTTATTTTTTTAATTCTTCTTTAAACTTGACGCCTTTTAAAATCTTAAAATTCAAAAAGTCTTAATTGATTCCAAAATACTTATTCATTGTCAAAACGACATAAAGAATTGACCAAGGAAAGTTTAGATTTAGTTTCAAATATTTCTCCTTTGATTAGAACAAATCATTTTTTATAATTCTTACAAATAACATCTTAATTAATTCAATCAATTATTTAAAAGAAAGTACAGGATGATCATAAGTTCTTGTACGCATGTACGTACCACTGACACAGTAACCTCCTGCAGGACAAACTTCACCAGTGGTGCCATCTGTTGGTGAGGAAGTTGTGGCCCCTGAATAGCAAAGGAAGCCCGGGTCACACAGATTTCTGGGCTGTAGTAGACCTGGGGCATCACAGTACCAGCCTGGATCACACAGCGGGCAGTCAGTCAGGGCTGTTAGTCCTATAAATAGAATTTATCGTGATTAGAATTACACATATTTCTGGACTGTAGTAGACTTTGGGATGTCACGGTACCAGCCTCGACTGGCCCTTCTAGCTTAATTTGATGTAATGAGCATTGACATTGCAAAAATTTATCTGAGGAATTTTGAAGTACAAATGTACCCTAAATCAACCAAGGTGACGTACACTGATACAAAAACTGGTAAGTTAAATGACAGAAACAGTTCATAAAATTATTATGAGTAAAAATTGGAAAAATGCTCCAAAATGATTTACAAGTCGGTACTACAATGCTTCCATTCATATACATGTATTCCATACCTGTAGTGTTTCCATAGCGACCGATTGGGCAGGGTTCTGGTTTGGCCACTCCCTGTACACAATAATATCCTCTGTCACAGATTGTTTCGTAGCTTGAAGCCAGTGGGCAGTAATTACCCGCACTGCAGTCGACACAGCTTCCAACATCAGGTGTTCCGGTCACATTGGTGTAAGTGCCCTCTGGGCAAGGTGTCTGAAACATAACAATCAAATTTAAGCCCAGTAAACATGTATATCAGTGACTATAGCTGGAGGTCAGTGGGTAGTAATTACCCCCACTACACACCACACAACTACCCAAATCAGGAGTTCCCGTCACATTGGTATACATTGTAAGTGCCCTCTGGACAAGGTGTCTGAATCAAAATCAAAATAAAGCCCAATATAACACAAGCCTCACATTGGGACATCACATTTCTTAACAGCAGTTGGCTAAATACGATGCCACATGGATCTAAATTTAACTCATTGTTGCTAGTAGACGAAATGTTAAATTTTGAATAATTATGCATTCATTTGTGGTTTTAAGAAAAAATAATCAATCCCCACTGTATACAGATGCAGGGACATTTCCTCGTGAATAACAAATCTTAGATACTGGATGTGATTTACCTGCCCCATAAAAAGGGGTGATGATTTCTATTATTTTTTCTAGAAATAAGCAGAAATTCAATAATTTCTACGTAATCTGACTATCACACCAAACTCACCATTCTTGGACCATATGATCCGATGTACGGAGGATGTATTCCATAAGGATTGGTGAAATTGGACGGACAGTAAAATCCAGATTCACATTGACCCGTCTCCGTCGACGACCCCTCGACACAATAATAACCAGCGGCACAAGGTTCACAGTCTGTATCTACGTTAGCTGCTCCGACAGTTTTACGAATCGTTCCGACCGGACAATTGATCTCCTCCACAGTGGCTATAATAAAATAAATATTCCTAGGATTAATTTTTTTGAAATCATCATGTAAAAAAAAGAGGCAAGTTCCGATTTACTAATTGTATAACATGTAAAGACAGCATGAAAATGTGTAAAATTCAAATTAAACAATGCTTGAAGTGTTAATGGAACTTAAAGGTATGACAAAATGAAGGAACTGTTGGTAGACCGATAGTCTTAAAGTACACAGAAAAAATTAATACTTTTCATCTATAAGTTCACAGGCCCATGGAAAATTATTATTAAACAATTTGAAGAGACTGTAATTTTTAAGTATCAGAGTTTTTTGGCTACTTAACATTTGACTTTCCAATTGATGCTTTGATATCTAGATTTACTGTCTACATGTAATAAACAGCAATTTTCTTTAATTCCTTCACCACTATCTGAAGCAAATGACTTGAAGTAAAGCAGATTTTCAATTTACACGTAATTGAGTTTACATGTAATTGAGTTAACACGTAATTGAGTTTACATGTAATTGAGTTTATTATCATGAGTTCCATCTATACAATGTATCTGCTAAACTGCAAACTAACGAAAAAATACTCCATGTAGAATTTACCTGTTCGATACTCATATTTTGTTAAATACTAGGAAACATAAAAACTTACCCTCTGGGCAGTATTTGCCAACAGTACAATCAGTGGCTTCTGAGACATCCCTTAAACCACAGACACAGAATTTACCTACTGGGCAATTCTTGGTATTCTACATGGTATGAAATAAAACTCACCCTCTGGGCAGTATTTGCTGACAGTACAATTTGTAGCTTCTGAAATGTCCATTGCACCAGCAAAGAATTTAAATGCTGGGCATTTCTTGGTATTCAACATGGTATAAAATAAACTCACTCTCTGGGCAATATTTGCCAACAGTACAAACTGTGGCTTCTGATACGTCCATCAAACCACCGGCACAAAATTTAATTACCCGCTGAGCATTTGTTGGTAATTAACATGCTATATAATAAAACTAACCCTCTGGGCAGTATTTTCCGACCACCAGCACAAAATTTACCCGCTGGGCATTTTTTTGGAATTTAACTTAGTGTAATATAAAACTCACCCTCTGGGCAGTATTTTCCGACAGTTCAATCTGTAGCTTCTGATACATCCGTCAAACCACCGGCACAGAATTTACCCACGGGGCATTTTTTGGTATTTAACATGGTATAATATATAACTCACCCTCTGGGCAGTATTTTCCGACAGTGCAATCTGTAGCTTCTGAAACGTCTGTCAAACCACCGGCACAAAATTTACCCGCTGTGCATTTTTTGGTATTTAACATGGTATAATATATAACTCACCCTCTGGGCAGTATTTTCCGACAGTACAATCTGTAGCTTCTGAAACGTCCGTCAAACCACCGGCACAAAATTTACCCGCTGGGCATTTTTTGGTATTTAACATGGCATCTTCAGATGTTGTCACATTGTCACAGTAATACCTGAAAAAAATTGATCATACTTTTTTTATTTTTATTTTTTTTTCATATTAAAAGATAATCTATAAAATATCAAATCTCAAATGATTTTTTATTTCGTACAGCATTTATGAAATTATCCGAATCAGTTTGAATGAACAAGCTCTGGAATAAGTATTAGAAGAATAATGGCACATTTGGCAAATTTCATAGTCAATTTGTGCCAAAAAACACCAATATCAATATTCTAACTGTGATGTAGAATTTAAATTTGAGTCTTACATCTAACAAAGGTCACAGAAAAAAAACATGACATTGTACATGTATAATCCAATTTAGACAGCTTATGATGCAATTATGATGCAAATGTTTTTCTGAAACGTTCAGTGCTTTTTGAGATATGGGCTTCAATTAGAACAAAATTTTGCTGAGACTCACCCAACTTCACAAACTTGACATATTGATTGCCCGGGCTCTGAATAGAAACCTTTTGTACAGTCAAACGGATTAATGGTGCCTGTGGTGACTCCCCCTGGGCTAAGTACTTCGGCTTTACACGAAAATCCTCCCGGGCATTCGATACAATCAAACTGTCTCTTAGCAGGATCTCCTGTAAATATAAATATTTCATGTGTATTTTTTTCATGCATGCATACGCAAAAAGTAACATGTTCTGAATCAGAAATTTATGAATCGGTGATAATGAAAGGCTTTAAAGTTTGTAATGAGTTAAAGAAGATCCTGAAGATAATCTCAACAGTACTTACAATAGATCACCAAACTGAGCATCGATACACTGATAATGCACAAAACAACTCAGTCTTAATGTTAGAATTCCGCAAAGATAACAATTGATAGGGAAGGTTTGTCAATTTTTTCATATGGGCTATTTTCCATTATTTTCTACAATTTCAATGGGCCATTTCTCAAATGAATGGGACCATAGTGCATAAACCAGGTCTTTCCCATTCAATGCAGCTAATAATGTTAATCCACATGTACATACATGCACCTTTGTCAGCTTCTAAATTTATTGGGTTTTTTTTTTTTATTTCTTTTGAAAGTTTTTGAAATTTATCAAAGAATATTAGATAATTTTGACGTAATTTTTAATTTATTTTGATATTTTAAAGTAATCATACCAGGTCCTACAAGTGTGTTGGCAAGGCCCGTCCCTGCAGTATCAGGTGTTACACCATACGGCATGTACGTGCCGGCTCGGCAACTTGTGGGCCGGACTACGGCATACTCACAGTACTGACCTATAAACGGAAAAATTCACAATTTCACTTTTGTATCATTTCTCTATGTAATTTATCATATGGACATCAAAGGAATATTTACACAAAAGAAAATTCAATTCTTCACTTTGTTAACAGTATTAACCTACCTTGTACACATTGTAAGCATTGGGCCTCTTCATACAATCCATATTCAGGGTTGTAGGTTCCGTTCGGGCATCCAAATTCACTCGCTACTTTTGTTCCATTCGGACAATAATAGCCCGGCGGGCATGAGTCCGTAGGAGCACTTCCGCCACCCTCACAATATTTTCCTTGTGGGCATATGTAACATTGAGCACTCTCGTACAAATCTGCCCGATCAGAGTACGTGCCTGCTGGGCAAGGAAATTTGTCAGGAGCAGGAGTCTGAAGTGGGCAATAATAGCCCGGCCAGCAAGGTTTGGGCGCGTTGATTCCAGCAAATCCTATAATGGAGATTGAGTTACTCTTCAATATTTTTGTTATGTTTAGAAGTCTGCTGAACAATATAAAGTCAAAAGTACCGGTACATGTATATACTTTTAAAACAGTCGATGCTTCTATAGCTTGAACTTATTTTCAGATGAATATTAATAATAATATCTAAAAACAGTCATCATTCTAAATGCTGCAATTAAATGAAGAAGAAAGAATTTTATGTTTTCAAGTTTTTTATATGCACTATAACTAAGCAACAAAGAAACTTACAATGAAATTCAATGTTACGTCAGAATTACTCTAGGGATGTAAAATTACCTGTGGTGCCAAATTCACAATAATATCCCAGGGGACATGGGTCGCATTCGTCTGCTGATGTTAGATTCGTTGAATTTGTATAAGTTCCAGGTAAACATGGGAACTGCTCTGCCGAAATCGTGCCGGATGGGCAGAAATAGCCCTCAGCACAGGGGTCCACTGATGCGATTTGCCCGATGGCTGGGCATGCATATCCTGGCTCACATTTCTCACAGTTGATTGGATGCCCGGACTTATTGTTTGGATTGTAGGTACCAGGGTCACAAGGAATAGGGGCAGTAGTGGGCTCTGCTTCTGTGCCCCCTGGACAGTATGAGCCCGCTGGGCAATCAATACATTGTGATGCATCTGAAAATAGAATTAATAATTCAAGTATTGATTTTGAAGAAAAATAGGGTCAGGAATTAAAAATTCTACATCAAGCAAGCAATCTGAAAGCTAAATAACGACATTACTATAATTTTAAAATTACTATGATGTGTTTATGTCTGTCCTTGTCATTTCTAATTCAAAAATAGAATAATTTATAGAAAGAATTAGACCAAGGCGATTGATGTTGATGTGTATGTTTTTTTACGATATGAGGGCTTCTTTTTACCTTCCATTCTTTGCGTTTTTTCATCTCTCTTGATCCTTACTTTTCAATGTATTGATAATAAACATTATATTCAGACTTTCACAATTTTCTTAATAAACATTTCATGACATAAAACTAGAAAAAATTTGAAAAAAAATTTCATGACTTACTATTGTATCCTTGGTCCGGCCCATAAGTTCCCACTGGGCATGCGTTCTGGAATCCCGACGTCTGCGATCCTGTACAAAAGAATCCCGCTGGGCAATCATAACCTGTATCTGGGGTACCTGCTGGACAATACTTGGCTTCTGGGCAGGGCTTGCATTGTGATGCACTAGTAGCATTGGTTTCATCAAGATATGAGCCGCCAGGGCAAGGGTACTGGGTCGCAGATGTAGTACCCGAGAGGCAGTAATGGCCCATTGGGCACAAGTAGGTAGAGTAATCAATTTCCCCTGGGCCAACACAGTAATGTCCTGAAATGTACATGTAAATAATTAATTTGTGTATGTGTTGAATCAATGCATGCAACTTTGTACCTGGAACATTTTGTCAAATAAATTACCGATCCTTATAAATCTGTGAAATCTACAGAGTTCTTATAAAATATTGGGACATGAATTGCAAAAAAAATCCTTTTGACAATTTTATGTCCAATACACAGAAAGATTGATTGATAAAGAAGAAAGTTTCATTCATTTTGTGAAACTAAATTTAAATGGCAGGCATCATTCCTTGAACTTACGTAATCATGGTGAATAATCCAGATTCTTTTTTCATAGAAATTTACATGGATGATAAAATCAACTTTTGATCAATGATATTCTAATAACCCATACCTGGAGGGCATGCGAAGCAATCATCAGCAGTGTCCGACCCGTTAAATGGATTATAGCGACCTGGCACACATCTATGGAACAATTTGCCGTCACACCATCCTCCCGGCTGACAGATGTCTGCTGCGGGTGTGGCGTTGGTAGAACCCATTGAGCAGGTGTAACCAGCATCGCAAGGTAGGCAAGCTGTTGAGGCTCCTGTGCTGTAGGTACCGGCTGGACATTCCGATTTGCGGGAGTCTAAAAATAGAACAGTTCAACTGTTTATGATGTTGATTTCTTTTCTTGTGATCTTCATGTGAATCTGGTGGACGAAAGTCAAATTAATTTGGTTAGATAAATGAATGGAAAGGAAAAGCATAATGTTTCAAGGGATGAGAGCAGAAAATTTTGTCAAACAGAAGAACATCCTAGCTACCTACATGTACATGTATGAGTAAAATCAATGACAAGAACACCGTGGGGTATCACGTGATACACAAATGATATGTTCCACGGGAATCCCCTTTGATTGAACCAAGTAAATACTGTCTAAATCTACTTTATATGAATTTATTTTAGGCCTATCATATGGTCATTATTATAAATTATATGATGGTCATTTATTCTAGTCAAGAATATAGATGTATATTTGGCGAACACTTAAACAGAAAATTTTGTATCTGTCCGTGCACCATATCATAACATGTGGCAAGCATTGAAAAAATTCTGTTTAAGTGTTCTCCGAATACACGTCTATTCTTGACCAGAATAAATTACCATCACATAATTGATAATAATGATCAAATGATCAATGATACGCCTAAAATAAATTCATATAAAGTAGATTTAGATGGCATTAACTTGGTTCAATCAAAGGGGATTCCCGTGGAACATATCATTTGTGTATCACGTGATACCCCATGGTGAAAAAATAAACATGTATTCCAAGCTGCACTATAAAATGACCTTTGACCCCAAAATTAAAAGCATCAAAACTTGGTCAGTTTACTATCACTGTTTCATTGATGATGAAACATAAAGATTGTACAGCATGGAAAGCAAATTACTGACATCCCCTCCCATCCATCCTTCCTTAAATCAAAACTAAATTGAATTTCACAACTCAGCTAAAATAGATAACGAATCATGATGTAAACAAATGCTACATTAGCTTTGAAAAAGTAAAAAAAAAATTGTAAAAGAAAAATAATTTTTCAAACTAATCAAAAAACTAATCAAGGTTAAAAAAAAATTGAATAAAATCATGTGAAAACTTACACTCCGGTTCTGGGCAGTAATATCCTGGTTCACAAGCTGTACAGTTGGTTGATGCAGAGGCACTGTAATAGCCGGGTGGGCAGATTTCCTGTCCACTAGTTCTAGTCGGGCATTTATAGCCCTCGTCACATAACGTACATTGCTGTTGACCCCCGAGGGAGTAATATCCATCCTGGCAGTCATTTCTACAAAAGAAAGAAAAGACGTCACAAATTTTCCGTGCAGGCGGATTTCCTGGCCGCTAGTTCTTGTCGGGCATTTATACCCCTCGTTACAGATTGTAAATTGAGCAATAAGGGGTATGAAATATTAGAATAAAAATTGTAAAAATTACCAAAAACTGTAAACGTAGGCAAGGTCAGCACTAAATGAGTATCAAGTTGTGAAAATTCCGAAATATATTAAAATCAGCTAATGTCCTGATTATTGTGGTATTACTTACTCAGTGTTGGTATTAACATCTGGGCATTCTTTGCCCGCTGGGCATTGTGTACAAGCTGTCTGGTTACCAATGGAGTAAGTGCCCGGGTCGCATGTTACCTGCACTAGGCCCACGGTGGTCGGACATGCACTTATAAAAGAAACAAAAAATAAAAATCTTCATCATGTAACAGTACTAACACACGGAAAATCTTCCACATAATGAGATACCAGTTATAAACATGATAAACTACATGTATAATTTTAAGTGCAGTTTAAATTTTCTACATATCAAACTGACAGTCCATAGAGTCTTATACTTCTATTGATACTAGTAAAGTTAACATTGAACAATTTGTTTAAAAAGAAATTCTATTATGTACAATAGCTGTTAAATATGAATAGTATGTGAAATGTTTCAAACATCAAGATCATCTACATGATCCAGGGTTGAACATAAGCCGTTGTCCGATTGCCCGTGCCGTATAAAAAATCGGTCAGGCAAGTCATTTCTGAATTCAGCTAGCCCGCGGGGCAAGTTGTTTTTCTGGTCGGTCTTTCTGTTTTATCCATCCATGGCATTTTGTTGTTTAATTTAATCACCTGTATACACTGCTAAAAAATTAAGGGAGCAAGGTTCCTACTTTCCATGGCACGGACACTATCTAGACAAGCAAATCTACTATAACAGCTATATTCAGTAAACTGTTCTATATTCTTTGTTCTTGGACCAACGTCTATATAAAGAGGAAATTATTTATAATGCGATGTTATTTTATCCACAGTACTATTCATTGAAATGCGTGTCTATCAGTGTTTCTATATCTTTATCTGTCGACTGGATGTACATTATAACCATGACAGTATAAGTACGCGATGTCTACTTTCGAAAACTTGGGCAAATTTTAGGGGATCGGTACGTACTTGGTCAGTGCGTTATCAGAAAGTGGTCCGTACTGCCTCCGCTCGCAGACAAGCCGTAGCAGTTTATTATAAGTATATGCAGATTGCTATGTATGGTCTGCGTATGATATATGCTGCTTGCAGCCACCCGTAAAACCGTACGCATTGCGTTGACCTACTCGGTATTTTGTTGATTTTTATTATGCATGTAATTTTTTTTTTCATCCAGGAAAAAAACTAACATTTTCAGGAGATTTTTGCTACTTCATACCCAGTGCCAGAAAAACGTAGCGACCCTTACTCCCCCCCCCCCCCCCCCCCACCCCTAAAAAAAGCCACAGTCAAAATTGAAAAAATATGTATTGTGTAAATTGGTCTTAGCTTACATTTTAAATTGAGTGGATAGGAAAGGTAGTCGAATCAGCATAATAGTTCTGATCTACATTTTATATGTTTTTATGACGTTATCATTGCATTTGCTTTTAAAAATGTATACGTCGGACTCCCCAATTTTCAAATGGATAGGTGTAATCCATCGTGCTGGAAAAATAATGACACAGGATAAGCATGTGGATCTAGAGTAGGTCACTGATGTTGACACAACCCCATCCCAACCTGTAGAACATTACTACTTATTAGTTCCACACTCAGACAGTGGGAGGTAGGGATGGACCTCATTATTATACATGTAGGAACAAGCTGTAACACATTTAGATATTATTCAAAAAAAATTATAGCATTTTTGAAACATAATTTTCAATATGAAATAATCAATTGTATTATCAACAGTGGTCTTTGGATTGATAGATATTTTGGTTCCAATCAGAGTTCTGAAACACTATCGTATACCCTGTACTTTGAATATGTACAGCTTGAACGATACCTGGATAACATCATACATACAGATATGTAGTTAACAGAGGTTGCTATATATTTAATAACGGAAATTAGAAGAAAAAATGACGGGCAAGTAAATTTTCTGGGGGGCAACTTAATTTCATATTCAGGTTGCCCCCCGGACAACTGGTTTCAAAATCCTTATGTTCAACCCTGTGATCGTATGATAATACAGAAAAAAATTTTAATCAAGGCATTAAAGGTAAAATTAAAATATCGTCAAAAAGGTGACACATGTAAGTATGGCATATCTTATTCATTTTTTTGATATTTCATATTTTTTGCTGTTTCATTCAATCAACACAAAAATTCATTATCAAAAATGCATAATCTTGGTCAATTTGTGGTGTGTTTTTTCTAAATGGAATACAATTGGAAATAGAGTATGATACCCCTAAAACTTTAAAGGTAATCTGACACTCTCAGTACACATGTACTTACACTCCAGCAGGACATGCCGTACATTCTATAGACTTGGTCTCTGAGTACGTGCCGGCGGCACATGTTATTTTCTGGCTTGAGTTTGTACTAGGACAAGCAAACCCTGCCGGGCAGTCGATGCAAGTGGTGGAACTGGCGATGGAATACGTTCCTGGTAAACATACGTCGATTCCCGTGCCGTCGGCATTCGGACAAATTTGGCCGGCTTCACATGATGAGCAAGCTGTAGCGTTACCGAGTGAATATGTTCCACTAGGACATGGTAGCTGGGTTGAGGACCTTATAAATAAGAGGAATAAATGATAATTTACATTTCATTTCTCAAAACTCTATTCTTCTTATTTTGATTGTATCTATCTTCTAACTTTTAAATCTAAGTAAGTATTTCAAAGATAAAATTTAATTGAAATTTAACATGTACTTCTGACTACTTGTATACTTAAAACAGAATCTGATTGGCTCTTTCTCCATCTACTGTTTTGTTAAAGATTGAAGGATCATCAAATGTCCGATACCACAACTGTTGGTGTACTCATATACATGTATTATGAGATCAAAGCATTGTTTGACGGGACATTTATTATTTCTTCATTATGTATAAAGTGCAAGATTGGACATTCCGTTTTCCTTCATACAACATGATCTATGAGAAATATTTGATCGTAGAATAGAAATTAATTATTTTTGTTGCTTACGTCGTGGAAGGACAGTAAAATCCAGCGCCACAGGAAGTGCATGTCGTGTCGCCAGCCAATGAGAAAGTTCCGGCTGAGCATGCCGAGTTAGCGCTCCAGTCTGCATTGTTCGGGCATGCCGAGCCTGCAGGACACTGCTGACATTCTGTGGATCCTGGTGAACTGAGGAAACCTGGGAATAAAATAACGGAAACTCAAATGTGTGTACAATGAAATAATAACTATATTGCATATAAAACAATGGAATTTTGTTATATTTGAACAAAAAAAATATGTGTGGAACAGTAATACAAATATCAATAGAACCATCTTTACAAAATATTACCGTATAACCAGAAATTTTCGCGAGATACTAATTTTCGCTATATTCGCAAGTGATTTGAAATCGCGAAAAATTATTCTCGCGAAAAATTGTATTTGATAAGATATATCATAAATTGTTAAATCCATTACATTTGTTCATATTGTACATGTGTCATTCTTCACATTTTCTGATTAAATGTAATGAGGAGTGATTTGAGAGTATTCTTATGACAGAACTTACTGAAACTGCAATAATGAAAGGTACAAAACAGTAACATCATTTGAACATATTTGTTTGTAATTCAGGAATCGCAAATTGTACACGCGAAAATAAAGACACTCTATTTTATAATAGAATCGCGAAATTTGATACTCGCAAAAATTTCTGGTTATACGGTATCAGATGAGCATGGCAAGGGTGGATAAGGGATTGGACATCCCCTTGAATTCACAACAGTTCCTGTTTATAATTCTTTTACCTTATTTTTTTTTACGAATCTTGTTTAATCGTGTCAAATTTTATCAAATCATAGGCCAGCATTATAATAGAACAAAGCTTGACAGAACGGGATAATAATTGTGACAGATCTTGTCTACAGTAGTAGCAACTCGCTTAAGGATGAAATAAAATATACTTAAAGAGTGCTGGATTGCCTAAGAACATATGAATACCAATTCTATTTATGGAATCATGGAGCTCCACAATTAAGCTCAATCGTGGACATCATAGGGTAATGTGTCTAAGTGGAAACCTAGCATTAGCCTTGACAGCCACGATGTCTATGATTTGAAGATAGAGCACAGGGTGTTTATCGGGATCATCGAGCATTGTGTCGAAGTGTAAACCTAGCATTAGCCTTGACATTATCCCATCTTCTTGATATACAGAGTTATTTCCCTTGTGGGACGGTATCCGACGTAAACACACTATGACATAATGAAAATCCTACAGAAACGTCATATTTATAGCATGTTTTCCCTGAATTTTATGCTTGTTTCCATAGAATTTGATGACATCACAATCACTTTATGTAAGATACTGCCCTAGATGAGGAGGGAACGAAAAGACCGAATACAAGGTACCTGTACTACATGGAGTTGGTAGGGCTGTGGTTGTTGGGCAGGAGCTGCCCCCTGGGCATGTCGTACAGGAAGTTGATGAAGCGTTCACATTATACGTCCCTGATGCGCAGGCTACTGGAGCGGCAGCAGAATTCGAACACTCAAATCCTAAAATAGAAATGTAAAATTCAACGTTTATTTTGGTATGATATCAAAACTCAAACAGAACTGTCAAACAGAATGAGAATAGTGAAAACTAAAAATTTTATAACTCTCAAAACTCATTGAGAAGTCTCATAACTCGTTGAAAATTAAATAACTCAGGATTAGATACTATAATTTCTTTTTTCTTTCTTTCCATAATTAAACATAGAATTCTAAATTCGAATGCACTCTGTTTGCAACGTGCATTTTGATTGGTTGGGCGATGAAACCAAATGCAAGGGGATTCAAGTTTCACAGCAGTTTTTGCTATGATGTCACATATGCCCATGGCGATGTCATTAAAAGCAGACGTTTTCTAGCGCATTACTGACCAAAGTATTAGAATAGGGTTACCATACTGATGTTTTACAAAAACTGACAGGGTATTAGCGAATCCCCTGTCAGAAATATCCGTTTTACCATTAAACCATTAAAACTCATTTCTGAGAGGGGATTCACCGATACCCTGTCGGTTTTCGTAAAACACACTTATGGTAACCCATAAATGCAACTAGCTCAGTAGGGTGAATGATGTAATAAGTTTTAATGATTTCCTTCTCAGACTGACAATTCTCAAAGAATCAGGTAGATTTGGAAAGTACAGCAAATCAATTAAATTATATTCATTTGAGGAATAGCCCCATTGAAATTGGTTATCAAATTTTGATTTTACATTGAAAATTGTTTGCGAATGAAGATCCAAGAGCAGTTCAAGCAACATACCCTTTGGTAGGTGAAAGAATCAAACAAATTCAAAGTAAATGTACCAAATGTGCAGTAACTGTTCATTATACATGTAGATTTTACAGTACTTAGAGAAATGGGCAATAATCACAATAGCTTGCAAAATTATCAGATGCCCAATGGGCTCATAACAGTGCATCTGAACATTACTCACCTGCTGGGCAGTAATCACAAGCGCTCGCCAGTCCCAAAGAGTATGTGCCAGCCGGGCAAGAAGTTACCGATGTTACATCACAATACGAGCCCGCTGGGCAAGGAGTGCACGTAGCAGAATTTGCGGCAGAGTAGAACCCAGTCGGGCAAGCTTGTTCTGCGGAGGCACCAGCTGTACAGTAAGTCCCTGCGGCACACGTTGTACAAGACGTATCTGAAACGAAGGAAAATTAATATTTTAGGCCATAAAAAATCAAAATGTTCATCAGATTTTCCATTTGTGTTGGTTTTTATCAATATCCAAAAATAAATATTCTTTACCTCAGCAACTTTTTTTTTCTTGAGAAATAAAAAATGCCAAATATGCACAAGATAACTTTGCTTCTGTACAACTTGATGTTCAATTTTGAAATACATTTTCATGTACATGTATAATTAGTAAAAAATATTCAAGGAACTTTACTCGGAAAGTTGGGAAAATAAAGCCGTGTAGATTTTGTTAAAATGGCAATAATGTGTACCTTAGTTTTGTGTAACATAGATTTCTAATTCTACTCTATATTAAAACTTGAACAGTCATAAAAATGTATTAGATTTTATGAATTCCCCATATTGATCATCAATCAAATTGACAATTTTAGTTTGAACTCGTGGAAATTTACCAGTGTTCCAACACTATAGATAAGATTACCTCCAACTCCACTGTACTCCCCTGCCAAACACTGAACTGGTGTATCTGAGGGGGAGGCACACGAATGCCCTCCTGGGCACTGGGCACAGGTCGTTTGGCCCTCTGTCGAATACTCGTCTGAAATCGTGTTATTTGACAATATATAGTTGATAAATACCAAAATTATAATAAAATATCAAGAATATTGTATTCTTTATATAATACAGCATAGCATTTCCAGCATGTTCAGTTTTGATTATACACTGTTTTCTTGGTAATGATTATTTTACAGTGTACTTATCATGCTTATACCATGTACATGGTTTGTACAAAATTCTATGATTTGCAAGGATTTCAGCTCATTTTTCATAACCTCAAAGAAAGGGAGAAGACGGTTTTGATCTTCCCTCAAGGAAACTTCAAAATACATGTATATGTAAATAGTTGAATGCGGCAATTTTTTCCCTCAATACTATAAAATTAAAAGCTGCATGAATTGTCACTGAAAATTTTAAGACTTTAGCCTATATGATGTATATGAACGTGATGAATGAACCTTGAAAAAATTCAAATTCTATCAATTTCCATGGTTTAAGCTAAACTTAACTCTGTGACTAAGGTCAAATTTCTTCATTTTTCATGACTAGTAAACAAATCAATAGCAGCCAGCAAATGGAATTAAATGTTAAAAGAATGGAAAAAAAATTAAATCTGTACCATTTAAAAAAAAGGGCAGAGGTGGCAGATTACATATTACATTTTATTTTTCACTTACTTGCTCCACAATCGTCAGGCATATCAGTGGTTGTTTGACATTTTTTCCCTTTCGGACATTTCGTACACGTTCCGTTTCCGAGAACAGCATAGTATCCGGGTGTACAGTCAGTTGGCGTATTACTAGAAAAAAATATAATATCAAATAATAAAAGCACTGGATAATGATGTTTTACTGATCTAATCAAACAAACCACAAGTAAAAATAGATTTTAGATTTTGCATCAGTATTCCCCTGAAATTTGACGTAACTTTTAATATTATATTATAACTGACATAAGATTATCTCTGTATTATTGAGTTGTGTAACTTCAAACATTTTTTATGTTGAATCCATATAGGTCAGTCATCACAAAACAAAGTACAGAATTGAATTGACAGAATTTTAAATATAAGAATCATGGGAAAAGGTCTTATTTCAGACCGCAGATCTTAGAGAAAAGTTTGACATATCAAATTAACATTAACTTTTATATCATATACCCATCCAAAAATGCAACTAACTCTCAGCAGGGGAATACTGTATTTGTAGAATTATTCACTGTGTATTAACCTTCGCTACTTTTGTGGTCTGCCTCTTACCACGAAAGTTTGTCTCAGTAAATTTACCAAAAGGCATAATTCAATAGCATCAGGGACATGTGCGCAATTCATTTTCTGAGTATTTACTTTCATAATACCGCGAAAGAAAGTCCCAGGTGAATGATTCTATTTATACAGTATATCAGAATGACTTACGCTGGGTTAGTACACTCCTTTCCTGCTGGACAGGCCTCACACAGAGCATTGTTGGTATCTGGGACCTCGTCTGAAAGTTTAAAGAGAACAATATCATAATGACTTCAAGATGTACGCTAAGTGCCAGCATACTTCAATGTAACCAAAGTTGCTTTCATCATCAGATAACCGAGGTCTACTACGCTGTTTTATAACCTATTGGCTAGCTCACCCGGGTATAATAATTTTTACTTCATACCCCTGTGAATGATAAGCAGAGACTTGGCAGGTTTAACTTTTTAATTTGAAAGCATATTATATCGGTACCTACGACCACATATCTCGAAGCAAAAATTTATTAGAATAAGACATCTGTTTGATGGTATCAATTTCAATTGTCAGTTTTCATGCGATAATCTAGAATTTAATCTAAAATATAAGTAAAATAGTCTTTATCCAGTTTCCAAAATGAGCCAAACTAACAGTAGTCTTGATTTAGTGCTCTCCTGACAGCACTTTTTAGCACTAAAATATGAATCACGCTAAAAATAGCACACATACAGTAAAATAAACATTCATCAGTACTACTTACTATTGGCACATAGTGTACAGGAGCTTGATCCGGCCGGAGCGACATATCCGGCACTGCACGGAGTTGGCGTGGACGTTCCATTCCCACACTCGTGTCCTTGTGTACACGTGGCACATGTTGACAAACCTTCAAAATAAATTTTTTTTTTCAGTTTAAACATATTTATTTCATATTCTTATGCATATGCAGCAATAAAAAGATAAAGATACATGTATGTACAATTCTATATTAGAAAGCAAGCTACTTAAACTTATGCAAATTTCACTCCCGCAAAAATATCAATTTTGAGACATATTTTGCATTTTTAGAGAATCAATTTTATGCATTCTTTTTTTAATCTATCTATTTAACGAAAATAAAATATTAGAAAAAATTTACTTGGAAATTATAACTACAAGTCATGTAGATCAATATTTATGCATTTTAAAGAATTTTTCATTTTAGAAATTAAATGTTGATGCATTTTAGAGAATTTTTCACCTAGAAATTTAAAACTATGAAATTGCTACATTTTGTTGAATTTCTGAATTAAGGACAATACTCATTTTCCTTACTAATACCTTTATATATTTAAACATAAACATGATAACAATATTTACCACTGGATCCTGTATAACTTCCTGGTGCGCATGCTTCACATACTCCCGATCCTAACGTGCTGAAAAGACCTGCGCCGCACGCCTGTGGTGCTCCGTTAGCTGGGCATTCGCTTCCCGCTGGACACTGACTACAGCCTGTCTGACCTGAAAGACGGAGATATTTCCTTATTATGTAAACGCAATGGTTGGAATTCTTTGCAATTTGAATTTCAGACATTTTCGAAAAAGTCAGTATTTTTCTTATCTTTTTTAAGACTTTTTCAAATAAAGGGTTCATATGAAGAAAGTTAAGAGGTTCGTCACACAATCCTTTCATTACTTTGTATTTCTGAGCTTGGAAAAAAAGTGGGAAAATTTTCAACTGACAGAATGAGTGTTTTGTTTTTTTTTTTTCAATTTCTACATGCAACAGCCATTCAAAAGAACAAAATTCAAACCTCCAGTATGACAAGGTCAAGTCACGTAATACTTTAAAATAAATTATTGTAGATGCTCAAGGGCAGATCTAAAGGGGTGTGTTAAGGACCTCCTTGGATTTGTCAAAAGTACTGATTTTTTGGTTTGTGTGTAACTTTATTTTTCAAATTCATAGGCTGGACCTCCGTCTTCTGATGTACTGCACCCTGTTTCACAAAAATTCTTAGGAAAAATTTCATAAATTTCAAGAACTTTCGTACCTTTTGATTGAGTAGTTCTTCTTCCTAGCCATATCTTAGAAAAGCTTTGTTTCGGAATTTATATTTACTATGTAAAAATGATATCAGCAAACATAATACAATGTAAATAGAAAAAAAAAATTAAAACCTTACATTCAATGATGAAATTAGTTACGAAAATTCATGAGTTTTTAATGTTAGAACTTAAGTGAAACTGGGCACTGGTGTGGGACCCCCTCTCTAAGAAAAAATCTAGATCTGCCAATGGAGACTGTATAATTCTGCTCACCTTGTGAAGATGTATATTCCCCTGCGGCACATTGTATGGGTGTGGCATCGACATTGGGACACTTAAAGCCTATCGGGCAATTCGTGCATGAGGATGATCCATTTACCGAGTACTGGCCGCTGTTACAGTCCTGGGGAATCTCTGTCCCTCCTGAGCAGAATTTGCCCGCTGGGCATATATCACAGGAAATGGCACCCGAGCCACTGTACGTCCCTGCCGCACATGTCTATAAAATAATTTGAAAAGGTCAAATTAAGGTATCCGTTGTACAAATAAATTTCAAGTGTATTATATAGTTCGAATTATTGGATACTTTTACCAAAATATACCTTATACAACATACAAAATGTTGTCTATCATCAAAGGTCGACATGCCAACCTTCGCTCAATCCACGGAAACTATCTAGACACTGCCGAAGATTACCAAGATAATTTTAACACTGTTTAAATGGACGAGACGTCCGCGAGATCTCCATTTGTACAATGGATATGTTTAGGGCACATCAACTCACAACAGAAATCGTTTATTGAGTCTTTGCGGAATACAGAGTTTTTTCCCCTTACAGACGGTATCTGACGTAAAATCATTGTGACGTCATGAAAGTGGTATGGCAAGGTCAATTTAATACCGTCATTTCCCAGACTTTTAGGACTGTTTCCATAGAATTTGATGACGTCATAATGAGTCTACGTCAGATACTGTCTCAAATGGGAAGTAACTCTGGTTTTCGAAAATAGTGAATAAACTCTGACACAACTTAATCATTGATGGGTGCATGAGGTTTTATAGTTAGGATGTACCTTCTATCTAAGTGTACAACCAACATGACCAACACTCAGTGCAATATATTTTCAATATTTGATTGGATTGCATGGATTCTTTCTCAATGAAAATGTATAGTGTCCAAATATGTCCAGGGTTGAGGTAGTGAATTTTAAAAAGTAATCAGATTTTTGCATTGTAATGATACAAGCAATTAACATTTAGGATGCAATAGACACGTATAAAATATCAAGTTTTAAAACCTTACTCAAGAAAAATTTCACCAGTAGAAGAGATAAGTAAAAGGAATCGGCATTTTTGATTCAGAAACATGATAAGCTTGAAATATAAACTAGATACTTCTTAAATAATACTACAATCATATCACTTATTGGTCTCCATACTGGTACATCTATTATGTCACAAACAGGTTTCCATACATACCTTACAATCAGAGGCCAATGATTTTCCGCCGACATCCAGATATTTTCCACCTGGGCATGCTGTCTTTGACGTGCCTCCTCCTGGACAGCTGTAATATTAACATAGCAAACTGATTATTATGATAAAACAAGCAAATTAAAATGATGAAACACGCAAATTAAAACATAGGGTAATCAAAGATTACATAGCTCGCATATACAGGTTTTTGTCAGAAACCAGGATAAAGTTTTTGAAAAGTAGGTCAAAGTCCAAGGTCAAGGTCACTAGGTCAAAGGTCATAGTTTCAAATGAAAGGTCTCGTCACAAGGTATCTACATGAGAAATATCAAAGCCCTACCCCTTATTGTTCAAGAGATATAGCCCAGGTTAAAGTTTTGTCTACGGACGACGACAACGACGATGACAACGACAACGACGCCGAGGGTATGGCATTAGCTCTCCGGACTTTTTCGTCCCGGCGAGCTAAAAACTGAAATAATCAAACAAGCAATTTTTTCTACAAACAAGCAAATTGAAATTATATATCAAACAATCTGAAATAATAAAACAAGCAAATTCAGAGAATCGTGGTCCCCTGCTTATCTCAATAATAGTGTTTGCCCCAAAAGTAGGTCAAATTCAAAGCAAATACCGTATATGGTAAAGGTCACAAGGTGAGAAAATATGGTATCTACAAAAAAATAAGCTTAAAATGCATCAAAGATGCAAAGTGCCGAGTTGCAAAACTTGAATAGTCTCGACAGATGGGAAGCATCACAGACACGTTTCAGGTTGATACACATTCATATACAATTCAGAAACCAAATCAATTACCCAAGTCCTATGAATTTGACCTTTGCTCTTTTGATCCCAAAATCAATAGGGGTCATCCTTGATTCATGGAAAACATTTCTGACAAGTTTCATGATTAAAGGTGCAATACATGCCCAAATATAGTCCCGAAACTATTTTCAATTATCAGAATCCTATGACCTTGACCTTTGGATGCAAAAATCACAAGGGGTCATACTTGATTCATGGGAAACATTTCCGGAACATTTCATGATCATAGATGCAATACAGGCTCAAATATTATCTGGAAACCATTTTCAATCATCAGTGATAGGGATCATCCTTGATTCATGGAAAGCATTTCTGGCAAGTTTCGTGATTATAGGTGCTACGCAGGCTCTAATATGGTCTGGAAACCATTTTCAATCATCATAGTTCAGTGACCTTGACCTTTGGACCCATAAATCAATAGGGGTCATCCTTGATTCATTAGAAATATTTCTGGAAAGTTTCATGATCATAGGTGCAATACAGGCTCTAATGTGGTCCAGAAACCATTTTCAATCATCTGAGTCCTATGACCTTGACATTTGACCTTTTGACCTCAAAATCAATAGGGGTCATCATTGATTCATAAGAAACATTTCTGGCAAGTTTCATGATCATAGGTGCAATACACCCTCTTATATCATCCGGAAACAATTTTCAATTTTCAATTACCTAAGTCCTGTGACCTTGATCTTTGACCCTTTGACCCCTAAATCAAAAGTGGTCATTTTCTATTCACTGGAAACATTTCTGGCAAGTTACATGATTATAGGTGCAATACAGGCTCAAATTCAGTCGGGAAACCATTTTTAATCATCTTAGTCCTGTGACCTTGACCTTTGAACTTTTAACCCAAAAATTGATAGTGGTCATCCTTGATCCATGGGAAACATTTCTGGCAAGCTTCATGATTATAATTGCAATACAGGCTGAAATATGGTCCGGAAACCACTTTCAATCATTGGAGCCCTGTGACCTTGACCTTTGACCTTTTGACCCCAAAATCAATAGGGGTCATTCTTGATTCATGGGAATCATTATTGGCAAGTTTCATGACTTTAGGTGCAATACAGGCTAAAATATGGCCAGGAAACCATTTTCAATCATCAGAGTCCTGTGACCTTGACCTTTGACCTTTTGACCCCAAAATCAAAAGTGGTCATTTTCTATTCACAGGAAACATTTCTGGCAAGTTACATGATTATAGGTGCAATACAGGCTGAAATATGGTCCGAAAACCAATTTCAATCAACAGAGTCCTGTGACCTTGACCTTTGACCTTTTGACCCCAAAATCAATAGGCCTCATCCTTGATTCAAGGGAAACATTTCTGGCAAGTTTCATGATTATAGGTGCAATACAGGCTGAAATATGGTCCAGAAACCATTTTCAATCGTCTGAGTCCTGTGACCTTGACCTTTGACCTTTTGACCCCAAAATCAATAGGCCTCATCCTTGATTCAAGGGAAACATTTCTGGCAAGTTTCATGATTATAGGTGCAATACAGGCTGAAATATGGTCCGGAAACCATTTTCAATCATCTGAGTCCTGTGACCTTGACCTTTGACCTTTTGACCCCAAAATCAATAGGGCTCATCCTTGACTGATGGTGAGTAAGTGTATGAAGTTTCATTGTTATAGCCTCTTTCGTAGTTGACTTATAGTCCGGAAACCATTTTCAATCATCTGAGTCCTGTGACCTTGACCTTTGACCTTTTGACCCCAAAATCAATAGGGCTCATCCTTGACTAATGGTGAGTAAGTGTATGAAGTTTCATTGTTATAGCCTCTTTCGTAGTTGACTTATAGTCCGGAAACCAATTGTTGACGCCCTCCCGCCCGCCCGCCCAACCGCCCGCCCAGACGCCCGCCCAACCGCCCGTCTCACATCAAATTAAGAGCCGAGTTTTGCAACTCGGCTAAAAATTCTTGTAATACGGAATACGTATTATGTGAAATATGAAATCCCTATCATGAATTATTAAAGTTATCTGTACGCTTAAAGTTAAAGACTTTTGTGACTGACAGACAGACAGAAGTATTGATGGGACATGAAAATAAAAGGGATGGAATTGCTTGGAAAACTTATCTTTAACTTCCTATTACAAGACATTTGTATTTCAAATATTCTCTTAATGTTGTCAACCACGTGGACGATCTAGTTTGGTTTGGGGTGGGGGAGGGGGGGGGTGTCTGTGATTTTGAAAAAAAAAACGGATTATACACATGGACGAACAGATGAATGTTTTTTGTTTTTTTAGTAAAAATTCTGGAAGCTGAAAGGTTGAACGGCTTATATAATCAGTGAAATTCTGAACACTGAGTAAGATTAAAAAATGTAAATGTAATCCTCGCCAACAATAGACATGATAGAGATGTTATGATATACTAATGTACAAACAAAGTGTGTCAATAAGAACACCAAGATTTATGGTGATTATGTTAACAATCGAGACAAACCCCTCCACTGTCACTGTCATCATAAATATGGTATACATTAAAGTGGGTAGCCAAATTTATTACACGATTTCACAAGCGTGGGTATAAAGAGGTCAAGGGGTCAGAACCCATTTTTCCCCACAAGAATTTGGCAAACTCCTTGTTTCTCCCGTTTACACATTTTTTTTTTTCAAAACCATAGACTGGAACCCCTCCCCCCCCCATCTCCCCCGGAAAATATTTAGAACTTTCCCATGAAATTAACATGATTAATGCCAGTCGTCAATGTCAAATTTATAACACATAATTTCAGTATGTGTATGATTGTGTTGAATCTATCCTGTGCTCTTTACGGAAAAAAAACGGAGCAAACAATTTTCTGACAACGTCGACATCGCAATGATTTTCTAATGCACTCTGGGGTTTTAAATTCCTAGTTTTCGGCCGTCCGTTTCATTCAAAAAAGCCTAGAATATCGAAAATTATCCGATCTTTCCCCTGAAATGACTATTTTGTTGAAAAAATCGATCACCCTTGTCGTAGGTTATATAAGTTTGAATTCAGAACAAACGCCTTGACAAAGTCCAACAATATTCAGTAAAACTCACTAAAAACTCCACGAATCGACAGAAATAAATTTCATTCTTTTTCTATTTTATTTTCTTTTGATTGATTGATTTATTATTATTATTATTTTTCTTCTCTTTCATGATTTTTTTCTACTCAGGATTACAACTTATGGGGTCGGTAAATCGCGATTTTTAAAATTGATAAGTCTGCATCCGCGCTTGCTGTAGTACAAATGTGTATAATATTACGAAAATCAATAATTCATAAATAATTGATGAGTTTTGTCACATAATTTGAGAGAAGACAATAATCAGATAATTCAAAACAGGAACCCCGGTCTCATGTACGTATGTAGGTAAGGAGTGAATCTAGAAACCTTTTTTAGGGGGGGGGGGGGGGGTTCGAAACCGTAAGGGGTCAAATAAATGGTTTTAATAACACATTATACAAAAAAAAAAACGGAGAAAAGGGAAATTCTGCCTTTTTGACACATTCCAGGGGCCCTAACCCCCTTCTAGATCCGCGCTTGGGGCACTTGTACCTCATGATAACGAGTTTGCTGAAATTTTAAGATGTTCTTCTCCCAACAAATATTACAAAACTTTGACCAATTTGTGAATTTTTGACTTTTGTAAGCTCGCCAAATTATTCAGAAAACACTTCTTTTGACTTTAAAACTTAAATGTACTAAAGGTGTTTAAGTAACTCAATTTGAATATAAAAAATCTTTACATATACATGCAGTTCAATAATTAACCGTTCTAAATTTTTAAAGTAAATAGCCCAAGTTTGAGCAATAATTTCCCGCACGCCAATCCCTTTATGTTTTGACTTCTATTTATGCCAGAATTAAATCGAACCTATTAAACATCTGAAATGGAAAAAATCATGTTACTGTACAATTCCCCAAGGTTGTATGTAGGGTACAAAGAAAATTTAAAACTCCGCTGCACTTAACGGTTCTATTTATCGTATATCTTTACAATATGTACAAAATGTTCAATAAATGCTGTCTAAATTACAAACATGACGAAAATGGAGGCCTAATTTAAATCCTTCTGAGGACTGGCAAAATCCCAAAGTCAATGAATTTTCACCCACAAACAACGTTGAGGATTTTCTTTGTAACAGAAAGGTGTCTTTTAAATCCATGATGTATATCTTCAAGAAGTTTCTAACATACCTATGTGGTTGTGCAATACGGAAACGAAGGACTTATAAAACATGGATTTTCGTCATTAATAAAATGTCTGTTTGGGAGAGGAATTCAACTAAGTTAGAGAACTTGTTTTCAATCCCTTTGATGTTATTTATATCAATAAAATATGTTTTATCTAAAAAATAAATTGTCGTCCATACAGAAACGCAATGTGGGGAAAGGGGAAGCAAAAGAAAGACAAATACACATAAAGAGGGGGCCTAGACTAAAATATGACTTTGCTATAATTCACTTTTCAGTTTTCTATGCACATGCGACTTTTTCAAAATCATTAACTGAACACCCCCCCCCCCCCATTTTTTTGACTGACTGGAGCCCCACCCCCTTTTTTTTGGAAAAAAAAACATCTTAGATCCACACAAGTGTCTTAATATTTATAACACATGTTGTCCGACATTTAACAAATATACAAGCGTGATTTTCTCAAAATCATTTGCTAACCCCCCCCCCTTTTTTTTTTAACAGAGTGAAAACAAAACGACCCAATCGACACAGTTATTATCTTCCTGGTCACAATACGTACTGAACAGTTATCCAAAAAGATTCATTTCAGTACTTGCAACAAGGAATCGCTATAACAAGAGGAAGAAGCTGAATCATATTTGAAGGTCAAGAGGTCAAGGTCGCAATCACTTGACCGTACAAATGTAAGCTGGGGTGGACAGTTGGAGATTCAACATTTAGCTAAGACCCATTTATCTTTTTACTATTTTTCAAAGGTGCCTGTGCCTTTCAATTTGGGAAAATCTGCGACATAATCAAGAAAATTGGGAATACTTGGAACAGCTTATACAAAATACATCTACATGTCTGTCCTTTATAAGGCAATTTTTTTTTTTTTTTTGGCCTTTGAGGAGGTCAACAAGTTGATCTTATTTTTTCATGTTGAATCAGATTGTACTCTCAAGTTTTTGGAATTTAAGGTCAATTTTGAAGGAAAATGGCAGGAATTTGGCATTGGGAAAGGACCGAAATTCGGCCCCAATATGCTAGTAAAATATCAGTGTCAGACCTATATTACTAACACTAGCTACAAATTTTTTTTTGAAATATTCATGTCATGTCTGAATGAACCACAAAAATAAAACAAAAACAAAACAAAAATTAAGAAATCTCTGACAAATATTATTTTGGACTGACAAAATTTTGCAGTGCTTTTCATAGTCCTGATCTCTAATGTAGCACATGTAGTATCTCCATACTTGGTAAGGAGAGCCACCACATCAACATGATCAAGATCTAAAGGTCACTGAGGTCAAAGGTCAAATCTACAGCTCTCTCCATACTTGGTAAGGAGGACCACCACATCAAAATGATCAAGATCTAAAGGTCACTGAGGTCAAAGGTCAAATCTACAGCTCTCTCCATACTTGGTAAGGAGGACCACCACATCAAAATGATCAAGATCTAAAGGTCACTGAGGTCAAAGGTCAAATCTACAGCTCTCTCCATACTTGGTAAGGAGGACCACCACATCAAAATGATCAAGATCTAAAGGTCACTGAGGTCAAAGGTCAAATCTACAGCTCTCTTCATACTTGGTAAGGAGAGCCACCACATCAACATGATCAAGATCTAAAGGTCACTGAGGTCAAAGGTCAAATCTACAGCTCTCTCCATACTTGGTAAGGAGGACCACCACATCAACATGATCAAGATCTAAAGGTCACTGAGGTCAAAGGTCAAATCTACAGCTCTTGGTATTTCCATAGACAAGCTACATGTTAACTCTCCTAAGAACTCCCTAAATGTTCTTACCATAAACTCACCATGTGAATTTCAAGGTCAAAAAGTCAAGGTAAATGGGTAAATGTCAAGGTCAAAAAGTAGAAGCACAAAGGTGCGGAGTAGATAATGTGCCATTTGTGATGCTTGGTCTCTTGGAATTTCCATAGATAAGCTACATGTTAATTCTCCTAGTGAACTTCCTAAATGTTCTTACCATAAACATGATGAACTCACCATGTGTATTTCAAGGTCAAAAGGTCAAGGTAAATGTCAAGGTCAAAAAGTAAAAGCACAACGGTGCAGAGTACCAGTAGATAATGTGCCATTTGTGATGCTCGGTTTGTCATATGTGTAGACCTAGATTTTTTCATAGAATTAGAAAGGAGGGGGTGGCCTTGTGGATTTTGGGTTTTGTTGATTCTAGGGTGGGGGGGAGGGCTAAGGGCTAAACCTAATCTCCTCTCCTGGATCTGCACATGACTAATGCTATGTACATTGTTGTTTCAAGAGACTGAAAAATATTGACACCTCAACGTTTTGATATTATCCTGCTGAACTTCTGAATCTGTTTCAAAATGTATCATATTTATATTTAATTCATACATGTACAGGTACATGTTCATGTAAATTTGATTTTAGGAGGTTTTTTTCGGTTCTAAAATGTCCAATACATGTATTACACATACTGACATTGTACACTCTTTTCTTCGTCTCTTCTTTAGGAATCAGTTTACATGTTCATCAGAAAGGTGATGAGCTGGGGGGGGGGGGGGGGGGGGGGTATCGAGGTTCTAATTCTGGGAGTACTCTTGGAAGACAAGGGATCCAAATGAAACAGATAATCGATAAATGACATTGTCAGTTCATTCTATGGGGAATTCTAACACTTACCAATCCCTCAGTCTGTTCATGTAGCAAAGCCGACATTAGCCTACCTCATCCCTACGACTCCTCCCACCCCCACCCCAGAATCCAAGTACAACCTTTTTTGAGGGGAATAAATTTATCCAACTGACCTTATTTGTAACAATCTGCATGATCTGACAGCTACAAGGAGCTGTTAAGATAAGGCGTAAAATCTGCCCTGAAAAGTGGAAATTTCAAAATGCAAAAATTGATAAAAATTTTCGGTAAAAATATGAAGTTACTTGGTCCAGATATGAATCTTCTGTCAGGTTGGATAAATTATTCAAAATAAGACCGATTTTTGGGTCAAAATAAGCGTTTTTCCTATAGAAATCAATGGAAAACGGGAAAGTCTTTCTACAACAATGTTCCCCCCCCCCTCGGTTCAGAATGCCAGTTTTACCAAAGGTGTCTATCAATAAAACGAATTTTCTGGCCAAGTGGGGTTCTGAACCGAGGGGGGGAACAATGTCCCACAGGCCAAAAACGAAAAAAAGGGGGGGATGGATGACTATTTTAGAATCAATATTTAGAGCGGTAATATAATAAATTATTAAATTAAAATTGCCATTTTTTCTTTTCATATCATGTAACAATCTATTCAGAGTATGTTCCCATCAAATGATTAACCGTTAGGAAGGAAATGAACGAGAAAGTTGTCTATTTTTACGCTGTGCGTATTTCGTGCCTGAAAGCTACATATGTGGCTGATAAATACGAAATATAACCCTTTTTCAGTTTCCGGACTGCGATTTTTGCCAATTATATTGATATAATAACATCAAGGTTAATTTTTCTTATCCAAGTTTGACATTAAAAGGTAGAGAAGTATAATTAACATCAAATTTATTTAAACTAATGCATTTTTTGTGAATTTTCGCTCGATATTTGACGTTTTCTCTCATCCGTGCCCCTACCTCTTCAACCCGTAATTATAACATCTTTCACCAAATCTATTTAAATAAAATATCTTCACATACTTTATATTTTAATCCCAACAACTTTTTATCTGAAATAGAAGGACAGCGCACGAGAAATAATAGAGTGATTTCAGGGCTAAATCAAGCCCTTATCTTAACAGCTCCTTTGTCATGTTCAGTTCAGTTCAAACAGTAGTTTCCTCCTTTGACTGAGGAGCACCCCCTAAGGGTTAGATAAGAATGTTTTCTGAAGCTAAAAAGATAAAATATAAGATAGCTAGAAATAAAACCATTTAAAATTGCTGTACAGAGGAAGTGCAGATCATGCTTGTTCGATATTGTCGCGTAAAATGTTTGATATAAAAGGGTTTAAAATTTCTTTAAGAAACCTACAAGTGTTAAGATAGCGGATAAAAACGGTCTAAAAGTGCATGGGTTTAGATGAAGTATGGTGTGCATAAAAGACAGAGCAAGTGCAGGATGTTAGCTAAAACCTATTTGCTTTTTAACTGTACGATAATTAAAATATTCAACTAATTCAATGGTATAAGATGCTTAGGCATGATATGTACAGACAGGAGACCCACCCCCTCTCCAGTCTAACAGACTTCCCTTTCCTTTTACCAGCCATATTTACAAGGTCATTTGCAAAGGATATTTACACGGTCACTCCCCCAGAAGTATTTACAGGGATAGTGTCAGGGAATATATATTCCAAATTCTAACATTTTATTTCAGATTCTTAATCTTAGCAAGACTGATCTCTGCTGATGCAGTGAATACATTATATCTCTGCCGATGGCCTCGACATCCAAAAGTTTGGTTCTATTTGTTCTACTATCAGCAACCAACCTACGTGTTGAGCAGTCAAGGAATATTTCTAACAGGTCAGAGTCTTTGAGTGGCCATGACTCATTGTACGTACTACCTAGAGCTTAACCCTTAATTTCTCTATATAGAGATCTCTTTTGGGCGATAGCGCCTCACAATGAAGAGGGAACTGAACATGCTGAAGTGTTCAACACTTTCGTCTTCCCATGTTTTATTGACTTTCACATTTGGTAAGCAGTTGAGGGTTCAACATGTTCAATGGAGGGGAGAGGAGAGGAAAGACATCCCCTGTAAAATTCTTCCTAAAGTAAAATTATATACTGCCAGTCAATTTGAAAGTCACCAGACATACCAGACAAATCTGGTAAAGTTTGCTTCAGTCTGGTAAATTATTTCATTTTTTTCTTAATAAATTTGTTTGAATTTCTAAAAAATTCAACAATGTCTGGTAAGTTGTAAAAACTTTCACGATTACTGTACTGCTTTTTTTATCCTGAATTTTGCCTCTATAGATATCAATACAAATCTCCTATCAACATGTTCAGTATATGAAAACATTCACATGTCCCTCAGGAATGTCATTCTGAATGGATCTGTACAACTTCTAAAACCCTAGCTATTCTGTCTCAATTTCAAACGTTTTTTTTTTTTACCAACCCTCCACAGTCAAATCCTTGATTCACTCTAGGTAACAGTTTGAAAATATTGTCAACTGTTTGGAAGACAACACATAGTACTTACTAATATCCTTGAGGACAGCTGAGACAGCTAGAGCTTGTGGTGTCAAAGTATTCTCCCGCTACGCAGTTCGCGGCACAGTCCGTGGCACAGTTACATTGTCCTAAAATAGACACAAATTATAAATTTACGAGACTAATAAGTAATATAGGTATCAATACATACAATGATACATATACCAGTGCAACAACTCCATATGATAGTCAAAATAAAGTTTACAATACGTGAAAAATTTTTTTTTATTTTCACTTGCTTTAACAAGGCCGTGTCTAATTAGAAAATAGCAATCCAAGGAATGCTTGTGTCGCCTGCGAAGCGGATTTTTTTTTATTGAAAATAGGTCAAATATCAAGGGCAAGGTCACTAGGTCAAAAATTATGGAATGTTTAGAAAGGTTTTTTCATAGGGAATACAAATGTGAAATATCAAAGCCCTATCACTTACCACTCAAAAGATATAGCCGATTTTAGATTTGTTGAAAAGTAGGTCAAATATATAGGGCAAGTGCACGAGGTAAAAAATGATGGTATGTGAAGAAAGGTCTTGTCACATGGAATGCACATGTGAAATATCAAAGCCTATCACTCAGCAATCAAAAGAAATAGCCAATCTAAGATTTTTTGAAAAGTAGGTCAAATATCTAGGTCAAGGTCATGAGGTCAAAAGTTATGATATGTGTAGAAAGGCCTCGTCACAAGAAAGAATACATGCACATATAAAATATCAAAGCCCTATCACTTACCAATCAAAAGATATAGCAAATCTTTATTTGTTTTAAAAGTAGGTCAAATATCTAGGTCAATGTCACGAGGTCAAAATTATGGTATGTGTAGAAAGGTATTGTCAAAAGGAATACACAAGGGAAATATCAAAGCCCTATCACTTGCCAATCAAAAGATAAAGCCAATCTTGGATTTTTTTTAAAAGTAGGTCAGATATCTAGGTCAAGGTCATAAGGTAAAAAAAATATAGTATGTGAAGAAAGGGCTTGTCACAAGAAATACACATGTGAAATATCAAAGCCCTATCACTTACCAATCAAAAGATATAGCCAATCTTAGATTTTTTGAAAAGTAGGTCAAATATCTAGGTCAAGGTCACGAGGTCAAAAATTATGGTTTGCGTAGAAAGGTCTTGTCACAAAGATTACACATGTGAAATATCAAAGCCCTATCACTTGCCAATCAAGAGATATAGCCAATATTAGATTTTTCGAAAAATAGGTCAAATATCTAGGTCAAGGTCACAAGGTCAAAAATTATGATATGTGTAGAAAGGTCTTGTCACAAGGAATACACATGTGAAATATCAAAGCCCTATCACTAACCAATCAAGAGATATAGCCAATATTAGATTTTTAGAAAAGTAGGTCAAATATCTAGGTCAAGGTCACAAGGTCAAAAATTATGATATGTGTAGAAAGGTCTTGTCACAAGGAATACACATGTGAAATATCAAAGCCCTATCACTCACCAATTAAAAGTTATGGGGTGTGACACCCAAGTGTGACAGACAGACGGACAGACAGACAGACGGACGGACGGACAGACGGACAACGGACAAAGTGATCCCTAAGTGTCGCTGTGCTTCGCAGGCGACACAAAAATGATGAACTTCTACCCGAGGTATTTTGACTAAATTTGGATTATATAATTGTAGTATTATAAAATTCATTTTATGGGAAAGAAAATAGAAGTTGACCGTTCAGTGTTATGTAGGGGTCATCTCAAAGATAATGGCATCTTACAATGAGACTTCATGGGGTTTTACTGCAAAATAATGATTTTTCTCAAACTTTTCATATTTCTGCGAAAGAGATTTTAATTAAATTCATGTTATTTATTTGTTGTACTTCAAATATCATTTTAAGAAAAAGAAATCGGAAGTTCACCGTCATCAATTTTTTTTAATTGTAGAAGGCCTCATTATACATGTTATAAGTCTAATATGAAAGATCGTAAATTTAATATACTTCTAACCAAAGTTATACAGTTTTATACTTTGAACTCTGCTTTCTTACAAGATATCTCTTTTCTGTTATGACGATAAGCAATACTTTTTCGCAATTTATGAGGGATCATGCATAACTGATTTCCCCCTTTTCCCCACTTCTGCAATTTGCAGATGCAAGAACCCCCTCGCCCCCCCCCCCCCCTTCCTTATGTAAGGAGAAAAAGAAAACAACCATGGAAATCTAGAAAACTGAAATAAAACATTTTCCCTGTGAAAAGAAAGTCTTTCAACAGTGCGATCAAATCATGACAATAGATGTAGATCCATTTCTTTAGAATTAAGACCGACTGTCCTCTGACTTTTATAAAATTGCGTAGTTTGCACATGAGCCCTAGATCCACTTACCGTTAACCAAATGTTGGGTGCCTGACCAGCAAAGCACCAAGAAAATCACATTATAAACATTCATAATCATCTAAATATGCGGTCTTGTTGAGTCGGCAAGACCAGCTCGCCACTCCAAAACGAAAATAAAGACGAAAAATTCACACAAAACAACAACAACGATTCCCGCGCGAAATAAATAAAATAAAGCGAAGTTTTTGTTAGTGTTACGACATCTTTTTAACTCCTTTACATCGTCGAAAATATTATTTTATTTAATGGGATGTCGGCGACGAAATTTCACTTGATCTTGTCGTGTTTATCCAACTTTACAGAAATCATGCATATTCATGATTTGCCCATATTTGGAAATTATTGTCGCGTGTGCGCATGTCTGAGCGTCGTTTCCATAGGCGAAGGTAAACTTTCACACCACGTGGTTTATGAAAGTTTTGAAACCACTTGTCGGGTTATGAAATGGCTCGACCATAAAGGAGGAAGTGAAAATACAAAATAAATAAATAAATAGCTACATCAATTTCGATGATTTTTACTTTGTAAACGTTCTTAAGGCATGTCATTTCTGAACGATTTTATGATATAGTGTTCATGAGTTAAAGAAGATCCTGACGATAATCTAAACAGCACTCACAATAGAGCACTTTGTTGAGCATCGACGGACCCCTAGCAAGATGAAAATGAAAACAACATATAAAATACATGCACCGAGAAATGAAACAAAATGAATCTTTACTGTATCCACATCATACTGACAGGTGAAGTATTTCTTATATTCACATTGATATTTCTTTTGTTCCAACGGGAAATTAAATTTTTTCATGGGAAATTTGCATTTTTCATGTAATTTTTTTCATATGAAAGATTACTTTTCACGGGGCATTTTAAACGCCTACGGGATTATTTTTATCCCATGACTAAATTTCATTTTGTACGATAGAAAATAATTCATAAAATCTCGTACAGGAATGTATGATTATATTTTTCGAAGGTTAAAAGTAGCTCACCCGTTAACAGAAATTAATTCAATTCATTGTTGTGTGTACTCCCTCCTGCGTATTGCTCGGGCAACTGCTTTTTGCTGTCTTGTTTGTGTGCTCATTAACTACAGTGATTAGGTTATCATACACAACAACTTCCCCGAGACCTCTGAGTTACCGGAATAATTGGAGGGTTGTGCGCACGTAAACCGAATGACCACACCATTTGCTACTTGCGTGGCAGATGCTTGCCCTTTGTCAATTGGTCTCGTTGGCTTATGTGTAGTGTTTTGTGTTAAGTGTTTTGATGTCGTATTTGGCGTTTCTTGTTCCTTTTGCAAGAAGCAAGAGGAAATTAAAAGTCTGTATTGTACATGGCGCCAGGAAAATTCACTTTGGCTTTATATAAATTGTTTGATATGAAGTACTACTGACGAGGATTCATCGTCTGGGTATGCATGAAGACGAGGATTCATACTGTGTATATCTACTCCGAGTATTTACTTGGGGGTTTTCCACGTAATCCAGGATAACCACACCGTCTGTTACTTATACTAGTACGTGGCAGATGGCCACCCTAAGTCGGCACCGGTTGCCCATTGGTCTCGTTGGTTTATGTGTTCTTTTATGTTTAATGCTTCTATGGTGTGAGTTGGCGTTCCTTGTCCCTTTGCGTCTCTTTCTGTGGGTGTCTGTTCTGTGTTTTTTTGCATAGAGTGTGGGTTTTGCTGTGGGTGCTGCAACCTGGTGTTGTTGAAGATCCCCTCCTTTCTTTTGAAGATCCCCTCCTTTCCTTTGAAGATCCCCTCCTTTCCTTTGACGATCCCCTCCTTTCCTTTGAAGATCCCTCCCCTCCTTTCCTTTGAAGATCCCTCCCCTCCTTTCCTTTGAAGATCCCTCCCCTCCTTTCCTTTGAAGATCCCCTCCTTTCCTTTGAAGATCCCCTCCTTTCCTTTGAAGATCCCCTCCTTTTCTTTGAAGATCCCCTCCTTTCCTTTGAAGATCCCCTCCTTTCCTTTGAAGATCCCCTCCTTTCCTTTGAAGATCCCTCCCCTCCTTTCCTTTGAAGATCCCCTCCTTTCCTTTGAAGATCCCCTCCTTTTCTTTGAAGATCCCCTCCTTTCCTTTGACGATCCCCTCCTTTCCTTTGAAGATCCCTCCCCTCCTTTCCTTTGAAGATCCCCTCCTTTCCTTTGAAGATCTTCTCCTTTCCTTTGAAGATCCCCTCCTTTCCTTTGACGATCCCCTCCTTTCCTTTGAAGATCCCTCCCCTCCTTTCCTTTGAAGATCCCTCCCCTCCTTTCCTTTGAAGATCCCTCCCCTCCTTTCCTTTGAAGATCCCCTCCTTTCCTTTGACGATCCCCTCCTTTCCTTTGAAGATCCCCTCCTTTTCTTTGAAGATCCCCTCCTTTCCTTTGAAGATCCCCTCCTTTCCTTTGAAGATCCCTCCCCTCCTTTCCTTTGAAGATCCCCTCCTTTCCTTTGAAGATCCCCTCCTTTCCTTTGACGATCCCCTCCTTTCCTTTGAAGATCCCTCCCCTCCTTTCCTTTGAAGATCCCTCCCCTCCTTTCCTTTGAAGATCCCCTCCTTTCCTTTGACGATCCCCTCCTTTCCTTTGAAGATCCCCTCCTTTCCTTTGAAGATCCCCTCCTTTTCTTTGAAGATCCCCTCCTTTCCTTTGAAGATCCCCTCCTTTCCTTTGAAGATCCCTCCCCTCCTTTCCTTTGAAGATCCCCTCCTTTCCTTTGAAGATCCCCTCCTTTCCTTTGACGATCCCCTCCTTTCCTTTGAAGATCCCCTCCTTTCCTTTGAAGATCCCCTCCTTTCCTTTGAAGATCCCCTCCTTTCCTTTGAAGATCCCTCCCCTCCTTTCCTTTGAAGATCCCCTCCTTTCCTTTGAAGATCCCCTCCTTTCCTTTGAAGATCCCTCCCCTCCTTTCCTTTGAAGATCCCCTCCTTTCCTTTGAAGATCCCCTCCTTTCCTTTGAAGATCCCTCCCCTCCTTTCCTTTGAAGATCCCCTCCTTTCCTTTGAAGATCCCCTCCTTTCCTTTGAAGATACCCTGCTTTCCTTTGAAGATCTCCTCCTTTCCTTTCCATAGGATACTGCAACCTAGGATTGTTGGTGATCCTTCCTTTCTTGAATTATGTGGAAGCACATGTGTACCTTAACGAGGCTGAGTACAATTAGAGGAAAAGTATGTTCTGCCTTGCGATTTTGATAAGATTTCAAATCATTGGTGTCAAATGCCAAAAAAATTATTTTCTGATAAAATGAGGAACATTTACCACCTGGAATTCTCTAGGGACCATTTCAAAGTTATACGTTTGCTTCAATGAAGGTATATGGGATTTTTGGAGAAATTTGTGGTTTTTGCCATTTTTTTCACATTTGTGCCCTGGCGATTTTTATAAAATTTCCACTATCAATGTACTTTATTGCATACTTCATATTTCTGAAATAAAAACTCCACTTCAACACATTGCGATTTTGCTCTTTGTACTCGGCCCCCTTAAATCGGAATTTTTCGCGTGTGTCTAATTTTCGCTAAGTTCGCGAGCACCCTCAAATCGCAAAAAAATGGATATAGCGAAAAAAGGACACAGATCTAATACGTACCTTGATCTTGTTAACAAAAAAAAAAAAAGAAATAGCGAAAATTAGACTCAGCGAAAAAAAGATACACTTTTTAGGGTCATTTTCGTGAAAATAACCCGACGCGAAAATTACCCGATATACCGTACGGCATTATTATAAACGAAGGTGCTTGGACCTCATAGATCACAAGTGTGTCTGGTGCGAAAACCTAATTTTTAAAACAAAGACGTCATGTGTAAGATTACAACGTACAAAGCGGCTTGAATAGGATACATTGTATATATCCAAACCCCCGATTGTAGGTCGCGGAGGGACCAAGGCAACTTTTACACATCCAACCCCGTTAGAATCGAGGAGAGGTGGAGAATCTATCGTAAATTGACGTAATGCTGAATGGCAGTGTTCAGTGAGCACTGAAAGGAAACATTCATACACGGATCTAGATAGGTACTAGGGTTAAGACCATCCCTCTTGATAATGCAGATTTTCTCATTATTACGTCTAATACATGTATCTCAGAATCCCCCCAATCCTTGTTCAGTGCATGTCATTCTATATTTAAAAAATAGCAAAGCGCAATCTAGAATGGTCATTGAAAAAGCGAAAAGCTTTGTAAATATCTGAAAGAACTTTATGATAAACAGATTGATGGTGAAAACACAGACATGAAAACTCAGGCATCTGCGCATTGGTCATAACAGGGTATCTTTGAACATTCGGAGTTGACGAAGGACCAGCCGGGAGGACAGCAGTGGCCGATGCTATGTCCATTAATGCAAATCCAAAATGAGTTACAGCCCAATCCGGTCATCGTGTATGCAAAGCCATTATGTGTATTGATACACACATCTGCAAGGAAAGAAAAGTTGTTACATGTACCAGGAGATTCTTTTTTTAAAAACCGAATTCGATAAAAAATTGACATTACAGAATCGTTTCGTCTTACAGAATAACGTCTACTCTCCAGTACTCATGATATACATTTTATACGAACCATGTGGACAATCGACGGTATGGGACGGTCGACAAGTCAGCGTACCATTGTCCCAAAATTGCCCAAACGGGCAGTTTTCTACTTTTCGCTTGACATAGTAAGTGTTGTTGACTACTGTACATTGGATGTACTTCGTACAGTCTCCGTCAGAAGGTTCATAACAAACATCTTGACTGCAGGAAGAGTTGGAACATAACACTGAAAAGTATTTAAACAACTAAATTTGAACATAATAAAGTATTTCAAATAAAACTGCATGGCTTGCTACGGCAAAGGAATAATACGATAAAATTTACCATATTGTAAGCGAAATGTTACATTTACAAAAAAGATTTCACGATAGAATGTTAAACGTCTTTAAACTTAGGTATGTATACTTTATTCAAATTGTTAAAATCTACTATCATACATGTTTTATATTGGAAAATTTTCAGCACTTATAAATGCAAGATTGTAAATTGTGTTACAAAAGCTGCGTTGAATTTGTACCATATCTTCATGAGTCACGGTGATCGATTCGCGACTCGTGAAGATGCTTAATTGTACCATGAACGGGTCAGTATCGAAGATTACGCTTAGTTGCACTGCGTTCCAAAGAAGTGTAATATTTATCAAAAGTAAAAATTTCCATTTCATATAAATTTTATATGGTTAAAATTTTCACTGATGAATTCTATTATCTTTCTCTTGTTGTTATCTACGAACCTTGACCCTGCATGTAAATGCTCTGTAGATTTGCCACAAAGAGACATACGACAGCCAGACGAACCACTGATTTCATTCTTGGTGGCTGATGGAAAGACAAAACAAACAAAAGCGGCAATAATAGTTTGTCTTCATTAACAAGAAGGAGGAGATCTCCAACAAGACCCCGTTGCAGCATCAACAGCAAAACATCCGATTCAAAAAACACAAAATACGAGTACAGCACGAGACGGGAAAGAGACACACGACATATAAACATCAAACACAAAAGACTACACATAAACCGACGAGATCAATGGGCAACCGATGCCGACGATGGACGGCCATTTTTCATGCAAGTAGCAAATGGTGTGGTTAACCAGGATTACGTGCGCACAACCCTCTCACCTCTCCAATTACCCAGAGGTCTCGAAGAACGTACAATTGCGGTGTAAAACAACCTCCTCACTGTAAGATGACCTCACACAAACAAGACCGCGAAACGTAGAGGCCCCAGAAAGACTGATGAATATGTAAATGGATATAAAAAGAGGGCATGCGTAATACAGTCCGTGTTCTGCCGGCTGTAGCGAGCTCATGTATGAAATCACCCGAGGAGTCCGATTGACATTCAGAGAGGACAGGTGGTCGGGGTCCTGTCTTCTCTAAAGAGGTTTGGACAGGGCCCGTTCTGGAGTCCCGTCGTCACAGTCAGTCAGAGTGCAAGTCTCAAGGATGCGCTTGTACAAGACTGTAGATTGGTCAAGTACCAAGCCTAGTGTCCGTCTGGTGACATTAGGATCATATCCACGGTATAAAAGGCGTTTGATGATTCTGACGCATTTTCGATGGTTATGCTGCCTACCTTTGATCCTTCTAATTTTGTCTATCATATCACCATAAAAGACAGATTGTGTAATACCCAAAGTAATGTACTCTGTTGCGTGTATAGATCCGAATTTTAAAAGGAGTTGAATGTAATTTTTGTAAAATTTCCAGAAAGTCTTAACAAGTTTATGAAAGCGGAAACCTTGACCTGAAGGGTTTTTTTTTTGGTAATTTGTAAATTTCTACTGTGAAAATACAAAATATTAGTACATGCCCTGGCGTACCGGATGAGCTGTGATATGTAAATGCCGTATGACGGTAATCTTGGAACATCACCGTCAAGCCAGGGGAAATTTACTATGCTGAATCCAAAATCACCCCTTTTGTCATATACACTTGTATGAATCTTTCCGTTTACAATTTTGATATTTAGGTCCAAAAACGGTGTTTCTCTATTAGTAACGTTTGCCTTGTTAAGTGTTAATTCTTGCGGATAAATTTCATTCTTATATAATTCAAAAGCAGGATTGTCAATGGTTAGAATATCATCCAGATACCTCGAAGTATTATTGAAACATTTCAGATCATCAAAGTTTCTTTGCTTCTGAAGATTTTGGATAAATTCTTTTTCATAAATGTATAAAAATAAATCTGCAACATAAGGCGCACAGTTAGCAACCATAGGAATTCCTACAACCTGCTTGTATAGATACTCACCAGATCTAACATATTATCCAAGAGGAAGGACAAGGCATAACACAGGTCACTACATGTCCATAATTTGTATGATTTGTAGTCTGTCGAGGTAAAGAAACCCTTCGATTCAGATGTACAAATATAAGTTTTCCGCTCTCGATCAAAACACCATTTTATGAGATTAGATAATCGATCATTAATTTTGAAGAGGAAGTGTGGTGTACATATTAGAGAAGTCGTATGAAGAAATCGTATTGGCTTGGAAATTTCCAGATTTCATTTTCAACAAGGCAATCGCGAACCTCTGAATGGAGGCAGGACCAGGTGCCCGGGATGAGTGAGCGTCTTCTGACTACATGCAACAACCACCGCGAATGCCAAAATAGAAACATTTCTATTGCGGATACGTCCATATAAGTAAAAGACGGTTATTTGAAAGGTCGTATACGCAAGACTGTACTTTTGAAATAATCCTTGATAGGCAGATATCGAAATATGCAATAACTTATTTGTACATTTACATAGAGACCGCAGAACATCCTCGGTGAGATCATAAACCGTTTCCCTAAATAGCCTTGAACATGCAGCTTACTCGCAAGTCTGTTTGCCCTCAACATGAAGTTTTCGTACTTAGAACATGCTCTTGCATGTAGCGTATTAGTTGTGAAATGAAACATCACAGGAAGGGGAAGTCTGTGATGGTGATATTAAATTCGTCACGTTTGTCATAAAGAAAGATGTTCAAATGACCGTTGTCACTGATAGACAGAGAGTTAAGGAATCGCTATGCGGTCCCACAAATAGGCCCAAGGTGGGGATTGTGGGGATCTAGGAGGTGAATCCCTCTAAAATTAACGGATTAAACACATGTCCAGTGCAGTTTTCAACATCAAAACTTTTTTTGTCTGCATCTTTTGCATAACGACGTACTGGCTACGCGCATGACTTTGTCTAAAGGAATGCAGGTAGTTCACATAAAAACCTTGCACATTTCTGGAAAAATCTCGTAAACAAATGTATCTTCTGAGTTCTAGAGATGCATAAAAATTGACAACATAATGTATACTTCATTTATTTTTATACGAAACTGAAAATTGAAAAATATATGTTTTATATCTTAACCTTTTTCTTCTAGAAACATTTCTACACACAACAAGGAAAATTTGTGCAGCTGATATAGAGTGGAAGAAAAATGAAATGATTGCCAAAAGTTTCATCTTAAGATTTTCAAAGAATTGATCAACCAGAGACAAAAATCATTTTCTTGAAAGAAAAAGACAAATCAGATGGGAACGGTCGGTGGATTAATAGATTAATGGTTTATTTGTCTTGAATCTTTAGACTCATTAGCACACTCAAGAAAAATATTGGATTTTATTAAAAAGTTCCCAATTTAATAAAGAAACTTATTATTTTTCATATGATCAAGAATTAACAATATCAATGTACTCTTACCTTCATTTCGCGAAACTGACTTACTTTGATGTTATAATAGGGTGTTTATTAAACAAACGTCAACATACAGCTGTTGTTTATTATCTATTTGTTACGTAAGTAATGCAAAAAACGAAATAGACACCGAGAGTTAACGTTTTATTGCTGATTGGTTATCTTGGTTATCATAATAAATTTGAACAAAAAATATTCCGTAATTTGGACAAACTAATGAAATTGGTTTGAAGAAGAAATTGAGCAAATTATTTCAAGATGCGACATGAAAGACGTTTAACATTTGAACTACTTGGTGAGTGTCACTGCTGGTGGACCAAGAGTCCCCGAGGGCACATGTAGCCAAGTTCGATCAACTTCGGTTGATCGTCTGTCTCTTGAACGCATCTGAAATTTTCTGTTACAAAATTTCTTGAAATTTCTAAAACGTGTGTCCTGTAGCATCATATCCCACCCATTCTGCTACGTCTTTTTGGTGCATTTTTGGACATAATCATTTTCATACTTTTTGGCCATTTTACATTGTTTAGACTGAGGATCACTGACGAGGGTTTAGTACCCGAAACGTGCATGTCTGGTCCATGCTGTAAATTTATCAGATCTTAAATGATGCTATTGAATTTGAAGACGTTTAACATGGTCTGAAGAAGCATAAGGGCCAAAATGGGGAGAAAAGTTGAGCCCTGATAGGCAGGCGCGTAGCCAGGCATACGCAAGTACGCAGGTGCTTCCATATTGTTTTGAGAAAAAAGAAATTGTACAAAAGGTCACAAAAGGAAGAAAACTGCCATGTAGATGTGTATACTTCATTGGCTCCACATGGGTTCTTCACCGGATTAATTGGTGTCTTAAGGCGGTCCAAAATGACTAAAAGAGATTCCACTTGAAAAATAGTCTGGCTACGCGCCTGATAGATTCCTAGTGTCTATTTCCAGAAAGCTGCTACAGTAATAAGAATACTTCAATAATTTTCCATTATTATTCGACTTCGGTTGATCGTCTGTCTCTTCAACGCATTTCTCTTACCAAATTTCTTGAAATTTCTAAAAAGTGGCTCCTGTTGCATCATATCCACCCTATTCTGCTACATCTTTTGGTATATGTTTGGACATAATAATTTTCACACTCTTTGGTCATACATTTGTACATTGTTAAGTACCCGAAACGTGCATGTCTGGTCCATTTTGCAAAATCCGTTCTTAAATAATACTATTATATTTGAAGATGTATAACATCTGAACATTAGAGCGAACCCCAAAGACTTTAGACATGCACAAAATTCGTAACCTTCTACCATGTCTATGTAATGAAGTGTTACTGGATTAAAATGAAAATACGCATTTTTCAACTATGTATTTTTCTGCCATAATTATTTTGGCTAGAAAAAAGCCTGATTTATCTACTTCAATTATATGATAACCACCTTAATTGGGTGTCAAAGGGGCAATCCAAGGGGTACGGGTAGACTAATGATTAACTAATTAGTATGAAGTTTACCTGTTCTTTACCTAATATGTCATATCTAAATAACGAAATGGTTCTACAGTAGTCGGTGAATGGTTCGGTAAAGTATGTGATGTCCGCCTCATCTCTGTCCACGGGTGTCATACATCCTCATTTGCGTCCAGTTGAATAAGTGGTAGTATGGCTGCCCGTCGTACCAATGTCTTTACTGCGTTGTTGTCCTGGTAGGGTAGTTGAAGTCCGGTTGCCTGGGCTCGTTTGTACATAGACTGAATATGGTGGGAAAAACATCCCTTTGTCGTCAGTCCATGGAAGGTGTCTTTCCGGGCGTTGTGGGCTGCTGTCTCGAAGTTAAAGGTCAGTTCGCGGTCGAGCATCTTTGTGTGAAATTGGTGGAAGAATATGGTGTAGATCGCCTGACTTTTCCTGGGTCTGGCGTCATGACGTTATTAACACGGATTGTGTATATCTGGCAAGTGTAAAAGGTTCCCACGCAGTAGATGGTGTCGGCTGCAGCTAGGTCCCGGAGGTTGTTGTCGATGACAAATACGATGGTCCACTGTGATTGATGGCTCTGGTCTATCAGTAGGAATCGGTCGCCGGTTGCTGTCTATGTCCACTTGCCGTCTAGGGTGATGGAGGATTGCGTCTTGGCCTTGGGTATTGCGAGAGTTGTTTTCCGTCGGACACGGTACAGGGAAGGCTTGGGAGAGTTGAAAATTGTCAATATTGAAATATATGTTCTATATGTGCCCTTTTGATGGCCCCTTTAACACCTATAATCACTTAATTGAAGTTGACGAATCGGCGATAAACCGATCGAACCTCAAATGCAGCACATAAAACTTCCTATGGCCCAAGAAAGCTCAGGATGATCATACATTTTGCGCATGTTAAAGATGTAACGAAATGAATCTTTACTTGATAGATGATTTAATCACTATTTAGTTTCTTATGTTCACATAGGGAATTTTTTCATTACCTTTGAACTTATAATCCCGTTAAAATTCCAATGGGAAATTTAATTTTCCAATGGGAAATTTTGTTTTCTAGTGCGAAAAGAAGACGTATCATAGAAAAAGTACCTATCGTACTTTAGGAGTCGAAGATCCAGTGGAATATGGCATAATTATGTAAGTCTCCATTAACAAGACAATAGCAAACCCCCGAATGTAGGCAGGACCAGGTGCGCAGGAGGAATGAGCGTCCTCTGAATACATGCAACAACCACCGCAATTGCCAAAAGAAACGTTTCATATCACGTAATGTCGAAATAGGTAAAAAAAACTGATCAGTTGGAAAGGTCACATCCAGGAATCGTTGATAGGCAAATGTAGAAATTACATTTTGTTTTGAACATATACCGTATATCGGGTTATTTTGGCGTCGGGTAAATTTCGCAAAAATGATCCTAAAAAGGTGTGTCTTTTTTCGCTGAGTCTTATTTTCGCTAATCTACAAATACTAAAAATTCAAAATTGGTACAAAGATTTATTTCATGTGAAATGAAATACGATCACGTATGATTACATACAACTGCGAACTTTTTTTTTGCTGGGTTTACCTATCAAAACATGTACAAATATAATACAAATGTACTTTAAATACGGTTTACTCGTATAAAACATCAATGATGCCGGTTTCTTTAAAAAAATCCATTGGGTATAATTCCTGGCTTCCCTCACAAGTAGTCATATAAATGTAGTTTTTATAATCCAAAAAGCCCTTCAACCTCCAAAACATTGTTTATATTTAGTTTCTTGCTAGATATACAAAGGCAATCAAAATGCTAATTATGGCATAATTACAGTATGACCACAGGATGTTTAAAATAAAAACCGACATGCATTTTATTGGTAATCGTTTGTTTTCCGCTGTATAATTAGATTAATTAATATATTATCTGTGTAATGCCTTGTCCTTCCTCTTGGACAATATTTATGTTAGATTTGGTGAGAATATATACAAGCAAGTTGTAGGAATCCCTATGGGTACTAACTGTGCGCCTCTTGTTGCAGATTTATTTCTATACACTTATAAAAAAAGAATTTATCCAAAATCTTCAAAAGCAAAGACAATTTGATGATCTGAAATGTTTCAATAATACTTCTAGGTATCTGGATGATATTCTAACCATTGACAATCCTGCATTTGAATTATATAAGGATGAAATTTATCCACAAGAATTAACCCTTAACAAGGCAAACCTTTCAAATACTGAAACACCCTTTTTGGACCTAAATATCAAAATTGTAGACGGAAAGATTCATACAAGTGTATATGACAAAAGGGATGATTTTGGATTCAACATAGTAAATTTCCCCTGGCTTGACGGTGATGTTCCAAGATTACCGTCATACGGCATTTACATATCACAGCTCATCCGGTACGCTAGAGCATGCACTGATATTTTGGATTTTCACAGTAGAAATTTACAAATTACCAAAAAACTTTTAGGTCAAGGTTTCCGCTTTCATAAACTAGTTAAGACTTTCTGGAAATTTTACAAAAATTACAGTCAACTTCTTTTAAAATTCGGATCTATACATGCAACAGAGTACATTACTATGGGTATTGCACAACCTGTCTTTTATGGTGATATGATAAACAAAATAAAAAGGATCAAAGGTAGGCAGCATGACCATCGAAAAAGCGTCAGAATCATCAAACGCCTTTTATACCGTGGATATGATCCTAATGTCATCAGACGGACACTAGGCTTGGTACTTGACCAATCTACAGTCTTGTTCAAGCGCATCCTTGAGACTTGCACTCTGACTGACTGTGACGACGGGACTCCATGACGGGCCCTGTCCAAACCTCTTTAGAGAAGACTGGGCCCCGACCACCTGTCCTCTCTGAATGTCAGTCGGACTCCTCGGGTGATTACATACATGAGCTCGCTACAGCCCGCAGAGCACGGACTGTATTACGCATGCCCTCTTTTTATATCCATTTACATATTCATCTGTGTCTCTGGGGCCTCAACGTTTCGCGGTCTTGTTTTTGTGATGTCATCTTACAGTGAGGAGGTTGTTTTACACCACAATTGTACGTTCTTCGAGACCTCTGGGTAATTGGAGGAGTGAGAGGGTTGTGCGCACGTAATCAACGATAACCACACCATTTGTAACTTGCGTGACAAATGGCCGTCCAAAGTCGGCACCGGTTGCCCATTGGTCTCGTCGGTTTATGTGTAGTCTTTTGTATTTGATGTTTACATGTCGTGTGTCTCTTTTCCGTCTCGTGCTGTACTCGTCTTTGTGTTTTTGCATCGGGTGTTTTGCTGTTTTGCTGTTGATGCTGCAACGGGGTCTTGTTGGAGATCTCCTCCCTTCTGTTAACATATAATTATCTTAATCAGACGAGTACCCATTAATATCCCGGGACAATTACATAACCGTACTTCTAAGTGTTATTAAGGACATTAACAAGATCAAGGGTTAAGATCTTTGTCTTTTCTTCGCTATGTTAATTTTTCGCGATTTGATTATGCTCGCGAACTTAGCGAAAATTAGACACACGCGAAAAATTCCCGATATACGGTATTTTATTAGGATATGCTACTGAATCGACCCTACGTAGGAAATTTGGAGCCGCGTACTCTCTGTAAAGTAAATCTACAGATCGAAATTCAAAAAAATAAAAGAGAGTGCTTCTGAAATGAATTTTGGTGGCTCCGCTGGAAGCATCACTGACTAGAATTTAATATTTGAAACACGTGTCTGGTGCAAAATAAATTGGTTTGAAATTTTCTTCATGAAGGTATAGAGTTGGAACACTTCCGTATTATTAGTAATAAGATCTTTCTAGGGACCTTGGAACTTCCTCAGTGATATCTTTAGCCGTTCCCTTGAATAACCATTAAATAACATTATATATAATGAAAACTTTTTTTCCTTTTTACCCAGACAAATTGCTTAAGAGAAATGCTTACACAAGAATAGAATTATATAGTACAATATAAAAGACAAACCTTGTACAAATTATCTCAAAGAAATTAATACTTTATTGAGAAACACAAAGTTCAGTTATCTCTTTATTGGTATACCGCCAAACCGACATCGCACCTTTCTGTGGACATATTCATTTTCACCGCGCAGGATCAAAACTTATCACGCCTCAGACAAAAATGTTGGAATCTGATTGGTCAGATCATGGTGAAAAAAGCCGTATCAGGCTTGTAAATCCGTATCGGGCGAGTAGTTTATTATGACGTCGTAAATTGTATGATACAGAGACCCCCACACATACAGTTAGAGGTCTTCGACGTGATAAATTCGTTACACGGTTAGTTAGTAACCTGATACGGAAAAATACATGGTGTGAAAAGAAAACCCGTATCGGGCTCGGCTTTCGCCTCGCCCGATACGGGTTTTCTTTTTACACCATGTATTTTTCCGTATCAGGTCACTAACTAACCGTGTAACTAATAGTATGATGTTGTGATTCCTTACGGATGTTTTTCCATCATTTAAGTGATACTGTACAGAACTGATGAGACGTTGCAGCAGGACAATAGATAGTAATATGTCCATATCGTTTATATATCTGAAAAGTCTATATAGTTTTTACAAACACTCCAAGATTCGTAAAAAAGGTCAAGAAGTTTCTGTCGTCGACTAATTATTGAAGAGATTGCAAAAAAACTGTGAACTTTTCATACACCTAGACGATATTGATCGATTTATTAGGCATTGCCCTACTGCAACGGCTCATCTGTTTTGTAAACTTAGATTTAGAAAATGAAAATGAAAACCAAAACCTCTGTAAGGTCAGAACACCAAACGTATGATCCAATGCGGTGATTTTGAATTGCCTGTCAATCTATCGTTATAATGGAAACTCCGCCAATAGGTGCGATGTTGGACATTCTTCACTGAGTACACGCCGGGTCGGCACAGGGTATATTCACGCATCCTTCAATCGCATCATAGGTCCACCCATCCTGGCAGCATTTCCCCTGACTACGCCCTCCAGAGCAAGACCAGAACGAACGACACCCCAAACCAGAAGTGGTGTAGTTATGTCCATCGGTTTTGCCGTCGCATGGATCTGAAAAAAAGGTATACAAAAAGCCGGTAATATATGGGCGCATCTAGATATGAGATCAGATGTAGATATTCTGGGTTTTTTTTCGATTTTACAGTCTTACATTCGATTTGTGTAGGTTTCTGACGTAAAAGCATAGTGATGTCATTAAATTCCTTTGAAATCGTCATGTATGTAACCCTTTTTTCCTGAATTTCATGTTGGTTTCCATAGAATGTGATGACGTCACAATGCGTTGACGTCAGATACCTGCACAAATGGGAAGTAACTCTCTATTTCGAAAAGACCGAATTATTGCTTTTATTGTACATAAAGTAAGGTGTTCCAACTCGTAACCTTCCCAAACATATTTCAATAGAGAAAAGGGAAGGATCTCCAGCATGACCACCCAGCACTCACCCAGCGAAACAAACCCACAAGAAAGTGACACACAAATGACATCAGACAAAACTACAAATCGCAATACGACAACAATATTAACTAAAACATCATACAAAGCAATCGAAACAGACGTACAGAAATATCTAGCATTAATGACAACACATAAAAGGAAGGAGACCAATGTGCATCCGGCATCGACTTTTGGTGGCCATCTGCTATTAGCAAATGGTATGGTTATTCGGATTACGTGCGCACAACCCTCCCACTTATCCGGATACACAGAGGTCTCCATAGACAAACATAGAACTTATCACTGTAAGGTTACATAACAAACAAGACAATGTACCAGATACTTGTTTCTGATGGTAAATCCTCAAACATTTGTAAGTGGTATTTCAACCAAAGTGAATTTCAGACAAAGTCAAAGTTTTATACATGGTCTCTAGAATGATTTTTTAGAATTTGTGTTTCAACCCTCTGATTCTTATTATACGTACATAGAGTTGGAACACTTCCGTATTATTAATATATGAAATTAGAGGTAGTAAAAATCGGTTGATAAATGAACATTATAACATTATATAACATAACATATAACATTATTACACCTCGATGTTCTCCATTTGGGAAAATAGTTTAGGTCAGAACCATCCAGAACAATCCAAGCCACCATTTAACAATATACCGCAATTTTGACGTTCTTTTGTAAACGGCTTACCCAGTTAACACAATCATGTTGTAAAAACATTCTTTACAACTGCACAGTGTATTAAAATGTTCTCGGGGTGTTTTGTCAGAAATATTTCAACAGAACCTGTTTGAAACCATACAAAAAATATTTCGAAAATGTTTTGTGTTACCTGGGTAAGTGACGGGTGCTGCTAGTAAACAGGAGATGCTTACCCTCCCCGAGCACCTAATCTCATCTCCAGTGGGAATTTACTTTGACTTCTTTTGCAAAATCTTGATTGTATTATTTGTTGTGAAAATTTACCCTTTATCGATGTGATGGTCTTCAGTGCCGATTTTTTGTTCTGTTTATATAATAGTGTTTGGTTTAGTGTTCACTCTTCCGAAATTGTAGTCAGGGTTCTGGCACATAGTGCATGACCCAAGGGGACATAGAACCCTGACTACTATTTCGGCATAGTGAACACTAAACCTAGCACTATTGTTATTATTATGCTGACTGTTTTTGATAGTTTACATCCAATGATTCATTTCATACTGCGTCTGACAAACACTTTTTTTCACAGACTGTTTTTGATAGTCTTTGCCTTCTTCTACTATCATTACTGGATTACTGGTATACAGACAGTGTAACCATATGGCCTCTCCCCCACAATAATTAAACTATTAATTATTCATATTAATTAGTTACATGTATATGGAAATTGCTAACTTAAGTTTTCTATAGTAAAAGGGGAATCATTATAACTTCAATTCTTGACTTTAAGTTTGAACTTCATATTGAGACAATTAAATTCTAGTTTGTAAATTCTGTAATCTGTTTAATTTGATTCCCACGATGCTGAAAACACTGTAGTAATTTGCACACCTGCAAGTACTTTAGTCTTTGTTTTCCGTACGAGTTAATTGAAAGCTAATTGGAAATCTCCCCGTAAAAGCCATTATTGTTCTGTATTTGGAAGAATCTAATTTCCAAAATGCCTTTTTAATCAAAAACCAATTACTTATTATTTCGTGCAGGTGTTAGCAATTTCCAGTCATCCACATATATACTCGGCGCATCGTTTTGCCGACCAGTTTTAGTTTTAGTTTTTAACTTTTAGTTTAAGGTGCGCTCTCATACTGCTATGATTAAGATGTTACGATTTAAATAAACTTAGAACTTTTATTCGGACTTCAGTTTATAGTTTTGAAAATGACTGATTAATACACAACGCGAACTACACACCCTTAACCTGTGGGCCATAGGCTTACAAGTTATATTTGATGCCGTGACCTAAACGAATCAGGGAAAAATATGATTACTGCCGTGTCCCAAACGAACCAGTGAAAATTGCCGTAAATGCAGACGATGCACGCCGCGGAACCAGGGTATAGCGACTTGAGGATCAACACTACGGTTTAAACGAGTGAGAAAGGTAGGACACATTTACTTTCTCAAAGTACTCTCAGTTTGATTGACCATGTATTTTTGTTAAATTCATTTTTTGAATTTTCAAGATTTAGTTTAAAAGGGTTAAAAAAAGTTTTCTCTAAGAATTTTCAATAAAATATGACTGACACAGACGACGAAGTGACATCTCAGATATTCGGGGTGGGCCATGTTTCTCATAGTTTTGATATTGCAAACAATTCAGAAAAGGGTAGATCTCAGGACTCCGATTTCTCTCATAGTAAAGTTTTGAAGTCGTTTAAAATTCCAGAGAATGGCGAGGAAGCCATGAAGTGGATTGCAAATCAAGTTAAGGGTCTTCAAACTGCGATTTCTGTACCTTTACTTCAAGTTGTGAAAACTTTTGAAGGTGATGCCTCTCAATTTAAACAGTACGTCAAAGATATTGAAAAGTATGCACAAATTGCACGGCTTGACAACACAGACATTCCTAGAATAGTTTTAATGACATGTACTGGTACGGTAGGAGACTTTGTCAAACGTTATTTGGATGAAACTGAGTCATCAGGTGGAACCCCTGATTGGCCCCACCTTAGAAAGTTGATGCAAAAGCGGTACGCTGAACTCGTTGATAATCAACAAGCTATGACCTTACTACGCCAGATAAAACAGACACCTGTTGAAAGTGTCCAATTATATTCTGAGCGCTTGCTTAAATTAGCCGAAGATGCTTATTCTACTCCTTTTGATGAGAAAGAAAACAAACTGGTTCAGAAACAGTTAGTTGATATTTTCTGTGACGGATTGTGTCATGATTACTTGAGAATGAAGGTTATGAGATTTGATCCACAGAGGTACGAGGAAGCAGTAGAAATTGCAATGAAAGAGCAAAACTTGCGCAAACGTTTTCATTTAAGATCAATTACAAAGAATGATTCTCACACACAGTTAGGTAGTGAAAAATCCCATTTGTCAGATAATCAAAATTTACTGTCAAATAACCGTGAAAGTAATCTAAACGACCAATTAAGCATGCGCGTAAATGAATGTCAAAACGCCGAGAACAGTGAAAACACATGTTGCCCGTTAGAAACTCCAGATAAATACTCAGACCTTGAAAATCAGAAATGTTATAAATGTAATTGTGTTGGACATACAGTTTGGGAATGTCCCTTGCGAGTAAACAAACAATGCATGAAAAGCAAAAATGCACTCGATTATTCAGACCCTGAATCAGATGAAAACGAGGAACCCCCTTGTAAACGTAAAATGCCCATAAAGAAAAATGAAAACCCCCTACCTAAACTTACACCCGCGACTAAAACTCCCATAGAGTGTACAGAAAAGCTCGTCGGACAACACACCCCTCAAAGACAAGGTCGGAATCGGTCAGAAATTCCAGATTGGATAAAATCAGCGGAATGCTGGATTTGTCATATGAAAGGTCACCTTAGACGAAATTGTCCGAATCGTCGGTTTCCGGATAGATACAGGGTATTGAACTATCCCAGTACAAGATACCAACTTGAAGGTCGAACAAACCGTAGGCAGAACCAGGAAAACTTAAAGGCTCTCTTCAAAAGGAAGCCGTTGAAGAGAGCAGAAATTATTCTAAAACTAAAACCAATCTTGAAAGTAAGAAACCCGTGTTCGATCTAAATTTAGCTGGAAACCCTAGCTCCTGTATTATTAAGATTGGCAATTCGAGATATCGTACTTTGGTAGATACCGGCGCTGAAGTTTCCATTATGAGTAGGAAAATTTTTGAACGATTATCACCGAGACCGAAATTGACGCGAGTAAACAAGAGTTTAAGAGCAGTGAATAGCGAGCCTATCAACGTTTTGGGACGAACAACCTTGACTTTTTCGATGAACGGACTGCGGATGTCTCAAAATTTCTACGTGGTGGAGACACTGACCAAGAACTTTATCTTAGGACGAGATTGGTTGAAAGAAAATGGAGTGCGTCTTTACTTCGACTTAGGGTTGCTAAGAGTAAGAAAAACGTACGTAAAACTCGACGAAGATAACCATATTTGTTCGATTTTAAGGCTACATAAAAAGACAGTTATAGAGCCGCAAACAGCCGTTATATGTCACGTTAAGTTACAGAAAGGCTTCCAATTATCCGATTCTAGACTTCTAGAGGTCACGAACTTTGAACCCGGATGTATCATGGATGAACCTGGTCTAACACTGAAGGAGTCCGTGAACAGAGTCAAGTCACCTTTTAAGGTACCCGTTTTAATTGTCAACGAGACAAACAAGTGCTACCGACTGCGCAGAGGAAGCGTAGTAGGAAGGGCACGACCTTTGACCCCTCAAGATGTCTCCTCATTGGACGAGGAAGAACCAATGGAAATCGATGAACCTAAGGCGGAGAGGTCAGACTTGGAGGATCTATCTGTACCTGAAAATAGACGTCCTGACATCGTCAAGTTACTAAAGACAAACAAGGATCTAATAGCAAAGAGTGACTCAGATCTTGGAGGAACAAGGACAGTGCAGATGAAAATAGAAACAGGAAACCACCCTCCGATCAAGAATAGACCATACCGGACGCCATTGAATAAACGAAAAATCATTGACAAGGCCTTAGACGAAATGTTAGAAGCTAAGGTAGTTCAAAGGTCACAATCTGCATGGTCATTTCCCTTAGTTGTTGCAAAGAAAAAGGATGGTAGTGACAGAATGTGTGTCGACTTTAGAACTCTCAACAAGATCGTAAAACCGATTTCTTTTCCCCTACCATTGATTGATGACATCTTATCTCTGATAGGGAATGCAAAATATTTTACAACGCTAGACTTGAGACACGGTTATTGGCAAGTAACGTTGGATGAAAGTAGCAAGGAAAAGACCGCATTTGCCTGTCATAGAGGACTTTTTGAATTCAACAGGATGCCATTTGGCCTGAGTAATGCTCCCGCTGTATTCCAGGAACTTATGAATATTGTCCTACAAGGATGTGAGGGATTCGCAATGGCATACTTAGATGACATACTGATCTTTACCAAGGACGACCCCATGGAACACGTGCGACACATACAGGAAGTATTCAACAGACTAAGACAACACAACCTTAAGCTCAAACTCAAGAAATGCGCTTTCTTCAAAGAGGAAACGGAATACCTAGGATTTGTAATCAACAAGGATGGAATAGCTCCAGATACTAAGAAAGTGGAAGCCATTAAGGACTTACCTGTTCCCAAGAATGTAAGAGAAATCCGTGGATTCATCGGAATGTGCAGCTACTATCGAAGATTTGTACCAAATTTCTCAAAGATAGCGGTGCCTCTCATAAATTTAACCAAGAAATATGCAAGATTCAAATGGACCGTTGAATGCCAGAATGCTTTCGATTTCCTAAAAGATAGCCTCACAGTAGTTCCCCTCCTGGCATACCCAGACACCAACAAACCATATGTTTTATATACAGACGCAAGTAACAATTGTGTAGGTGCGTGTCTCACTCAAGAAACTGACGAGGGAGAAGAAAAACCAATTTACTTCCTGTCTCACAAACTTAGCCATACACAGACAAAATGGTCAACTATAGAAAAAGAAGCATTTGCCATTCATTATGCACTGCAGAAGTTAGATCACTATTTACACGGAGCACAATTCACAATCAAGACAGACCACAAACCTTTGAAGTATCTGTTAGACTCGCCAATGCAAAACAAGAAAATACAGCTTTGGGCTCTGAGCATCACTGGGTACAATTGTAAAATCGAGTATGTCAAAGGCGAGGATAATCACTGTGCAGATCTATTATCACGGATTCCACACCCTAAGACATCACAAAGGTCTAAGAAATCCGACAATGAACCTGATATCGACGATAGGACTTTTGAGATTGGAGTTATAAACTCAAACGAGTTTAATCCTAGAGACTTTGCCAATTGTCACGTTGAAGACCACAACGAGGTGACCAAGTCTATCTCAGATTTACCTGAGGAGTTTAACCTGAAAGAGGAGCAAGAAAAAGACCAAGACGTTGTCAAGCTGAAGAACAGATTAAGGAAAGGAACAGCTACAAAAGCTGAACAGACGCACTATTTTGAAGACAAAAAAGAGGGACTATTTTACTACCTTTCCCAACCTGACTCTGAGGATCCAAGGCTAAGACTGTATATACCTCAAGAGATGGAGACAGTCGTCCTCAGACAGTATCACGATCAACTCGGACACATGGCAGTAGACAAGACGTACGATTCCATTCGTCTAAAGTACTTCTTTCCAAATATGTACAAGAAAATACACGCCTACATCGAGGAATGTGTCACATGTCAGACAAGGAGCTCAAGGAAATCAAAACCGCCTCTCAAGGAAACCGAGGTGCCCCCTTATCCTTTCGCAAAGATTGGACTGGATCTATCAGGACCATATCCGACGACATTATCTGGCAATAAATACATAGTTTCCTTCATAGACGTTTATTCCGGGTGGCCAGAGGCATTTCCCGTGCCAGACAAGTCAGCAGATCGAATTGTACATTTGATTTTGGAAGAAATATTCCCAAGATTTGGTTGTCCGCTCGAGATTGTATCAGACAACGGAACAGAAAACGTCAATAGGAAAGTACAGGAAACTTTGGATACTATGAACATACATCACATCAAAACCTCATATTACAGTCCCCAAGCAAACGGAAAGGTTGAGAGATTCCACAGAACTCTTCATGATGTCATGTCCAAACAAATTCAGGAAGACGTTCAAACCTGGGACTTGTACTTGAATCAGACGCTAGCTGCCATTAGGTTTCATGTAAACGAGTCATCAAAATTTTCTCCGTACTTCCTGCTGTACAACAGAGACGTAGTACTTCCTTTGGACACCATTTTGAAGCCAAGACGTAGATATATGGGTGAAGACCAACACAAAGTAGCTCTTCAACAACAGCATAAAGCTTTTACATTAGTTCACAGGAACATGAAAGAAGCGAAAAAGAAGCAGAAAAAGTACGCAGACAAAAATTGCAAGGAAGAAAATTTCCAGGTAGGAGACCCGGTGTATTTGCGGAACCACAGAAGGGATAGCAAACTTGATGTGAAGTGGCAACCTTACTACCGGATTATCGATCAAACGGGACCACTTTCCATCATTGTGAAAAATCAGCTTGATGGCAATACTACAAAGGCACATGCTCGACATTTAAGGCCAGCGAAGATTGACGAATGGAAAATTCCGAGAGATTCTGAAGGAAACATCCTACGTAAAACGACGTATGTAATCCCACCAGAAGAAACAGACAGTGATGATGAGGAATCTGAACCTCAAGCTATCGCAATACGACACAGAATCCAAGAAGGGGATGGTTCGTCTGACGAAGATGATATTCCACTTATGGAGCTTCGGAGACGATTAAGGACTCGTGCTATGCCCGAGACACGTAGGGACATGGACGAAAACACGACAATAAGTTCAGATCCTCCAACATTAAGCCTACCGCTGACTCCCGAAGAGAATCGTGAGGAGGAACAGATGGAAATTGATGCCATTTCGGAGAAACCGGACACGAGTTTCTTACAATCTACAAAGGCTTCCCAACATAAAATTGTTGAAAATACCCCATCCTTCGATCCCCAGCTGTTAATGAAAAACCTTTTTGCGATGACAAAATATATGACTTCTCAAAACCTTAATATATCTGCATAATAGACGATAAACAAGAAAAAAGGAAATTAAGGTCGAAAAAGTACGATAAAAAAAACGGTACCCCCTATTTTTTTATTTAAAGAAAGGGAGGAGAATGGAAGCGATAAAAATTAAAAAAAATAAAGATAATAAACGTACTACAAATTATTATAAATTTGAATAACACATAAAACAGTATGTAAACTAATACAATAAAGAGATTGAATCTGAAATAATGATAAAAATAATACAAAATCCCTGGATAATTCACTGTAAGTGTAAAGATGTACTCTTACAGATTTACTCTTTGTTTGTAGTTTCTAACTGGATTTTGCTGGTTTGGCGCAGGATTAATCATAATTGACCTTCATTTGGGTATTCATGTTACAGTTCTCACTCATCAGTCAATGAGCGCTAATAAGTTTGACCTTTGTTGCCCCTTTTCCCTGTGTTGGAATTTCATTGACGGTCTTTAGTTTCTTATCGGCTGCAGATGTGTAGTATCAACGAGTAATCACTACGCCGAGACATTAACGTTTGACTAGCGACATACATAGACAATGTATTTCATTTCAGAATTTCAAAAAAAAGTTTTGATTGCTTCACTTTTATAACTTAAATTTTTGTATTACGTTTTAGAAAATATATTAAGAAGCCTGCATTTTTCATATGTATAAAGTCATAAGTATAATTTTACAAAGTTTTCAAAATGAAATTTTCTTTTTCTAAACATTGATAAAATTATCATTTTGGAAATCATTTATTCAGTTTTGGTACAGGCATCTAAATCATTTTTGTAAATTCAAATTATGGTCAATTAGAGGTACAGAGAAAATCCGGTGTCATAAACTACCTGTAACCAGAGAAAGTGATGTGAAACTGATCAGTGTAATAATGATGCAGACTTTATACTTTTATCGCTGGGAGAAGACGACGATACGAGATAAATAGTAAAGTTCCAGATGTGCAGTTTACCCTTGAACTTTAATTAGCTCCTCAGTTATTGGAATCGCCTGTTGTGTGATACGAGAGACAAATAAGCGTGCAGGTTTATCAACAAGACATTAAATCAAATCAGACGGTAGCAGAAAAGAAGTCCGAAGCAGTGACGTCAGGTATCTCTGTGCACGATGTTATCCGTGTGGCCGGATGTCAAACCAGCCCGTCACTATACAAAAAGGAACATTATTTCGCAGATTATATGACAGAGTGAAATCTGTCATAGCGAAATTGAAGATTGCAGAATCATATTGAACATTTTGCACTTAATGACCTGCTTGTTCGACGCTTTAAATGAGAGCATTGAATACCCCGTCGCTTTTCTGGGTGCATGGCGTCATCCAGATTACGGGAAGATCTTTGTAACGTCACTAACACCAAGATGCGTCAAAGCAGGGTCCAGATGGAAGATAAACTCCAAATTTCGGATGGAGGAAGAAGACGAAACAGATGACGATTCGATGATTATTGGTTTACCAAACCAAGTAGACGACAAAGAGGTCCGAATCATTCGTTATACTCCACGGAGGTTACAAAGTTCACGAAGAAGGACCGTAGACGTAAGGAACCAAAACCCAGACGTACGGAACCAAAACCAAGATGAATGGCCGTAAAAAGTTAAAGAAGTGAATTAAACCGGTGTTGTGTTTTAGTGAAAAAGGCAGAGTAAATGTTTAATACTAAATATATGTATTATCATGCTCCTTATTCATGTTTAATATTGATAATTGCTTTTGTATATTGCTTATTATATATAATGAATGTTTAGGTACGTATATTGGCCTTGGAAAATGTATTTCTTTTGTAGGTGATTGACGGTGAACATTCATAATTAGATGAAAATCGGGTCACTCTTTAAGAACAATGAAAAAGAATTCGATATGCAAAGACTTTAATTTCATGTGCTTTAATTTGATATAATTTCAATTACGATACTTAGAGTGAACCCTGATGACTGATGATATATCATTGAGTTATGCATTATTGTGGTGTCAAGGCCATGCGTTTAGAAAATAACCAAGTATTATAATGGATTCATATAAGGTTTTGGATGATAATTGAAAGTTATCTTATAGTTCATGATTAGTTGAAATCCAAATAATTTGAATCTTGGTTATTTTCTTAAGTGGGGGAGTATTGTAACCATATGGCCTCTCCCCCACAATAATTAAACTATTAATTATTCATATTAATTAGTTACATGTATATGGAAATTGCTAACTTAAGTTTTCTATAGTAAAAGGGGAATCATTATAACTTCAATTCTTGACTTTAAGTTTGAACTTCATATTGAGACAATTAAATTCTAGTTTGTAAATTCTGTAATCTGTTTAATTTGATTCCCACGATGCTGAAAACACTGTAGTAATTTGCACACCTGCAAGTACTTTAGTCTTTGTTTTCCGTACGAGTTAATTGAAAGCTAATTGGAAATCTCCCCGTAAAAGCCATTATTGTTCTGTATTTGGAAGAATCTAATTTCCAAAATGCCTTTTTAATCAAAAACCAATTACTTATTATTTCGTGCAGGTGTTAGCAATTTCCAGTCATCCACATATATACTCGGCGCATCGTTTTGCCGACCAGTTTTAGTTTTAGTTTTTAACTTTTAGTTTAAGGTGCGCTCTCATACTGCTATGATTAAGATGTTACGATTTAAATAAACTTAGAACTTTTATTCGGACTTCAGTTTATAGTTTTGAAAATGACTGATTAATACACAACGCGAACTACACACCCTTAACCTGTGGGCCATAGGCTTACAAGTTAGGAACACTTTTTTAAAATGGTTACTGATCTTTGATAATGTACAGCAACAAATTTGTATAGCTGGTATTCCCTTCATAGAAAACGTTTAAAAGATATGTTATGAACATTGATTGCACGAGTTACCTCTCTTTCAAAAACCCTGTGTTACAGACAAACATATTCTGGAGTTACCCCTCTTTGACTGTAAAAGATCTATACTGTGGTCGTTTAGTATAGGCAAAATTTAACAAGAAAAAGTATAGCAGCATAAATTTGGCATTAATTTTAAAGACAAAATAAATATCTAGGAACATTTGCTTGGGCATGCAAACAAATTTTATAAAGTATCTTGTATGAAAACGGCATGTCTGTATATATAAGCAGGTCAGCATTACGTAGTGTCAAAAGCACTACTGTGGAAAGACAGGGATGCACTATTAGGGTGATAGAGCACACTTGGAAAGGTAATAGTGAACACCTAAACTGTTCTCTGTCACAATATGGTAGAGAAAAACCAGGGGTGCACTATTAGGGTGATAGAGCACACTTGGAAAGGTAATAGTGAACACCTAAACTGTTCTCTGTCACAATATGGTAGAGAAGAACCTATTACAGAAGAAATTCACTGTAAGTTCTATGATTTGTATTTTTATTATTGTGTCAGGTATGCTTGTCCATGCTGAAATTTTATCTGCTCTTATATGATGTCATTGAATTTGACGACGCTAGCATTTGGATTAGTGGATTTTTTTTAAATATAGTGTACATCTTTTTTTTCCCACTGAAATGTATTATTCCCTTACGGGCTCCCCAGAAGGGACTCATAGGTTCCACCCCGCATGTCCGTCTGTCCAGTGTCCATCCAACGTAAAAATGCTGCAAACGATTTTCTAAGAAATTTACATAAAATTATAATGCGAAGGTTCACTTATGATGCCCTCTGGCATATAAATATTTAGTTGACCAGGGATGCATGCTTTGTATAATCAATATGGAATGTACAGAGAGCGAAAAATTTTAAGACAGAAATATTGATGTCTTCTTCACACGTCGAATTTTCAAATAATATACTAATCAAAACAATTCATTATGCTTCAAAGGATTTCTTATGCATAGTAAAACGTCACAAGACAAAGGTTTATACTTTAACTACATTTATTTCTTCAGTGATGGAATGAACAAAAGGCTACCCCTTGTAACGTAGCTGTTAAATTGCAATGAAGACTCCCTATATTCAACAAAGTATATCACTAGACGTAGATTAAGAAGGGAGCTCCCCTGTCCCAATTCAAATACCTGAGATATGTATCCTTCAATAAAAATGTACATATCTATTAAATGTGAAACTTCATTTTTCAATAATTGAATTATTTCCGCAGTGTCTTTATGACGCCTATACAAACGTACGGAGTAAAATTTCATCTATAGCAATATCGCGTATTATGACGTCAATGACGCCGAGCGCCGCTACGTTAGGCCTGTTCAAATATTACGTCGACAGTTTTGAACTTGAAAATCAATAATTTTTAAATGACATCAATTTCAAAATAAGTTAGATAATTGGATAGTAATTTAATTAAATCATAAGAAATGACTGAACTAATTTTTCTGTCTATCGGTGTATAGACAAAAACCGATGTACAAACAAAATATATAAAATCTTGAAATAATTAATAAATTTTAAAATTGTAAAAAATTATATAGTTTGTGCATCGGTTTTTGTCCATACATCGATAGACAGAAAAATTACAGTCATTTCTTAACTATTTTCAACTTTTTTAAAACACTTTATCGATCCTACAGATAGTGACAAAATACGAACCGTAAGGACAATTGACTGTTTTCGGGTTTTGGCAAGATAGGGTAACCATGTTCCAGTATCCAGCAAAGGGACAGACTTTGTTCGTGTGACGCGATTGTTGTCTTGCAGGCATTGAATGTATTTCGTACAATCTTCATTATAGGGCTCATAACAAATATCCCTATTGCAGAAAGAGTTGGAGCATGGCTCTGAAAAACAGAAACATTTTAATGAAGTCAGCTAAATCAAGACATTGTATAATCATTTAATCTGTATAGTACGACGATTCTGATAAGCTGATCGTAAGTTACCAAGTGTCCCCGAGGGCACATGTAGCCAATTATAGCTCGATCAACTTCGATTGATCGTCTGTCTCTTCAACGCATTTGAAATTTTCTGTTACAAAATTTCTTGAAATTTCTAAAACGTGGGTCATGTAGCATAAAATCCCACCCATTTTGCTACTTCTTTTGATACATTTTAGACATAATAATTTTCATACGTTTTGGCCATATTTTATTGTTTAGACTGAGGATCACTGACGAGGGTTTAGTACCTGAAACGTGCATGTCTGGTCCATGTAAACGTCTTCAAATTGAATAGCATCATTTAAGAACAGATAAATTGGCAACGTGGACCAGACATGCACGTTTCGGATACTTAACCCTCATCAGTGATCCTAAATCTAAACAATGTAATATGCCAAAAAAAAAGTATGAAAGTTACTATGTCGAAAAAGTGTACCTAAAGACGTAGCAGGATGGGTGGAATATGATGCTACAGGACCCACTTTTTAGAAATTTCAAGAAATTTTGATAACAGAAGTTTAGAATGCGTTGAAGAAACGATCAACCGAAATTGATCGAACTTGGCTACATGTGCCCTCGGGGACTCCTGGTCCACCAGCAGTGACACTCACCAAGTGGTATAAATGTAAACGTCTTCAAATTGAATAGCATCATTTAAGAACAGATAAATTGGCAACGTGGACCAGACATGCACGTTACGGGTACTTAACCCTCATCAGTGATCCTAAATCTAAACAATGTAATATGCCAAAAAAAGTATGAAAGTTACTATGTCGAAAAAGTGTACCTAAAGACGTAGTAGGACGGGTGGGATATGATGCTACAGGACCCACTTTTGAGAAATTTCAAGAAATTTTGATAACAGAAGTTTAGAATGCGTTGAAGAAACGATCAACCGAAATTGATCGAACTTGGCTACAGGTGCCCTCGGAGATGCTGTAAATTTATCAGGTCTTATATGATGCTATTGAATTTGAAGACGTTTAACACGATAATGACCGCTAGTAAAAAAATTTGACTTGGCTTGTCTTTTTTAACTTACATGGTAAATTAGAAGTTGCTGTTTCAATTGGTTTTGGCTTTGTCTTGTTTGCTAGGGACAACTATACCCATATTGAACCCACCCCTTCCCCTTACGCAAAATATTTCAATTTTCTGATGGAAGGTATCAAACCCGTTACATATATGAAAATATATACTTTCTTCTTAAAGCATATGACTTAATCATTTGTTTCTTCTGTCACCAGACGGACACTTGGCTTGGTACTGGACCAATCTACAGACTTGTACCAGTGCATTCTAAAGAGCACTGACTGACTGTGACGGCAGGACTCGATGACGGGCCCTGTCCTTACCTCTGTAGAGAAGACAGGGCCCCGACCACCTATTCTCTCTGATTGTCAGTCGGACTCCTCGGGTGATCACGGACTGTATTTCGTATGCGTTATGTTTTTTTTATCCATTTACGAATCCATCTGTGTGGCTAGCCAACAGGGGATGCTTATTTCTAACGGGCTCCTGGTTCCACCTCTAGCTTACTAGGGGTCCGTCTATGCTCTTTGGTGCTCTATTGTGAGTGTTGTTGAGATTATCGTCAGGATGTTCTTTAACTCATTTGTGTCACACTTATGCCATTTGCCGTGTGGAGCTCGTAAAAAAGTTCCCCGCGAGGGGTTTGACAGTAAGTGTTTTGAATATTTTCCCTGACATGGTCGCCATAGCACTTTCTCTATAGAAATGGCCTCAGACAGTGCAGTTCATGTTTTTATATGTTTTCATGTTCGTGCATGATCATCGACGGCGGGTGCGGCTAGCCAACAGGGGATGCTTACTCCTCCCGGGCACTGGTCCCACCTCTAGCTTGCTAGGGGTTTGTCGATGCTCAATTTGGTGCTCTATTGTGAGTGCTGTTGAGATTATCGTCAGGATCTTCTTTAACTCATTTCTTGGTCCCTGCGTCATGTTGTCTGTTTGTATGTTCTACTTGCAGTGATTAGGTTATTTTACACCACAATTGTGCTTTCTTCGAGACCTCTGGGTATTCGGAAAGTGGGACGGTAGTGTCTATGTCATCCGGATAACCACACTGTCTGCTACTTGCTAGGCAGACGGTGTAGTTATCCGGATAACATGGGCACTACCGGATAACCACACCGGATAACCACACCGTCTGCTACTTTCGTGGCAGATGGCCGTCCTAAGTCGGCACCGGTTGCCCATTGGTCTCGTTGGTTTATGTGTGGTCCTTTGTGTTTGATGTTTCGGTGTTGTGCGTTGATGTTCCTTGTCCCCTTTGCGTCTCTTTCTGTGTGTATCTGCTCTGTGTTTTGCATTGGGTGTTTTGGGGTTTTGCTGAGGGTGCTGCAACTTGGTGTTGATGGAGATCCCCTCCTTTGTCTTGAAATTGATAGCAAAATTGGCATTCTTGTTTCAATCTGAAGTCATAAGTACGCACATGAATATGATAAAAAATTTGACTGGGGATTAGGGAAACATATGATTGGTTTAATCTGAAGACGAAACTTTGCTGTTTTTATGTAGAAATCCTTATAAGGGTTTGGATTTGTTGATCGATTCAACCCTCGAATTATTAACCCTCGGGTATTTTGAGTCCCCGAATCGTGCACGTCTGGTCCATACTGCAAATTTATCTGTTCTGAATAACATTTCTACCACTCGGTGAGTGTCACTGCTGTTGGACCAGGAGTCCCGAGTACACATGTAGGCAAGTTCGATCAACTTTGGTTGATCGTTTATTCAACAAATTCGAAAATTTCTGTTATCAAAATTTCTTGAAATTGCTTAAACGTGGGTCCTGGAGCATCATATCCCGCCTATCCTACACTTTTTGGCCATATTACATTGTTTTGATTGAGAATCACTGACGAGGGTTAAGTACCCGAAACGTGCATGTCTGGTCCATACTGCCAATTTATCTGTTCTTGAATGATGCTATTGAATATGAAGATGTTTAACATTTGTACCACTTGGTTAGTGTCACTGCTGGTGGACGAGGAGACCCCGAGGGCACATGTAGCCAAGTTCGATCAACTTCGGTTGATCGATCTTCATCACCTTCGAAAATTTCTGTTATCAAAATTTCTTGAAATTTCTAAAACGTGGGTCCTGTATCATCATTTCCCACCCTGCTACTTCTTTCGGTACATTTTTGGACAAAATAACTTTCAACGCGAAAAATTGCGAAAATTTGTTTATAAGCTCTTTGTCTGTTTGATATGAAAGCCGATTAGTATCGGAGAAGTAATTTGACTCGTAATTACAAATTAGTAAACTCGTAAAAACGAGATAATTATCTCGTTAATTACGAGAGAATAAAGTCGCAAAAATAACTCATTATTACGTATCGTTGTAAACAGAAAAAATCTTGTAATAACTAAATAATTATGTAATAATAACGAGATAATTTACTCGTAATAACGAGCAATTGTACCTGTGATAACGACTAAATTAAGTCATAATAACGAGAAAAGCTCTCTTAATAACGAGGAAAGATTTCGTAATAACGAGATAATTATGTCGTAATATTGAGAAAATTTACTCGTTATTACGAGAAAAGTACGGAAACGTTTTAGTGCCACCTGTTGTTGTGTCTTAAGTTAGAAAAATCGAATTGTCGAGGTAAAGGAAGCATGAATTTAAGTCGAAAAGGCGCTGTAAACTTGGATTTTTTCATATTTTGCGTTTATATTGGTGTGTGCAAAACCTTTGGTCATGGAAAAAAAATCTGTGCAGCTCGATGTGAAGTTGATTTAAAGCATGACGGTTCGATTTTTCTTTTGTCATGAAACCTACTTACAACACAACAACAGGAGGCACCAAAACGTTTCCGTTGTTTAGTTCAATTTACGTATTACTACGTGTAATAGAACTGAAAAAAGCCCCACAATGTTCAACGACAACAGCAAATTAAACAAAACAACACGCCAGATCAATCCATTTCACAAGAAGTCAATATCGTGTAATGATGACCTGTGACCAACTTATTAAAGTTGCCATACCACCTTGATAGTACATGTATACAATTCTTTTATTGGGATAAATACTATACAATGTTTTCATAGTAAGTCAATATCACATCATATATACTGAGTTAAAAGTCCATAACTGTTTTATTCTATAATTTCATATTTGATTCACAATAAATAACGTCGCTATTTGGAGAATTTAGTGGGGTAAACCCGGTATATTTTTAGACCATGGTATATGGTGATTTATCCAGGAGCGTCGGTGATGTAATCAGCCAATCAGAGCATCGCTTGTCTTTCGGAATATATATTGGGACATAATTTCACCATATTTTGGCAATGCTTCATTATTTAAATACCCGAAACGTGCATGTCTGGTCCATGCTGTATCTGCTTTTAAATGATGCTAATAAATTTGAAGACATTTCATTCTATAAAAAACTCTCTGATCTATTTCAGTACATGGATAACTGTCATAACGTTTGAACGTTTCACAGAGCGGATGTTTTAGCCAATCAGAAAATGGGAAAATTCCCATTCATGTAATAAGATACCGGTATATTATTACGGGTGAGATCAAATTGATGTTTGCAATTTCATCTTATTTATACAAATTTAATGTATAATTACATATTGACCGAAACTTTAGTTCTTGTTTTGTAATACGTTTTTTTTTATTAAATGTTACATATATTTCTTTAAAAGTTGTACTAACCTTGATTCTGCGTATGAATATTCGGTATAATTACCGTAAAAATACAATAGACCACCAAGTAAACCGCCGTCTTCATAGTTGTTTATAGCTTTTGACAGAAAAAATACAAATTTTAACTTTTGATATTTAGGCCACATGGGATTTTAAAAAAAACATTTTGTACAGACATATGTGATTGAATGGTAATGTTTGATCCTTTAATTTTATCAGATCAAACCATATAATGAAAAGCCCCCAAATGACCTTGATCTTTGACCATGACCTTGAAAATCAATAGGGGTCTTTGTCTTATATTCAATCCATATGGTAAATTTATAGAGTTCCTAGCTTAACTTGTTTGGGCTTTATCTTGATTACGAGGAGCAACTAAGCACAAATTGATCCCCCTTTCCCTTAGGCAAAATATCTAAATTTTAGACAAAAGATATAAAAACCTGTTACATAATTATGTGAAAGAATATACTTCCTTCTTAATGCATATAAAGTTTTTAAACATTTTGATCAAAAATAGAGTTTTAATGAATTTTAATAATATTTTCACCAACAATTCTATTTATAGCCCCAAAATGACATTGACCTTGAACTTTGACCTGTGACCTTCAAATCAATCAAATCTTTTATCTCATTATACTCCATCCACATTGGGTCGGTCGGACGGATGGACAGATATCAGCATACTATAATAGCCCTTTCACATTATCTGCGGTACTGAATTTGCCGTTCAGTTCCGGGGGACAAACAATAGATTGCGCATGCGCCAGTGACGTAATTCAATCGTTACAAGACGTTTATGGCGGAACATGATTCCGCGCTAAACGTCCTAGAACAATCAAATGACGTCACTGGTGCATGCACAGTCTACTACTTGTCCCCGGAACCAGCCTTCAAATAGTACCGCAGATAATGTGAAAGTGTCTACAATGTATATGTCCCGTCTAAAGACAGACGTAAAAAGATTTAACATAGAAATTGTGCCCTCATTGCTGTATACTCATACTTTGATTATTTCCCCTCAAGGCTGTACATGTATACACATATTTTAATTATTTCCATTCTGTGACCTGACCTTGACCTTTGACCTTGAAATCAATGGTGATCTTAAACATGTCATGGAAATAAGTCCATGAAGTTTTGTGAAGATGCATTCCAACTTCTGGCTTCTATTTTTGAATTTTATAAAGATTGAAATTATGAAACATTTGTATAAGTCACAACAAGGCTTTAAATTTGATAAATTTTCGTATTTTGTTATCTTATGAATTGGAAACCATGGCAACCAAGTCACCTGGTAACAATATTTTGATGATTTTATTTTTATTTCTTGTCTTAAGCCCTATCCATGTATGAATTTCATGAAAATCCGAGAACATGCGTTTCCGAACATTTTTGGTGCTTACGAAAAATGGTGTTAAAACCTACCTGCTTCAAAAATCCTCTCTTTCGTATACAAAGGCGAAGTAGACTTTTCCACGGTTTCCTCTTATTTACGGATAAAATTTTGCCACTTTAAACGTAAGAATCGTTCAATATTCAATTAAGAACAACCATCTGCCGACTGACTTAAATTAATGAGAAATTTTCATATAATTACCAAATGTACGAGGGTTGTTCGAAAAGTTCGTAGACAACCGGAATATTTCAGAAATGCGTGACAGTAATTGTACAATTTTCTTACCATAAATTCTTGGGGTATATTGTAATTAATCCATGAAATATCAAGGTAATTGAAAAATTATGTATTATTAAGGAATAAATTGGTATATGAAAAAAATGTTAGACGATCACAATACAAGTTTTATTAGACTTGTCTACGAATTTATCGAACAACCCTCGTACTCTTAACTTTGTGAGTTGAAGCATTATTTCCCGTTTTTGTGACCTTTTACTAAAATAAGACAATATATAGGTTGTCTCCAATTACAGGTCGTAAAACAATATGTTGTCTATATATCTATTCAGAATGAATTGACGCATGGATAAAAACAAAACAGTAAATGTAACAATTTTCAGTTGATTGTGAAAAAACCAATGGTAACAAACACATTAACATTCTGAGTGGTATAGGCAGCCGTTTAATATATATTCGTTTAATTAGTGATACATGTATCACTATTTCATCGGAATATGTGATATCATTAATTTATACATGAAACATCTTATTCCGAACAATAATTCATATAACTCCTCCCAATGCGAGTCAACGGCACGACATGTCTGTCAAGTGCATCAACAATGCTGGTTTTATTTGTTCATTGTTGATTTTCGGTCAAAATGCACTCTAAATTTCTAAAGTGTGTCGTATATTGCTTTACACAAAGCGTTTCTCTTATTAGCATCAATTTCAGATGTTAATGCTTCCTGAATCACGTTTACAACAATTCTTGATACAGCTTTTAACACATTGCGAACTGCAGTGTCACTCGCCATTTTGAAGTAAGGCCACGGGAAAAGTCATTTGGAGGAGAAAACAGAAATAAAATTTGTGATATCACGTGGTTGGTCATGTGACCTGCGACGTCATCAGTTATGTGGTTAGATTATGTGACTAGTTACGTCATCGTGAGTTTGTTGATCATGGGACAAGAGACGTTATCAGTCAGGTTGTTGAATAGTGATGTCATTAATCATTCGAAAAAAGACTCGGACGTCAGACGGCGCCATTTTAAAAATAGTTCCCCGTTGATCTATTAGTTTTGTTATAATCTATCATGAAATACAATTTCCAACACTGGATCGTAACTGACAAATATGTAGCTCACAACATCACTCACTCAAATTGGAGATTTTTGAATGTTGAAAAGTGCCTTTTTACTTTACACCGATTTGATGTAAATTAAACCTTCCATCATTGGCGTCCGAGTCTTTTTATGCGGTTACAAATAAAGGGCGAGGGGATCCGAATGTCATTAGTCTCTGAATAGTGACGTCATCAGTCACATGTTTGGTCGTGATACCTTTGACGCCATTAGTCATGATCATGATCAGTCATGTAACATCAGTCACGTGGTTTGTCATGCGTCCTATCAATGAATGTCGTGCAATAAAACGTGACGTTACGGTCATGTACAGTATATGGCATCATAGCGTAGATCTATGTGGACACAAAAAAATGAGGGCGAAACTTGCGTACAAACTTGATCATGACGAAAGGAATTAGGTCGTATCATTATATGGTCCTCATAGGGATTCAACCCAGAGGTAGTTCTAGATGCATGAAAAGCTTCATCACGAACTTTGTTAAATATGACGTGGAAGGGTTTATGACCTCAATCCCAGGTTTATCCAAGGTGAAACCCTGTTAGAGTGATGATTTGAGTGTTTGTGGTTTTATGGGTAAACCTTGTCTAAAGCATCTCCTCTGTATGACCTTGAACCAATTAAGGTAATAGATCACAATAGACTATGTGGGTATAAAGTCATTACCCCTCTGCATCGATTTCAGTGATATATCAGTGAATTGTTACTATGGATCAAAGGCGTGTCATGACCTCTGACCTTATTTTGAAATAAGGAAAATCGAAATAGTAGAAATGTAATATATCAGATGTACTGACAGTTCAAAATGATACATGTATATGTCGCGGGGCAATGCCAAAAAAAAAAAATTAAAATAAATAAATAAATAAACACACAAATAAACAAAAACCACAACAAAAACAAACAAACGAACAAGCAAACAACACAAACCAAAAAGACCCCAAAACGAACGGAAGTAAGATGCGGTGTGGGCTATGACAAAATCGCAATAAAATATTGCATTTAGATAATATGACCGATTTGGCTAAGAGTCAATATTTTGTAAATATATGAAAAAAAAGTTGCATAAAACAGTTGCTTCATCGTCGGCTTACAAGATTTCATACAAGCTCGTGCAACAGGTGTAGTTATACAGGTTAATCCCCTGACACCTTCACGCAGTACATAAAATGGGAGGGGAATCGTAAGGGAAAAGTAAAAAAAAATATTGGTTTCATTTTCATTTTTAATGTTGCTTCGATGTGACCTGCACCGAGGATTTCAAGCCTTATTCATGCCAAATAAATTGTACAGTAATTGCCCTCTCCCCCACGCGACATACCCTCTCCTAATTAAAATGACAAAGCACTATTCCTTCTTTATCGTATTTATAATGATCTGTACACAGGGATTTATCGTGCTTGCCGTTTGCTTGATGTATTATTGGTTATGTAAAGGGATAACTCGGCGTCGATCGAAAAATCGACAAGTCATCGTTTCGGTCTTCTGAAATAGGTCAATTAATGTTAATGCCCCCCCCCCCCCCCCCCCCCCGGTATGTTCTGATAGATAACTGATTTCAAATTAGGGAATATATAACTAGCTTCTGACGTTAGCAACGTCAAAGCCTAGTGTGTTCTCGTTTTACTGTCGTAACTAAGGAGCAAACAATCAATGAAATTCAACGTTATAGCTACATTGCATTAGAATTTTGATTGAAGATTCAGTTTGAATTAATCTATTGAAAGGGGTTTTGACATTGATTAACATACTTCTGTAGATTGAAACGATGACTTGTCGATCAAATTTTCGATAGACACCGAGTTAGAAACCTTTAAATAACCCATAGTACATCAAGCAACTGGGAAGCGCGATAAATTCCTGTGGCTCTGTACATTATGAGCTGTCCAATAATCTAATATTTTTAAAGGATGGCCTTGACAATAACACCATGAGCAAGTTCAGTCTGTAGATCGAGGAATGTTTGTTTGTCACATGCAGAAATGATCCACAAACAGCATGTGCTTGTTATTATCTTGCTGCTAGCAAGCCTCAGTAAGTACCTTGAAATTGTATTTATTTTCTATCATATTTCAAGTGAGCATGCAATCCCTGTTAGTCCAGTACGCAGTTTTGTGTTTGGTTGACGATGTTTTTGTTGTGTTTGTATCTGTGAGTGTCCTTATGTCTTTGTCACCTTTGTGTTTTGCCGTTCGGGTGTTGTAAATGTGTCATTGCGGATGTTGTTTGCTATGGTTGAATCGGGTGCTGTTGTAAATTTGTTGTCTTAGGCCAAACAAAAAAATATGATTGTTTCCTGTAACATGCCAAAAATTGAGAGGGTCGGTAGGTAGGAAAATCTTTTTTTTTTTTCTTTTTTTTTTTTTTTTTGGTCAGAGGGCAGATGCAATTTAGAAACTTTGTTAAGTTTTTATTGTATATGGAGGCACTCTAAGTCTTCACCTACAAGAGGGAGGGAACTGAAAATGATAAGTCCAGGATTTTTTGGTGACATTTTGTTGAGTCCCATCATTTATAATTTCATTTATTGATTCTGGAACTCAACTTACTGGTATTTAAGATGTTTGTTATTAGAGATTGCGTGGGTGGTGTACATAGCTGCAGCCATTATTGTGGGTATAATGTACATAAGCTGAAGCTTGAGCAGCATGATTAAATTTTAAAATGACTATTATACATACATCCTCTTTGGGGTGGAGGAGGATAGATGAGGTTGGTAGGGGTCTCAGGTGACTATCACCTTTCTTTTTGAGCTAATATGTATTATTCTATAAACTATAAATAGCGACTCTCTTTGCATGATTGGCTGATATTAAGGTCATCGACGCTCCTAAATAAATCACCGTATACCACGGTTTAAAAATAGACTGGTATTACCCTCACTTAGTTCTGCAAATGGCGTCGTTATTTATAGTGAATCATATATGAAATTATAGAATAAAACAGTTATGGACTTTTAACTCAGTATATATGATGTCATATTGACTCACTATGAAAATATTGACCTTGGCTTTGTCTCGGTCAATATTTTCATCATGTTCATAGTGAGTCAATATCACATCTTATTATATAGTCTGTTTATATTCCCACTCTCATTGGCTGAGAACTGTCACGTGACGAGTCATTGTCTCATCATATTGACCTGTGAGGGGCGATTTCATTAAATATCACTACCGCGAAAACTCTTGCTTCCGGTTTACCATGAAATATCGAAAACGTGCGAAATTTATATCTGTGACGTCATCAACGTCATTTCGTAAACAGCAGCAAGGACCCTGAAGCTGAGCTCAAATTCTTGAATTTTGAGCCTATCTACGGATTTTGACTCTTAAATATTCTTCATTTGACACATTGAATGAATTCTATTACGTTCAGGATAATTCAGCGACAGAAAATGCTGATATTAACACGTCTTGAAACATTTTCAAAGAAAAGTCGATGTCAGCCATTTCGAAAAGGTAATTCTTTATAAATACTGATTAAGTCCACTATATAATAAAACAATTGTGGACTTTTCACTCGGTGAATATGGTGTGATATTTTCTGAATTTGAAAATATTGACCTCGGCTATCGCCTCGGTCAATATTTTCAAATTCAGAAAATATCACACCATATTCACCTCGTAAAAAGTCCATAATTGTATAATATATACTTAGTGAAAAGTCCATAATTGTATAATGCACATAGTAAACCCCTCCCTCTGCATTCCAAAACAATATTATAATTATTGTTATCTGAACATACAGTAACCCCATTCCATGAATAGTTTCTTGATCACTGCAAGTACATTTGTAATGGACTGCAATTGAGTCTTTAGTTAATCCAAATATTAAGTTATCAGTCATCTTTTATGATTGAGAAATTCATGACAGGTTGTGGAAATTTGAATAATCATATATTTTTTACCAGGGGGGGGGGGGGTGCGTTACATAAAGCAAGAAAAGAAGAACCCCCCCCCCCCGGAAGTCCACACTTGTCTTGGTTGTGGAAATTATGTGCGATTAAAAAACGCTAATTTTCCTGCAAATTGCAGTATCATTGGGAAGGCCATTCACCATGCGACATAATAAATGGTCTATAAAATCGGCAACTCGCTGGGCCCTATGGAGGGGGATTAGGGTCACAATGCTATTTGTCTTGCTTACATGCTTCATGCTATGTTGCTTCATTCAATGTTTGATTATTCCATGTTCATTTGTCTTGCTTTCATTTCAGATTGACTTTATCTTTCTTCTTTGTGTAATTTTGCTTCCCTGCATTTTACATTTGTCCTTCGTCAATGCATAACTGTCATTATACCATGCGTTATGACATCCTTCTTTCTGCCATTATCCTTTCGTCTTAATGCTATTATTGCTTCGTCAATGCTAACTTCAATTTTGATACCAGATGGCGCTTCGCGCGACCGCATGTGCCCGTTCCTTGAAATGAACTTTGAAACATCCCCTGTCGTTAGAAATCTATTACAGTATCGTTCGAAAAGTAATTATATTATCGCACAGAAGTAGATTGGCTGTATGAATATTTGTAAAATATTTTGAAGTAATTAGTAAATATTTGATTTTGTACGCATAAATTTTTGTAAGTTTTAACAGTGACTATAAAACATCGTATATATGAAGAATTTCAATGGCGTTGTGGCTATCACGTTTGCCACTTCATATTGTATTGCACCTTTTCGAGTGGGTTCGAATCCCGGACGAAGATACATTTTTTTCCTTTTGTCTATCTTAAGTATAATGTAATTTGTCCAAGTTGTCCATCTGCCCAGTGGAGGATGTAGAATTTTTTTTTCAGTTTTTCTTTGGGGGGGGGGTGTCATTGTTTTGGAAAAAATATGGCGGGCAACTGTATATTATTCAGTTGAAATGAAAAATCATTTTTATCACAAAACTTTGCAAACGCTTCGTTGGCTCACTATCGTCGCTTGCAAGTCCTCTTTGAAAGGTTATAATTTTAATTACTTGCTTTTATATGCCCGTCAATGTCGTTTCTGTACTATAAATCGGGTGATTCGTGCATAAAAAGATAAGACTTCTAAAATAATTGACATTGAAGTATGGATTTATGAAGGTCAATGTTCAAGGTCAATCCTTGCAAGCATCAAACGCTTGGATTTCAATCTTAACCTTGATCTTGGGTCGAACAACACTGGCGGATTTAAGGAATGCTCCTGCACAGACCCAATATTTTCCCGGCAAAAACAGGTACATCAGTAAAATCAGTAAAATCGGCGAAATTCGCCCCTTGTCCCCCGGCAAAGGGGGCGCTGGATCCGCCACTGAACAAGAAGAATCTGACAAGTTAGCCATAGTGCAATCTAATTAAAATTTTACCTTCCTTGCGCTCCCAACACGGAGTATAGGAACACAATAAAGGTCTAAATTTTGGCTATTTTTGAAAAAGGCTGTGAATGACACTGAACTGTTTTTGTGCCACGTTCCTGAGCAGGCGTAGTCCTGGACCAACGGCGTAGGTCTGCCTGAAAAAAGTGGAGGGGCACAACATCCCAAAATTTCTGACAAGCAAAAAAAAAAAAAAATAAATGAAAAAAAAAAAATAAATAAAAAAGGGGGGGGGGGGACTAAAAAAAATTCTAAATTTTAAGTACATGAATAAATGTCTGGCGAGCGGTAGGAATTAATTTTAGCAAAATATTGACTTATCAGAAAATACTTTCTATACCCTGATTACCCTCTATCATTACATGTAATAATATTCTATAAAGATTGAGTTAAATGTCTTCATGTACATTGATATAGTAATATGTATAAAGGATGGATCAGAATAGCTAAATTATTCAGAAAGTCTATAAAGAACTGGCGAGCGGTAGCGCTGCCCCCGCCCCCACCCTTCAGAAAAAAAAATTACGTAGCCGATGGGATTCGAACCCATGCGGAAAAAAAAGCAACAAGAATCCGGCACGCTTACCGCTGAGCCACGAAGTCTTTACGGATGCAAAATTTTCTAGAGGTTTCAAATCCTCAAATGGCTATGACTGTATAAAACCAAACAAACAGAAAATTTATCATTTAAAAATATCTTTTTTTTTTTGTTCAAATATTTCAATCTGCTTTTGCTTTTTTCCGCTATTCATAACTCATTTTTCTAAGTACTGCAACAGGGGACGTCTCAAAGTTCATTTCAAGGAACGGACACAAACGGAGCGCCACCTGGTATCAAAATTGAGGTTAGCATTGACGAAGCAATAATGGCATTAGGACGAAAGAATGATGGCACATTGAAAGATGTCATAACGCATGGTATAATGACAGTTATGCATTGACGAAGGACAAATGTAAAATGCACGGAAGCAACATTGCATAAAGAAGAAAGACAAATGCAATAAAGTCAATTTTAAATGAAAGCAAGACAAATGAACATGGAATTATCAAACATTGAATGAAGCAACATAGCATGAAGCATGTAAGCAAGTCAAATCGCATTGTGACCCTAATCCCCCTCCATAGGGCCCTGGTGCGCATTATTCTACGATTCGTACGATGTCCATTTTCGGTTTTTTAATCTATAGAAAAGTTCTGACCACTCGTAATGTTGCAATGTAGCAGTAGCGTGTGGATCTCAGCTAGCTGCTTACTGTATATGGCCAGTCAGAAGCACAAATTCTTTTGTTCCGCTCACCCGAAAGGTTCTTTGCTATAATGATACAATATTGATTTTTCTCCGACGTTCTTTCTTTCTCCAACTTACTTACGTAAAGGTACTAACTTCTTGTGTATGCGTTCGTCCGTAAACTTATCATGTCACTGACTCATTAATTTTACGTGGTCATTTTGAGTTTGTACAGAAATGTCAATGATTGCAGTCAACCCCCCCCCCCCCCCCCACTTCTTCCCTAGTATAAAAAAAGCTGCCCATACGTGGACACGAAAAATACAGGATCGGTGGCTGAAGTTTGGTCTTGGTTGTTCTGCGATATATGCAAAAAAAATGTACTGTAAATTATTCATTGGAAATGGTAAATGTGGAATTTTCACGACTTAAAAAACTTGCTAATTTACATACATCGTACATGCAAAGCTTTTCGAAAATTGATCATTTTTTGGAATGGCCCTTTCGTGAAGAAAGATTACCCATTGTTTATGAGAATGGCCTATTGATGAAGGGGCCAGTCCCATTAAGCAAGTTTGCCTTCCCAATCACGGAACAAATTGCATGACATCCAATTTTCCTTCTTTCTAAAATAATCCGTCTTTATAAACTTTTAAAAAATCGTCTGCTCTTCATCGGTTATGTCCAGGTTACAATACACTATACAAGTAACGTGAGAAGATAATCACTTTAATCCTTTCGAATTCTCAACACTTGGTCACTCATGTGAAACGGATTAAATCTACCTGGTGGTCAGGTGTGAACTACATGTACTCACTGTAGTGATTTACAACAAAAGGCGCTATGTACGTATTATAATCATGGCTTGTCTGAAAGAAAATATAAAGGGAACGGGAGGCTTCCAAAGACGAGTCTGGGTTGCACGACTTGCATTAATTTTAAGGATTTTTGGTTCTTTTTAGGCAGTGTAGGGAAAATGGTGAAAAAAAATCAGAGTCGGCACGATTTTTGACGGTCGGTCGGGTTACAGGAAACAAACAACTTTTTTTGTTTGGCCTTAGGGTTTTTTTGTGGCTGTAATGCTGGGGTGTTCTTTAATACAGGTGTCTGTGGTATGGTGGTGTTATGCTGAAAGTTATGTAGGCGTGTTGTTGTGCTGAAGGTTGTGGGCGTGTTGTTACGAATCAATCTCCTACGCATGCGTCCGATTTCAGTTCCGCTTTTCTTCACTTTGAAATCTACCTCTGCCGTCATCGCCTATTGTTTGTCTGCAAGATTCTTGCAGACTGGAACTGGGGCTTCATATATGTAAATAAAGTATTGCAAGTTTATACCGTCAGGTTTGACTACATTTCTGAGGTAAACAGTGTACATGCAATGCTTTTCTTTCGATGCAATACGATGCAATATCAGGGATTCTTTCTTCATTCGTACGTTGCCATCACGATCAGCTGAGCTAGAAGTCTCCAGTAAAAATACAAATTCTGGCTATAAATCGAAACCTACCGTCTTTAGACATGAGTCTTGTATAAATTTGTCTACATCAAGAAAAGAATCGTTTCCTTCATTGACCATTTACTCGCCCCTAAACACTCAAATATGTGCCTCTGCCTTTGAATCTTTCGCACTGTTTACGTCAGAAGTCCGAATGACGTCACTGTGACGACATGCCGTACCTGCGATGCCTCTCGGGTTTTATCATTGCGTGAAATGGCGTAGGAAAGTAGCGATGACGGCAAGGTTATATTGCAAGCCTGTGCCGCCTATCACCTTGTTGCAAGTTGGTTACAAATGTTGTGGGCGCGTTGTTATGAATATTATAGGTGTGTTGTTATGAATGTTGTAGGCGTGTTGTTATGAATGTTGTAGGCGTGTTGTTACGAATGTTGTTATGAATGTTGTGAGCGTGTTGTTATGAATGTTGTGGGCGTGTTGTTAAGAATATTGTGGGCGTGTTGTTATGAATGTTGTAGGCGTTTTGTTATGAATATTGTGGGCGTGTTGTTATGAATGTTGTGAGCGTGTTGTTATGAATGTTGTAGGCGTGTTGTTATGAATGTTGTGGGCGTGTTGTTACGAATATTGTAGGCATGTTGTTATGAATGTTGTGGGCGTGTTGTTGTGAATGTTGTGGGCGTGTTGTTATTAATATTGTAGGCGTGTTGTTATGAATGATGTGGGTGTGTTGTTATGAATGTTGTGGGCGTGTTGTTGTGAATGATGTGGGCGTGTTGTTATTAATAGTGTAGGCGTGTTGTTATGAATGTTGTGGGTGTGTTGTTATGAATGTTGTGTGTAATGAATGTTATGGGCATGTTATGAATGTTGTGGGTGTGTTGTTATGAATGTTGTGGGCGTGTTGTTGTGAATGTTGTAGGTGTGTTGTTGTAAATGTTGTGGGTGTGTTGTTATGAATGTTGTAGGTGTGTAATGAATGTTATGGGCGTGTTTTGAATGTTGTAGGCGAGATGTTATGAAGGTTGTATGCGTGTTGTTATGAATGTTGTAGGAGTGTTGTTATGAATGTTGTCGGCGTGTTGTTATTAATATTGTAGGCGTGTTGTTATGAATGTTGTGGGTGTGTTGTTATGAATGTTGTAGGTGTGTTATGAATGTTATGGGTGTGATGTTATGAATGTTGTGGGCGTGTTGTTATGAATGTTGTAGGTGTGTTATGTTGTGGGCGTGTTAATGTGAATGTGATGTTGTGCATGTTGTTTGCTTCCGCTGATTTAGGTCTTCTGGCTGTTATATGGTTAGTGTATATTTTTTTTGTTTTTTGTTAAAATGGTTTCTGTTGTGGCTGCTTCTTTATTGTGTTGATGTGGATGCTGTTAAGGAAGTAATATTGTGGATATAATGTTGTGGATATGTTGTTTTGGGTGTGATGATTTTGGTATTGTTCGCTTGCGTTGATGTAGATGTATGTTTAGGGCGTTGAACTTTGTGTTGATTTTGGTACTTTTGGCTATATTTCCCTCATTTGATATTATGTTTCTTGTTCACATCGTTGTGTATAAATTGGGAGTTGTTTTGCAATGTATTGTGGATGTTAAGGGAATGTTGATGTGGTCTTGATTATGTGATTTTAAAGTGCGTTGTTTTTCAGGTGCTGTTTTCTGCTTTCATCATTTTTTGGTCCATCTCAAAGTCGGCGTGATTTACACAAAGGTTCAATTCGAGATAAGCACCGAGAAGTTCCGAAAATATTTTGGGGATAAACTCGGAGTTTATCATAGAGCATAATATATCGAGACACTGCTTTATATCTTGAATCTGACATTTATAAAAGGAACAAATAACTGCTAGAATTCATTAAAGAAACCATTGATAAATGACATCTTAGCTCCTAAAATCCCCAATATAGTAGGAAATTTGAAGCAGGAGCAATCAAAATCATGGCTTTTTCAAATTGAAGTTTTGTCCAATTTGTCGAAATATATTCCTATTTCAAGAAATTCATATTGGGGGATAGATCTCAAACCCTAGTAACTAATGGTGTAAGACAAATGTCTGTAAGTTTTAGATGGAGAGTTTTCCATGTTAACTTAAGCATAACGTCATTTACATTCTCCAGAGACTTAATGTTAAGTTCTATCGTCCTACTTAACATTAAAATTAGAATTTGCCAATTAAGTAAACTAAACTTCAATTTTTCAATTTCCAAAGTGAGCTGCGCGGACAGTAGTCCAATACAGGTACAGTGTCGTGTACAATTGACCGATGACAAACTTAGAATTCATTTTTGTTTATTTTAGATTATTTCCAAGGAAATTGTGAGAATCCCTGTAAATCAAAATCATGTCCAAATCTTGAAAAGAAAGGTGTCAAACCAACATGCAGGTGAGTGAGTGTTAATGCAGGTGAAAATTAACGATTTCAATTTCTTTCAGATTTTTGAAATAAACAATTTGAAGAATTTTGATCCCCTGCTTTTTTTTTTCTCAAAATTGCAGTAGGTCAAACTCTAATATTCAGATGATAAAAGAATGATACCAGTAGAAAAGTCTACAACTACAAGCCTTGTTACACATTCAAAAGGTTAATTGTGATCAGTACTGGAGAATTTTAATAGACAGAATGATTTTATGTCTAGAGCTACAAAAAGAGGAGTGGGTGTGGGCCAGGACATTGACCCTTCTGAACGAGAGAAAAAATTGAGAAACTCCATGACGTCACAATGCAATTTCGATGTTTGACCGAGGTTCAAAGCTTGTTTGTCCGAGGTAAAAGCATTGTGACGTCACGACATTTTGCATTTTTTTCCCGCAATCAGATCAATTAGGATTTGAAACATTAAGAGTATATTTGACTGATTGTACGATTACATTTGTAACAATTCTGATCTTTTTCAAATATCCCACAGATATTCATTTAATTTATGCTAATCATGCTAATTCTCAGCAATCCTCTTTTCTATTAAATCTTAGTTGCACTACAATAAGTACGAATTCATTAATTTCAGCGAGTCATACAGTGTGGATGCACCTTATTGAAAATGTTTCTTTTCTCTCACAGAAATTTGAACGGTACGGCTGTCTGGTATGTGGGAGAAACCAATGTGACCCTCTCATGTCTTTAGACTAGTTACATAAACCGAACGAGAATCTTCGCCTTTTTTCGAACATTTTCCACTGACTTTTCATGTATTCGATATTGGAACCTTAAGGCTATTGTAAGATGTGTATCAGAATAAATATCAATTAAGTTTTGACTCTTTAAGAGTTTTTATTCAATCTTATACAATGTAGTACATATTGTTTAATTTACAGCAATGGACAATCGCATATTACGTATGTACAATTATACAACAATACTACAAAATCAATGTATAAATACACACAAAAAACAGATATACAAAACAAATACAAAGTTCTATAGCAAGTCAGTATGATAACAAAGGTCATGATTGTACATCTGCAGGCTTTCTACTCTTCCTTGATGAAAAAGTAGGAAAAAAGTAGGAGTAGTCAATGTAAAAAAGTAGGAGAAAAGTTGGAAAAAGTAGGAATTATTAGGGGAAAAGTAGGAAATGTTCCATTACTTTTAGCGACAATTTTCAGTAAGTATAACCGACAAAATCATAGTAAGCAATGTTTGTAGACTGATAATGTTCACCTTTGAGGAAATGACAGAGAAAATTAAGGACAGATTAATATTTGAACTGAAATATACAGGGTGGGCGAGCGAAGCGAGCCCGAAATTTTTTTAGAACTTTGAATCAGATGTCGATGACAAGCGAAGCAAGTAATTTTTTCCTTTTGAGATGAAAAAGTAGGAATAGTAGGAGGTTTTGAAGAAAAAGTAGGAAAAAATAGGATCAAAATAAAAAAGTAGGAAAAGTAGGAAAAAGTAGGAAAAAGTAGGAACAGTAGAAAGCCTGCATCTGCATAAACGTGTGTACATGTATGTTTTCACCCATGAGAAAAGGGTATTTTTTCTTTACACATTCCTTACATTTTTCCTGCTTGATATCAAATATACTAACTTTTATACATTCGCTCAACACTATGAAGTAAATTTCCCCCGCATCAACTTGTAACATTTTCATCACAATTTCTTCAATACCAACATCAAAGCCTTGAGAACCTTTTTATCATACATGTAGACTCTATTTCATGTTGGAAATCAAAGGACTTTGAGATGCCAGAATGATGCTAATTATGCTTTAAGTTTTTTGCATTTCTTAAAAGTGCTATTCATTCACCATTCCATCTATGCATGTAAATACATTGATTTACATGTATTTCCCAGCTAACCATAGTCACTCCGATATGTAATTGAATTACGCATTTCAGCAATTAAAATAATATACATGAATCAGTTTTTACACATGTACGTCTGGGTTATCACACCAAAATAGAACTTGCTGATCTTCAAAATCTTCATTTCAAGAGTCCTTCTTACACCTGATCACACAAATCACGTAACAAATGTACTTCTTAATTCTAGCGTTTAAAACATATTTGTTGTTCCCTGAATCCTGGCTTAAAAGATTGAGGAACACAGTATAATCTAGAAACCATCACTGTGGCCGAGTTATTTCCATCTAGGAATCTTAATTGCACTTCTTTTCCTTGGAGGGCCTAGTCATGTAAACTGCTGCAGAGCTGACTTTACTCTGTAATAGTAAAACATACAGCCATGTACATGTAGTTAATTGTTGAAGATTTGACTTTTTTCCACGATTTACCTTTCTGATTGCAGTAACTGTGATCAATTTCATAACATCACAGTATTATTTACATGTACTTTTGCCCTGAACCAATAAGCTTCCAATCTCTATCAGATATTAGAAATGCATTGTGATGTCTTAAATTTTCTAAAAAAAAATTACATGATAAGAAGGCTCAATTTTCAATTCCATGAATACATATTACATGTCTATTTAGTAAAACATTTTCTGGGAAAGTCATTTATCCTAAATTCAGCTGTGTCAAAGATTTAATCAATTTTTGTGTCGCCTGCGAAGCATAGTGACACTTAGGGATCCCTTTGTCCGTTGTCCGTCTGTCTGTCTGTCACACTTTGGGTGTCACAGCCCATAACTTTTGGTAAGTGATAGGGCTTTGATATTTCACATGTGTATTCCTTGTGACAAGACCTTCCTACACATACCATAATTTTTGACCTAGTGACCTTGACCTATACATTTGACCTACTTTTCAAAAAAATTAAAAATGGATATATCTTTTGATTGGTAAGTGTTAGGACTTTGATATTTCACATGTGCAATCCTTGTGGCAAGACCTTTCTACACATACAATAATTTTTGACCTTGTGACCTTGACCTAGCTATTTGACCTACTTTTGAAAAAAAGATAAGATTCATTATATCTTTTGATTGGTGAGTGATAGGGCTTTGATATTTCACATGTGTATTCCTTGTGACAAGACCTTCCTACACATACCATAATTTTTTACCTATTAACCTTGACCTACATATTTGACCTACTTTAAAAAAAAATTAAGAATGGATATATCTTTTGATTGGTAAGTGATAGGGCTTTGGTATTTCACATGTGTATTCCTTGTGACAAAACCTTTCTACAAAGACCATAATATTTGACCTTGATCTAGATATTTGATCTACTTTTCAAGAAAAGTAATATTGGCTATATCTTTTGATTGGTAGGTAATAGGGCTTTGATATTTCACATGTATTTTCCTTGTAACAATGCCATTCTACACATACTATAATTTTTTACCTTTTGACCTTGACCTAGCTATTTGACCTTCTTTTCTAAGGTTGTATATATCTTTTAATTGGTAGGTGATAGGTCTTTAATACATGTATTTCTTATGATGAGACCTTTTTGTTACCAATTTTTACATGGTGACCTTGACCTAGATGATGACACTCCTTTCTTTTAATTTGTAATTAAGAGGTCTGATATTTCAAATGAATTTCATTTGACAAGACTTTTCTACTGATACCAATAATTTTGATCGACTTTCTAGAATAATAATCAAACCGCTTTGCAGGCGACACAAGCATTCCTTGGATTGCTATTTTATTTTTAAAGTCTTGATCTTACTTATGTATACATGATTGCTTACTTACTTGTCGAAAAGCACTGGATCACTGGCACTGAGTAATTGTTGCAGTAACTTTTGTACACCTAACTCCCTCAACTTGGACTGTCTTTTGTAAGCACCTGTACATGTAAAAGATATAATCATTTTACATCAAACATATCATCTGACCATATACATGTAGTTAACTCTAGAGTCAAAGTCAAAGAATTAGTACTAACTTTTTGTGGTATGGTATTTTATGCCGTCAAAATTGGTTAAGTCAGATACATACACAAATACGTTATAATTTACATTTAGTCACCTTCCTAAACCATAGTTTAAAACTTGGGCAACTTTTCTGCCCAAGTAAATCGATGATGTCAAAACAATGGAGAACAATCAAAGAGCCTCAAAAAAACATCCGAATAATCTTGGTTAGAAGCATTTGCAATATTCCGTATTATTGAAAATAGTTAAAACTAAATCTGCCATACCTTCTTCCTCATTCCACACTAAGTTTGATATACATGATGTCGCTGATATCTGTAATTTGACGTCTGTATGAACCTGTAATTATTCAGAATGAAATTCATAAAGCCATGAATCATAATCTAACAAGCAACATGAATCTACAATGTACACTGTATTTTATGTCTACGTCTACCAAAAACTGCTGATTATAATGCAAAAACAATTAATTATCTATTAATGATACTCTCTCAGACCTGGTGTTCACAAGATACATAGAGCTATGTAGGAGAAAATGACAACATCAATTTTCGAAGACCTTGGGGGTCAGAGGCTCAAAAATTATTGCTATTAGGGGGCATGGAAATGCTTGCAACTTTATTCCCTTTAAGGAAAATAATCTATTTGGAATTAAAAGTAAAAAAAAAAAAAAAAAGAAGAGTATATATACATTTATAAATTAAATACTGACCATATATGTCATAAGTTTTTTTAGGACATCTTCGTTTTCCATAATAAATCCTTTTGCCTCATCCCCATCAGCTACATTTGTAAGGATGCAAAGTGTCTGAAAGTAATCATCATATATATCATCATTCATAGTGGTTTAGGAAAGAATTCACCCTCAAAAATTAATCTTTTCAGAAATTCTACTTTTTAAAATATTTTCGAAGTATTAAACAAGTTAACCTGTTTCAGAACTGCACTTAGTCTATATCTCTTTATAGAGCATGGAAGTAGAGAGGGAATCTGAAAGTTGCAGCCTCTATGCTGCCTAAAACCTGGATCCCCCCTTCTTTTTCTCCCACTCCTCTTCCCCTATTCAACTTTTCAATCCCCTTTAACAATTTATCTCAACATTTATACAGGCACAAAACCCAGTCTGTTTTTAAATACTGTAAACATGTTTTTTTTTTTTTGCTGGGGGAAATTTTCGCGAAATGACCATTGTAACAGAACACGTGGGAGCAATTGTGGCAAAATTGTAAGTATTCCCTCAAGTCTTTAATACTGGTGGAAATTTTCACACAGGGGTCATTTTTGCGATAATAATAGACTTGCGAAAAGCGCAAAAATGACCCCCACGTGGAAATTTCCACATTTACATTAACTGTTTTAAGATTCCGTTTACCTGTTCCTTTATTTCCACCATATGATCCCCCTCCAGTATAAACACGACCGCTTGCATGATCTGTGTGCCATAAATCTTCATCAGTTGATCTATATGCTGTAACGAAAACCATTTTAAGGCTAGGAATGCTGGCAAAATTGATGATTTCCATTCATTAAAGAATTCTAACAAATTGAACTATCTTTATACATGTATTAGTATATATTTTTTTTCAAATCAGGAATATACGTGTATATCAGTGTCTTCAAAAAGAAGTATGACAGGAACAAGTATTGGCCCTGATCCCTGATAGCTCAGAAAGAGCAATCGTCGAGAGAGCAGAAGATCTTGGGTTCAATTCCTGATCTGGCCAAGTTTTTCTTTTTTTTTTTCTACGATTATTACTTTACATAGTATTTTTGTAAATGTAATGCACAATCAATGCTAGAGATGAAACTATTGAAAGGAAAGTGTTGCATTTTGCATGATAACGATCTTGATGTCACAATACATAAGCTCTACAGAAACATGCAGGGATGGCTATTCTAGTCTGCAAACTGAACCCGCATTGACCTGCATATTTTTTACCTGGAAAATTACGATTTCAGAAAACAAGATTGAAAGTGACAACTGTGTTGCATAAACATGAATATAGAATAAATGTCATAATTTGTGTTTTGTTACAGGTATGCAACACACAGCAAGTACATTTATCCTACATAATGCGCTAACACCTGTTACATGTACGATAACTGCACTTGCTGTGTGTTGCATACCTTTATCAAAACACAAATTAAGACACTTTTTTTTTATAAATGTTCTTATTTATTTACCTGTTTACTTGAAAGTAAATTCCTGATCAATCCAAGAGTTTTCATGACTATGAGAGGATTTGAGTCAGAGAGAAGCTTGAAAAGTTGCTCTGTCCCTATGGCTTCGATAATCTGAGTTTTTACATTGATGTCCGCTTGAAATGCCATGTTCTGAAATGCAAAGTAAAAATTACAATTTTTCGGGTTTTTTTTTTTCCAATATTCCCTTTATTTCTATGTAATGGTAAATCTCTAAGAGCTGGACACAAATGAACCACAATCATACCTGCCTCTACTATCCCTTTACATACTTTGATTTCAGAATAATTTAATTTCCATTGTTAATATTAAGAAACGACGATTCTGATTGGCAGAGAAATTTTGTTGATACCTGTATCAACACAAAACAGAAGTATGCGCTTAGCAACATCATAAGCAACATAATAAGCTACATGATTTCAAAGCTGCAAATAAACGTTGAAAAGTGACGGAATGAAATGATAAGTAATCAATGTGATATTTTTTTGGTTGATTGAGGTATCAACACCAAATAATTGAGGGAAAACTGCATCGTGCACAGGGGAGGATGTCACTGAGGGTTGTTGGAATCAAGGCCCTGTAGAAAATTTGATTGGATACTAGACCAAAAGTAAATACCATGGACATGCTGGAAATTTCTTTTTAAAGAAGAATCGCCACTCTTCTTAGGGTTCTGAATAGGTAACTCTACATTCACTATGAACTCTAAATTCTCTTGGATCTCATTTGCTCACCATGAGTCCCAGATTCTGGTAAGTCTCATTTATTTACTCATCATATGTCCCAGATTCTGTCCAGTCTCATTTATTTACTCAAGATGAGTCCCCAATTTTATTCTATGGAGTTTCATCTATTTACTCACCATGAGTCTCAGATTCTGTCATGTCTCATTTATTTATGCACCAGACTCCCAAATTCTATCCTTTGGAGTCTAATTTATTTACTCACCAAGAGTCCCCAGATTTCATTCAGTTTCATACTGACTTCTGTTTTACATGCTTACTTCACCAAAATACTTATAGCTTCCAACGGGATCTTAAATGATGTACAATAGTTACTAATAATGATCCCCCCAGATTCTGTTCAGTATCACAGTTTTTACTCTGCATGAGCTCTAAGATTCTATTTAAGTCTCATGGTTTTCACTCTCAAGAAGCTCTCAGATTCTGTTGCAGTCTCACTTTTAACTCACCATGAGCTGAGTCTCATATATTTACATGTACTCACCATGAGTCCCCAGATTCCATTCAGTCGCATACTAACTTCTGTTTTACATGCCAACTTCACCAAAATACTAATGGCTCCCAATTCTAAGATGGTCTATAAACAAAGATAAATAAATTTACATAAATACCGTTATTCTAAAGAAAGGCAATTTTCCATTCTGAAAATAAGTTCTTTTAAGGACGATTACCCGGTAAGAGAAGCTGCTTCACTGAACAAATTCATACAGCATGCATGTTAGTCTTCACTCAATAACAATGCATTTCTTTAAGCTTGCCATGGACTCTGAAACTTATCTATACTGTTCATGTTATATTAAGGTATCCGTTGTACAAATAAATATCAAGTGTATTATATAGTTGGAATCATGGCACATTTTTACCTAAATACGAGGGTTGTCCCAGAAAATCGTAGACATCGTTAATAAGAAAGTAGTAGAGGGTTGTATTTTTATAAATTTTGCATTGATACATTTGGCATACAAATTGGCTTCTGTACATGTAAAATCAATAATTAATCTTAAATAGTAAATTTTTTATTGAAGAAATAAACACATAGGGTGATGTCTACCGGCACATGATAAATAACGTCATGGATTCCGGCGACTGCGGTTAAGAATATGTCTAAAGTCAGCAACTCATAAATTCATGTTGTAAACTGAAAATAGACTTGGTACCCATCAAACATATACACAACACATATTTCCCTCACTTGACAGGATTCTCTGCACAGTAAATTTACTTATATCTTCTCTATTATTTCTTTTACTGTTCAACACCGGTCTTCAACAATGGCGTTTCTGACCATTTAAAATTTACTGTCTGACCATTGCCCCTCTTCTTGGGTCCTTGTTTAGTTTTGTCTGTCCATACGTCGGGTAATTTCTTTTACCACTTAGGTACAAATGCTCTACAAACATTTTCATACTTTTCTAATGTTTTCATTTCTTACTTTGTCTAAAACGGGGTCAATCCACGATTAATGTAATATTTCAGTACCGTTTTCTGCTCCGCTAATACAGTTGACGTCGCCGTTTTTTGAATGATTGATGAGGAGTTTGCATTATGAATTGTTCATGATTTAGTTGTTTATTTCGCCAATGAAGATAATATAGCATGGCTTTACCCGTAAAATTCAGTACTTTCTGTCGTTTAGATTTTTTAGCTATCTATGCATGCGTTGATAATTATTCAAATGGTTTTAATATCGATTCTTTTTTCAGGATTTGAAAATTTCGTTGTGCGCCGGTACGGTCCAACCGCTCGTCTGATTATTATATCATTTAATTTCCATTGTCATTTTCAAGAAACGAAGATTCTGATTGGCTGAGAAATTTTGTTGATACATCGATCAACACAATTTTTCACGGAAGTCTATTTATAGAACTATTTTTAGAACTGGGGGTTCCCTCAAACACGAATGAAATCGTTACTAAAAATACAATTTGTAGATGTTTGCTTATCATTTCAAGGGTACAATTTCTTTTCTACTTACTCAAAAATTAACAGTGCATGTAGAATTTGCTCAAACTAGTCCTTATTCCAAAGATATAGAGAGACAATCGTTCGCTGTTTGAATCATGGCGGCTGCCATAACTTGTTTTGGCAGACGTATCACTGCGAAACCTTCCGACTTACGAAATATAGTGCGGTGATTGATTGTTTTTAGATCCAAGAAAACAGTCTGTTTTCCATAATAAAATGATAAGAAATGAATCTTATATTTTTCTGTTGATGCAGGTATCACCCGAAAAATTGGACAGAAAACTTTTGCATCAACGCGCTACGCGCATTGATGCAGTTTTCTGTCCAATTTTTCGGGTGATACCTGCATCAACAGAAAAAATATAAGATTCATTTCTTAAATCAATTTTTAATATCAACGGCAGATTTCAACTTTGTTAACATTTGATACTTCCCAGATAGTTAAATTCACTTCCTGGAAAATCTTTTTTAGATTTAACGCCAAGTAAAGGAATTGTGAGCAATGTCTACGTTTTTCTGGGACAACCCTCGTATACCTAATACAACATAAATAATGGTTTCTATCATCAAAGGTCAACATGCTAACCGTCGCTCAAGCCACAGAAACTATCGAGACACTGCCGAGGATTACCGAGATTATTTTAACATTCTTTAAATGGACGAGACGTCCGCAAGATCTACATTTGAACATTGGATACCTTAACATTTGGGACGAATAACTCAAGTTATTAAATGTATCTGTAAAGTTATCAACTCATGCATATTATTTAACATTTCTACATGTATAAATTGATGAAATTCAACAAAAGATACTCAGTAAAAATAAATTATTTTTTCAAACTTTGACATTAAGAATGAAAAAATTCATAGATGTTGAAAGCTTTTAACAATGAATTCAAACAATTTGTAAATATGTAAATGAAAGTACCCAGCTGGTCTGGAGAATTATATATTTTTTAAAAGTTTGATTACCAGATTTCATATTTTAAAAATGCACATTTCTAAATCACATCATAAGCAACACACAAAAAAATCACAACATTTTTGCCTTCAAATCAAGGATGACTTGACGTCCATAGCAATGCTGAGTAGTGTAACCATTAAATATGCATTTTAAAATTGAATTAGAATGGGGACAACATTATTCTATTTGAATGATTTGCAGGCATAAACTGAATGATTTAAATATTGCATATCCCTGCCACTGTTAAACTAAATATGCAACTACAAAATCATATAATTTATACCTGAAAATCATTTAAATTCATATATGTTATCTCCTAATTTTCTGCATACATGTATATGGAAAATATTCTAAAACAGTTACTATGACTTCTTAGCAATATCCTATTATGTAATGATCCAAAAGAGTATTGATCTAATTTTTTTTTTCAAGTATTGTTGTAGCAAACTGACCAGACTGGGCAAAGCTTATTTTCACCTGGTCATCAGAAGAGTTCAATTCTGAGTAGGTGATATAAGCTATACAAAATTACAGGTTTTGAATATTTACTCTGAATACTGGAATACTATACACGCAATTCTTTGTCTATCTATCCTACAATTTTATTGACTGGTTTTAGTTGCTTGACTGAATTCACTCTGCCCAGTCAGGTCACTTTCCTACGACAATACCAGTAAATGAAAGAGTCTATGAATTAATAAGTCACAACAATCAAAGAACTCATTGAAAAGACATGCAAAAATCATGCAGTGCCATATACATATGTTTACTATGTTACTTGATTCAAATGCATTTCATTTTTTAAACTCAGTAATTTGAAAGAAGTTGAATTATGTAAATAAAACAAATAGCTTTATAAGTTATGCCCTCAATGCATCATATACTGTAAGGAGTTACATGTACTTTTTTACTATACCTTTTATATGGGTCAATGTGATATTGGTCAAAACTTTTGACCAATTTTGACCAATTTTGACCAATAAATGAAATAGACAAGTATGTTTGATTTAAAGAAGTCCTCTACTCGTGGGTATTTTCACTTACATATACTCGGACAAACTCAAATTACAAAGTATTGGTAGTTTCATAAAAATATATTGTCTCGTTTATCCATGAAACAGCGATTTATAGGCCCATATCAACAAGCTAGCGATTTAACACAGAACTAGTCTGCAACTTCCGCCGAAATTGAAAGTACAAATTTGTGACGTCAGAAGTGTGTATATATACACTACACATTCACACGATGACGTAATGTGAAATATAGTACATGTGTCTCTTTGTTTATATGGTACATTTATAATTATTTTTCATTTTTCGGTTTAACCATTTTCAAAGTAAATTATACATCAGTGTTTTTTTTTAAGACCTGTACAATTTCATTGTCAGATCCATCCAGGTGGAGTGAGGGAGGGGGGGGGGGGGTTCTTCCCCATTCCTGGTAAGACTTACATGAACATGGAAAATATTTAAAAATAATGAAGGGAGGGTGAGAGATCGAAATTTTATAGAATATGAAATCCAAAGTAAAGCCTTTCCTAGCTGTCTAGATGGGATCTCAAATTGATATTCTAATCAGCTTATAAATAGCTAGGATTGAGGGGGGGGGGGGGTGACGCAACTGTATTAGGAAGAGGGTGAAAAGTGAAAATTAATGTCATTAAATTGACGACACATTTTTTAGCCGTTTCAGATAATATGAAATTTATTTTCTGAAGTTATATAAAGTTGTGAAGGTAAATAAATTCAAATGATGGGTCGACAAAAAAATAAATGATATGGCCTGGAAAGTTGTCTGTTAGAGCTAGCTACGTTCAGGATTTCAGGGAAAAAAAAATTCTTGAAATTCAATACCGGGAGAAGTGATCATGTAATGTATATCGAATAAAATGAAATTCTAATCGTTTCAGAATTAAACGGAAAGTAACGAGCGTTCTTCGTCAACATTAAGTGATCGAGTATTTCGGTACGAGAGAGAGAGAAAGATTTACATTTCCGAGGTACATTACAAGAATTCAAAACGGACTTAATTCATTAATAATACTATCTTCGCTCCAACAGAATATGATCACTGTGTTGCCCAGAACAATAAGAAAATAGATATCCGGAATACATATACAAGTATTTGATATAATATCTTGTTTATGATTATCAATTATATTTTTTTCCGAAATTCAGTCGCGACTCCTTCCGCAGTTAAAATTTACGTCCCCACCCCAATCTATCGAACATTTTGTAAACATGTAACAGGTTATGCTCTGCATATTGAAAACTGAAGTTCTTGCATACTTCGATGTTCCACACGGATCCGTTTCAAACCAGGTTTCGTCATAAGCATGTCATAGACGTAGCGTAGTACTAAGGACACCGTTCATTAATAAATCTCTCGTATTTACGTTGTTACGTAGGCATCTGCTCATCCGAGAGGTTCGTTTCTTTTATGATACAATATTAATTTTTCTCAAACATGCTCTGCGCCTTATTTAAATCTTTTAAACGTCCAATTACGTGTCTTAAATTTACGTACAGGAACTTGTGTATGCGTTCGTCCGTAAAATTATCATGTAATTTTAACTTAAGTGGTCAGTCAATGGGTAAATTTGTTTTTGCAGACACGACACTGTCATTTTATTTTAGATCTGGCGGACATAAATTGCATAGAAAATCCTTGGGACAAAATGCGAGAATCTCGCAAAATTGAGCCCCAAAATGATCCCTGCATTTGATGAAACATTTGATGGACATCTATTTGTTTACATTCAATAAAAAATTTTGTTCTACAAAACAATAATCGTCGAACATCGTATCGTTATTTATGAGGGGGGGGGGGGGGGGGGGGGCGGACGAGAGTTATGTCTGGAAATTCGGGCGAGAGGGGGGTTAATACTTGTCTTTAACAGTTGTTGCATACTGACTTTTTTTCGGCACTTGGGGCCTGTATATATGTAAAAAAAAATTTCCTTCTTTCTTCCTTTTTTCCCCGCTTACAAAAATAAGTACATTGAACATGTCGATGGCTTATATTTTTACATTTAATTCTCACCGATATTTCACAGACATAATTTCTCCCTCTTTTAACATGTACATTTTTGTACATGGCATGCTTTTTCCAATGTAAGGAGGGTAATATTTATTGAAGAACGTACGTGTTGACTCGAAGTGGGGAGGTATAAATGTCAACAAAGGCGGGTGGTATCAATAGGCTGAACGGGAGGGAGTCAGGTTACCGGGGAAATTATAGAATTTTGTAAATAGGATACCATATACAAGCATGATCTAGACGGTTAGGACGTCATGACCCCTTGGATTTGCCAAAAATGCAGATTTTTTCTTTGTTTTACTAGTACATGTAGTATGTTTTCTTTTCCGAAATAGACGGCTTATCCCAACCCCCACTTTCTTTCCGGGGGAAAGGAATTCGAAGGTTGATTCCCTTAAGATTTTTTATCTATATATGCCTCAGAATCCCTCTCTGGGATAAACTTTAGGATTCTGGAAGTCGTTTAAAATATATCAACACATGTACGTACGTATATAAATAAATTATGTACTTAGTAGTTTTAATGTAAATATTTAGGTTTCATTATTAAATGCTCTTTTATCATATTTACCACTCATACACTCTTATTTGATATGTCCTTTATTTTGGCATTTATAAGAATACATTAGTACATGTATCCACAACATGCATGTACATTTCTATATATAGCGTTATGAAACGTGGTTCCCTTTTACACACTTCTGACGTAATTCCGGTGTGCACAGCTATTTTGAGAAATTGGAAAAGGTGGTAAAATATAAATTGGTCTATATCAGCTCTGAGAGAGATTACATAATGGGGAAATTTCTTGTTGAAATTTAGTTTGATATGAACTGTAATATACACGAAAATCTCCACGACTAGAGAACTTCTTTAAACCCAGAGGGTTAAAATCATTCACAAATATGCTTCCTGCTTCTTAAACATACCACCATAAAAATATGTCTAAATCCCACAGATTATGATAGGAGAATACACGAAATTGCAAAAAACAGGAAAAACAAAAAAATTCATGCATGCAACCTCATTCCCCATAAACATGCTGTGTATAACCCACTCATATGATGTGGATGTAGGACAACAACCAAAGGTCAAAGTTCAAGGTCACATACCTTCTGCCGCGGCTGGATACCCACCTCTTTTCCCGGGGAAAATTCCAGGAGAAGATTACACAAAGTCGAGGACGTGACGGCCAGAAGTTCCTCTGACTCCTTTGACATCAACTGAAAACATATGCATGAAGTTTTAAGAATTATGATATAGCTACTTAAATTTACGGAAGAATGCAAGACAAAGAGAGTTTTGTAGAACAATAGTTTCAGCTTCATATCCTTTAATTGATCTTTTAATTAATTCTTTAATTGATTTTGTTGCTACTTATATGTAGACAACATACTTACATTAATTAAGGGTTTCCACACAGCATGGTCCTGGAACGTGGTTTTGAGATGCTGAACAGATCATGAAAGACTTTGAAGGCACCATGCAGCACCTTATTGTTGGTGCTACTTATTTGTACATGAAATACTTATATTCATTAAGGGTTTCCACACAGCATGGTCCTGGAACGTGGTTCTGAGTTGCTTAACAGATCGTCACAAACTGTGAAAGCACCGCACTGCACTGACTTGTACCTTGACGTTGGTGCTATTTATTTGTACATGACATACATGACCTTACATTCATTAAGGGTTTCCACACAGCATGGTCCTTGAATGTGGTTCTCAGTTCTTATAACAAATTGTGACAAACTATCAAGACACACCAACTTGCTTTTTTATGTCGGTGCTGCTTATTTGTACATGAAATGCATTTATTAAACGTTTCCATACAGCATGGTCATCGATAGTGACAGACTGTGAAGGCACCATGCGGCACCGACTTAAACCTTAATGTGGGCGATACTTATTTATACATGACATACTTACATTCATTAAGGGCTTCCACACAGCATGATCATGGAACGTGGTTCTGAGTTGTTGCACAGAACGAGACAAACTGTGAAGGCACCGCGCAGCACCGACTTGCACCTTGATGTCAGTGCTACTTAAGGCGGTCACTATGTGCTCCATTAGATTCTCTGTTTCTATAATCTGTCATGGAAATGAATATTAATTTTCATTTCTCTTGATATGCAACACAAAATTTCATTGGCTGATATTAAAGATTATAATCTAATGGACATGATTTGTGATGCAAAATTTCATTGGTTAATACATTGTATTGTGGTATGTATTATCATGCATTGAATTTGCAGTAGAAAAAATCATTGGTTGACTAACTTTGAAATATAACTGTAACACTAGAAACATGGAGTTTATGTCACAAGATGTTCTGTTCCTGCTGTCTTAAACATAATTACATTATGTATTGGTTAATTTGAATAACATTTCTAGGTACTCTTTCACTAAATGTATTCACTATTTTCCAAAACCAGAGTTACTTCCCATTTAATATGGTATCTGACATAAACTAATTGTGGTGTCATCAAATTCTACAGAAACAGTCCTAAAAGTCTGGGAAATGACGGTATAAAATCGATGTTACCATACAATTTCCATGACATCACAATGGTATTACATCAGATACCGTCAGTAAGGGGAAAAAACTCTGTATTCCGCAAAGACTCAATAAGTGTATGTACCCTTTTTCTTATTTCTTCATCATTGGCTCCGAGAGAAGCAAAAGCTCTGAAAGCTGCTTGTTTCAATTCATTACTCCAGTTCACAACCTGTCGTAAGAAAGTAAAGTTACGAGTAAATTTGGGATATCTAAAATTACTTTCAATTTAACCCCACAATCCTCATGGGTCTCTTTTCTAAACGACATAATCACATTGTTGCCTACTTAATCTGAAAATATTTATTGGTATTGTAAAATTGATACTGCTTTTATAGCTATTGTTTTGTTGTTACTTAAACAGGATACCAACAGAGCAACATGAATTTTACACAAATTTCAAACCCTGACTGTATATGAAAAGCTGTATATTTCAAGCAATTCATCTAGTAGATTGAAATATTTCTTCCAAAGGGAGTTTTACAGTAATATAAATCTACTATTTGTGTATTTGAGTGTTTGTGTTTTTATCTAAAGCAATTCAATTTCAAGACAGACATACATGTATGGGCAGACAGAAAATAAAATTCAAATACACTCATACTTTTCTTTGACTGAGCCGTGAGTTGATCTGTTGTACATCGGTATATCGTAGGTAATCGGCCAGTGTTTTTATTATATGATCTGATATGCTGGCCACCTGTTGAAGCTCTGCGTCTTCCTCGATGAGATAAGCTAATGTTTCTGCTCCCTCGACATTTTCTCCGAGTGTTCTGTCCTTTTTACACATCCTAATTAACGTGGGCAATGTCTGAAAATAATGAAAATTTGTGTTTGAGAACAAGTTATGCCCCTGCAGCATCAAAAGAGTTACAGAAGCGTTCTTCCTCAAGGACACGTTGAAAATTTTTCTAAATAACGTTATGTCTTTTACGCAGGGAATACACTAAAACTATGATCAAAGAAATATTGTCTATGAAGGGTAGCGAACATAATGTAATTGGCCATTGGATTTTAATTAAAGCATGATTAAAGTTTATGCAAATCAAGACACCAATTTTGATCAGATTTGCACAAAGTATTTAGTATCCCTACAGATACATGTACATACTTTAAACGTTTTTTTTTTTTTCGCGATTATAACATCAAGACTTTTCGCATGGGGGAAATATTTGCGATAAAAATGTCTTTCCCATGGTAAGAATGCAGCGGGGATATTTTCTCGTGGGGGATATTTTCACCTGGAGGAAATTTCGCGGAATCCCTCTATTCGTGAAAAACGCAAAAATTACCGCCACACGAAAATTTCAACCTTTAGTATAGTATTCTCCTTCTTCCAGATCAAAACTAGAAATGCATACATGTATTTCATGTGTTCATATTCTTTAAATGTAGTTTTCAGAAAAACAAATAAATGTACATGTACATGTTCTAGTACAGAACACTCTATGCTAAATACTGTTTTAGATTTCAATAAATACCTTCATAAGTATGATGTTAGAGCGTGGTGGCAATGCTCCGCCTCGACATAAGTAGGTCAAACATTTAGCTGCGGCCATCTGCATCTCAGACGTTTTATCTCGAGCCAGTAACTTCACCAAGAGAGTGGGTATGGCTTCTCCATTATAAGTAGCTGTTAATATAATGGACTGAATTTAGTCTTCTAGGTCTCTAAGTACTGTAAGCATTTATTAGTATTCAATAGTTAAGTATAGGTCCATGTAAAGAATCAGACGAGGTGATACACGTACATCAATATCTTTTGCAAAACTTTTTATTTCTGTTTTGAGGCATATACATATATGTGGTACAAATCAAACATATAATATTCATTTCTCAAGGTAGCGATAGTGAAGCAAGATATTCACCTCCTAATTCATAAAGGATTATGAAGGAAAAAAAGGCGGGAAAATTTTCTCTAATTTGCTACCCCATAACTTTTTCACCATCCAAGTATGAGAAAAATACCTTCAGAACATTCATATGGAGGCTGATCTGAACACATTTCAAGAGAAAAAAGTTCTAATTCTAAGGTTTTCAACTGCCTGATCCTTCCATGGACCTGAGCTTAAAAGCATTATGTAGCTGTAAATACAATGTTTAACTAGAACTGCCTTAAAAAAGTGACAATTTATAACCCCTGTGGGAGGTGCTTTTTTCCTAAATGGATCCATTTATCACATAGCATTCAAGGCCAAATGCTTTTGAATAAAGATGTGGTACTTAGTACAAGGTACATGTTTGTGTAATACATGTACATGTATGTATGTAATATATGAATGCCATATCACTTATACTGCTTTCAGAACTCCTAATCAAAATATTATCTTAAGGTCAGAGTTCAAGGTCAAGGTCAATTGTCTTGGATATCAAAATGATGAAACTCTGCTTAATGGGGCAATATTCATTTTGAAATAAATATGTAAAGAAGCACTTGATGAAAAAAAATCAATACAAACCTGTGGCTGTTGTCTTGGAAACAGTTTCATTTTTGTAACAAAGAACGGCAAAACATTTCAAGGTCGGCATCTGTACCTAAAACACACAGTCGTAGAAATAAGTGTATATGAATAAACTGATTTACAGACCTGCCTACCTATTTCTCACCATAAGCGTAATACATGTATTTTGTTTGAGAAAGGGTAATTTTGGGGACTAAAGCATAAAATACATGTAAATCTTAAAAAAAAAAATTGTCTTTTTGTCCCCTTCAAATTTTAAGACTTTATGCACTTGCCTATACATGTGCGATATTGAAGACATTTGTTCAATCAAGCCTTCAAAAAATGTGCAAAAACTCAATTTGCTCAAAAGTAAGTTTTAGGCGTAAAATGGAATGGCATAAGTGTAGGGTGTAATTACAGTAAAGGTCAAAAATCATAAAAATTCCGCCCAAATCTTAAAAGTAGACAGGTCTGGATATGCTCTGTTTTTCAAAATCTTTATTACCTGTACACATTGCTTTTCATAGATTATTTCTGATAAATCTTCTGACTTTAAAATAACATATATGATAAATAGAACAAAGACAGCATATACATGTAAGGACAGCAGTGAAATTTTTAAAACACAGGTTTTTTACCTTGTAAGTAGGTGAGTTGAGCAGGGGAGCTAATGCAGCTATTGCACCATTTCCACATAGTGTGTTCTGATCATCCGTGGTCTGAAATAAATTTTCATAAAATTCATATACATGTAGAAAAAAATTGTCAACAAAGTAAAGAATAAGGATGACATCATGTGCAAATTTTAATTCTGTCTATTTTTTTTTTTTTGGGGGGGGGGGGGGGGGGGGTTTAATAGAATTTATCATCAACCCTGGTATAATTCTACAGCTAAAAGATCTAGGCAAATGCTTATTGTATACAATTTTTGCAGTTTTCTCTTTAAAGTTTATGCTTTCATATGCATTGTCTAAAAATATATAACCTTCACTAGATCACTGTTTAAATATTTTCCTCAACAATTTTAAATTAACTGTTAAGGTCAATATTATGCGAGGCACTTACTAGACACATTAACTCGTGCCAAATGCCATATTAAATCTTTATGGTAAATGCTCAAAACTATGAAGTAGTAGTAAATATACAAGAATGGTTCATCCTGTTGTATAGATGTAAATAATTACCTTGCAGCAGTTAGCAAATATAGTCGTTATACATTCCTGAGTACATATGGACTTAGAGATTATGTTGATCAGGTGTGGAACAATCGTGGCATCCTGAAATAGATCATCGAAAAATTAATGTACATTAATATAAACCATGTTTACTTACAGTATGTAATAATTCTAAGATTGATAGAGAGAATTAAGTTTTATGTAGGTCAAACATTGCATGAGAATTGTATCACATGGAAGCCAGATGTAATTGCAAGTTTCAAACATAGGGTAATAAAAAATTACATAATTTGCAGTACCAGGTATTTGTGAAAAATCAAAGAAATTCCAAGATCCAAAAAGTAATGTCAGTAATCATTCAAATATCTTCCAACATGGAAGACAACGAAATGTTATATTGTTTAATATTTTTATGGTTCCATCAGTCATAAATGGGAAGTAACTCTTGTTTTCGAAAATAGCGAATATCTAGGTTTAGCTTACTTGATATATATGCTCCTCTGGAGGAGATGGTGAAAGGAACAGAGTTCTAAGACATCGCAAACACGCCTCTACAAACGGTAAACTGCTGTTTAAAAGGCCTGCAAAAAAGAAAAATAATCAATCAAACCAGCATATCATTTCCAAGACTTTTATGACCGTTTCCATAGAATTTTATGACATCATAATCAGTCTACATCAGATACCATCTCAAATGGGAAGTAACTCTGGTTTTCGAAAATAGCGAATACATGTAACATGCATTGTAAGTAAGAATCTTGTCCTTTTTAAAATTGTTATAACTGACTTAAGGTACATACATGTACAAAGTTATGTACCTTGGAGAAACTGATTAAAATAAGAACAATGTCCAACATCTCACTTATTTGTGGACTTACAACATGTACAAAGTGAATGCATTATGAAGTCAAAATCAAATGGCCCAACAGAGCATTCCTTGATGGGCTATAGATTATAAATTAATCATGATGTTAAAGTCTGCCAGATTGTTCATAATAATTTCAGATAATTGGTGACCCAGTAGTCTACTGACGAAGATCCATAGATTTTGTCAGCTTAATTGTGAGAGAATGATGTAAAGATCGGACAGTAACTTACATGTATTTCTAGATAACTATGAGAGCAGAATTAGTATCAGTGGAAATCAGCTGGTTTTCCTATAAGTCATCAATTCTGACTTTTCGACATACAGAGTTACTTCCCTCCTGGGATGCTATCTAACGTAAACATATAATGACCTAATGAAAATCCTATAGAAACGTCATATTTAAAGCATGTTTTCCTTGAATTTTACGCTTGTTCTCATAGAACTTGATGACATAACAATCAATTTACGTCAGATACCGTCCCAAATGAAAAGTGAATGAAAAGACCCCATACATTGTTGTTGTTGCATTATAACTTGTTTAAAATAAATACACATGTATGTTTAAAACTAAAGATCAGACATTAAATATATTGTAAACATGAACATTTTCGCATGAGGGGTATTTTTCGCGCTTTAGCAATTGTATCATTATTGTGAAAATAACCCCCCGCATGAAAATTACTACCAGTATAAAAAAACTTAAGGAAATACTCCCGATTTCGCCCAAATTATCTCAATGCGTACTGTTGCAATTGTCATTTTGCAACCCCCCCCCCCCCCCCCCCCCCCCCCCAGCGAAAAAAGTTAAACCATGTTTACGGTAAATATGGTTATACTAACGATCAGACATTTTCTGAAATAAAATACAAAATAGCTGACAAATAATGGTTTAAGCAAAATAATACACAAGAAAACAACATAACTATACCTTACCTTTCAATAATACAGACACGCATCCCGATTCTATAAGACTATTGGCGTGGTCCTCTGTACCTTTAGCTAAGCTTCCCAAGATGATAGCGGCTTCCGTACGTAATTCTATACTGACGTCATCATCTATAATCCACTGAAGTAACCTGTACAAATAGAAGATACATGTAGAAATATATTTTGGGTTTTTGATAAATAGGAAGAAACCGAATTTAATGAAAGACCGAATATTCTTCTCCAGTTTTGCTCGTACCCTGTGAGACAGCCTATGTGAGACACATAAGTTGTCTCAAAGGCTCCAATTGACCAATGATAAAAGAGAATCTTATTGTGACATCACAATAAAGTCTTCAGAAAACATGGCGTTAGATGGCATGAAACGTTGTTTGAAATCACTTTTTTCTTATGTTTCATGGAAGAAGAAACAGATTCCATCACTTTCTACTGAGTGAGACATAACAATTTACACTCGTGACGGAATTTTTCATCTTTTCCCTCGTTCCGCTAAGCTCCACTCGGGAAAAGACAAGATTTCCGTCACTCGTTTAAATTTGTATGTTTCACTCAGCAGATCGTGATAGAACCTATTAATCTTAATCTTTTCATACCTGTCAACTTTGAAATCTTTAAAAGAGGGAGATCTCCCTCCTTGGCAAATGAAGTTGAAACAGAAGGAGATTGCTTGTAGTTGTATACCCATTTTGTTACATTTTTAAAGAATCGCAACATTTTGCGCAAAATCAATTTTCAAATAAAATCATTGTGCTGACATTTCGATGCAAAACGTTTATAAACAATGAACAATGTATCAATCATTCATTGCATTCTGTACATCTTTTCTTGCATTTTCTTGTGAAATGCTCTGAATGTTGCTATCCAGAGTTATTCTTCCTTGGTAAATATGCCAAAAGAGGACAAGGGTGATTGGGCCAAAAAGAGGGAGATTTTGGTCTTCCTCAAGGGAGGAATGCCAAAGAGGGAGATAAGGTCAAAAAGAGGAAGTCTCCCTCCGAACGAGGGAGGGTTGACAGGTATGACTTTTTCGGGAATTATTGAAAATTTTGATAATTTTTATTGGTCTTCACAAAATTTAATGGCATGAATGACAGAGTTATTTCACTTCCTTCAAATCTATTTTGAGTTTTGCTCAGTAATGAGCTGGAAAATCCTTCCATTGGCATGCTTTTAATATCTTTGAAGGATAGATCACATGCCGTCATATCAAAAACTGCTGTGAAACATGAGTCCCTGTGCAGTTTTTCTATCACACAACCAACCATAATTCACATTGTAAACAGAGTGTATTATTATAGTACATACAACTGATCTTACCTGGGTATTACACCTTGGTCAATCAGAAGTGTTTTCTGTCTATTGTTCCCAATCACACAGTTCTTCATTTGTCTGTTAACAGTTATGAAATGGGAAAAAGAAAATGATCAAGTACACCTGATATGATTGTAAAGGATGTATGTAAAAACATGAAAATTATACCTCTAAAATTCTTATTTCATCAGAAAAGAATTAATCAATAAATTTCAAGAGTATTGAACTTTGATCCTATCAAATGTAAATTGACCGTTCCGATTGCAGGAAAAAAAAAATGCAAAATTTTGTGACGTTACAATGCTTTTACATCGGACAAACAAGATTCGAACCTCGGTCAAACATTGAAATTGCATTGTGACGTCATGGAATTTCTCAAATTTTTCCCGCGTTCGGAAGGGTCAATTATAGACAAGATTTCAGTATAAAAATAAGAACTTTGCAATTTCTTTCCAAAAAGCCTTCCTTAAAATTCACTGTACGTGTACTTGAAATTACAGTAAATCTTGATGTGGCATTACTGGGGTTTGTTACATGTAAATCTTACGTTATAGAAGGCAGCCATTTTTCTTTCTCGTCGGCTAAAATTTGTTCCACAAATCCCTGACCTCCATCAATATCCTGAAAAGAAATCAATGTTCAATAATAAATGAATTCTATGTCAATTTGTACATCATTTTTAATTATGGTTGTACAAATGTAACAACACTTCATGAGATTGATTTCGTGGTTAAGTGTATACTGTGCGATGACGTCGTCAAGAGATCATGTTTCAAAGTCTAACTAATAAATTTCCTGTGGACAGAATTAAATATTATTGTAGAATCAAGGACAGGCGAGAAAAAGTTAATTTCAGAAATTTTAATTTGAGAAAAAATATAATTGTACTGTAGAATCAAGGACAGGCGAGAAAAAATTAATTTTAGAAATTTAAATTTGAAAAAAAAAATCTTTGAAATAATTTGGCGTCCAAGTGTTCAATTATACCAGTCCTCCTTAATGCCCTAAAAAATCCAAATTTTCTGTGGTCTTTGCTTTATGAGTATTCACCCATCTATCAACAGAGAATCTTGCATTAATAAAGGGTTAAAAAATTCAACATTTAATCTCAGTTGTCTGGTTGTAAACTTCCCAATTTTGCTCAAAAGATTACGCTGCTGTCTCTTCTGGTTTGAAAGACCATGGCCCAAAGACAAGCTACCCTGCAACAGCCATGGCTTAAAAAAAGGTTGATATCGTTTAAATGAGGTTGATCATTGCACCACCGTTAAACTGATTGTGGTGAAATTCACTGGAGTCTGGATCGTAGTTACTTGGTATCCTGATCGAAAACTTAATTCCAAAAGGTCTATTTCTCTGGGTAATCGGAAAAAAGGACAGTTGTGCGTACGTAATCCGGATAACCACACCGTCTGCTACTTGAGTGGCAGATGGCCGTCCCAAGTCGGCACCAGTTGCCCATGCATTGGTCTCCTTGGTTTATGAGTGGTTTTTTTGTGTTTCATGTTTCTATGGTGAGAGTTGGTCTCATTAGTTTATTTGTAGTCTTGTGCGTTTCGTGTTTCTATGGTGTGCATTGTTGTTCCTTGTCCCTTTTGCATCACTTTCTGTGCGTGTCTGCTCTGTGTTTTTGCATGGGGTGTTGTGCTGTGGGTGCTGCAGCCTGGTGTTGTTCGAGATCCCCTCCTTTCTTTTGTGAAAAAATTAGGTTCCTGGAGAAATAATCATACATGTTGGAGGTTTTCAGCGATTTTATGGACCCAGGATTAATCATAATGCGAGTGCAAGTAGAGAGCAGTAGCCTGGTACTGTAGCTGTCTTAATTTTACATATTAAAGAGGTCAGAGGAAATTCGAAGTGGAATTTCCTGCTGCAACTTTTCAATTGAAGTATGTATACATTACCATTGACGAGGGCAACATTTTTGTAAGTCTGCAAATTTCTGGTGAAAATATACAATTATGACTCGAGTTTTCTTTTATTTCTTCGACGGCGATTCTACAATCGAAATCTGACTGCTCGGCACCGTTGCTTATATCCGGAAACGAGTCATTTTCCTTTTCATCGCACGAAAGAATTTTTATTGGAAACCGATGTGCTTTCAAGAGGTCTCCAGCTTGAGAGTTCCTTTATTTTAACTGAAATGAACTCAAGTTTCATTTATAAGAGAGAGAGAGAGAGAGAGAGAGAGAGGGGGGGGGGGGGGGGTGTCGAAAAGTCTGAGTGCTGAATCAGTTATTTCGGGCACAAATTTAAACCGTGGCAAAATTATGATCAGGGATCACTCACACTGGTAGACACTTGAACTAAACAAAAACAAAACTGAACATTCTGTGCAAAGGAGCAAAAAAAAAAGGGCTTCTGTATGCATATTTCAATTCGAATGAACTTGATGTACATGTCTTCTTGTGGGTATGTCTTGCTGTGGGTATGTCTTGCTGTGCGTGAGTCATCTTTTGGGTGTGTCTTGCTGTAGGTTTGTCTTGCTGTGTGTATGTCTTACTGTGGGCTTGTATTGATGTGGATATGTCTTGCTGTGGTGTTTCTTCCTATGTGCATATCTTGTTGTGGACCTGTCTTGCAATGGGTATGTCTTGCTGTTGATGTGTCATGATGTAGCTTTACCTTGCTGTGGACGTGTCATGTTGTTCATTTATCTCGGTCTTGATGTGCCTCACTGAACATTAATTGTCTTGTGTTAGTGTCGCGTCTTGCTGTCAAGGTGTATCATGCTTTGGGTGTGACTTTCTTTGGTTGTGCCTCGCTCTGGGTGTGTTTTGCTGTGGTGTGTCTTTTTGTGGATATGTCTTTCTGTATGTGTCATACCATGGAAGTGTCTTGCTGTGGTTGTGTCTTTCTGTGAGTGTTTTGCTGTTGGTGTCTTGTGTGGGTGTGTCTTTTTATGGATATGTCTTATTGCGGATGCGTCTTACCGTGATGTGACTTGCCTTGTGTGTGCCGTGTTGTGGATGTGTCTTGCTGTGAATATGTCTTGCCTTGTGTGTGTCTTGGTGTAGGTATATCTTGCTGAGGGTGTATCTTGCCGTGGGTATGTCTTGCTGTTGGTGTGTCTCATAGTTGATATGTCTTATTGTGTGTGTGTCTTACCGTGCTGTGTCTTGCTTTGGGTGTGCCTTGTTGTGGGTATGTCTAGCTGCGGGTGAGTCTTGCTGAAGGGGTAACTTGTTGTGGGTGTTTTTTGCTGTGGGTGTGTCATACTGTGGGTGCGTCTTACTGTGAATATGTGTTGCTGTGGGTGTGTCATGCTGTTGGAGTGAGTTGCTGTGGATGGTTTTTGTTTTGCTATTGGTGTTTCATGTTAAGGTTGTGTCATGCTTTGATTGTGGCTTACTAGCTGTGTGTCTGTCTTGTTGTAGATGTATCTTGCTGTGGGTTTATTCATCTATGGGTGTGTCTTGCTGTGGATATAATTTGCTGTTAATGTTTCTTGCTATGGATGTGCCTTTTAAGGCTGTGTAATGTTGTGTGTATGTCTTGCTAGGGATGTGTGTGTCATGCTGTTGGTGATGATGATATTGTGGTTGTGTCTGACTGCGAGTGTGTCTTGCTTTGGGCGTGTTTTGCTGTAGGTGTGCCTTGTCGTGAGGGTTTTGCTGTTGATGTGCCTTGCTGTGATTTCATCTTCCAGTAGTCATTTAATTCTTGCTGTGAGTGTGTCTTACGTGTCTGGTGCATGAAAATTGGTTTGAAATTTTCTTCAAGACGTTATAGAGTTGGAAAACTTCCGTATTATTAATTGCTGTGGATGTGTCTTGCTGTGGTTGTATCATCCTGTGGGTATGTGTTACTGTGGGTATGCCTTAGTTAGGGTGAGTTCATCTATGTGTCTTGTTGTGCATTTTGCTTTGGGTATTTCTAAAATTTTGTGTGTCTTTCTCTTGGTGTGTCAAACTCTAAGATTGTTTTGCTGCGGGTTTGTCATACAGGATGTATCTTGCTGTGGATGTTCTTTGTTGTGGATGTCTTGCAGAGGCTGTGTCATGCTGTGGATGTCATGTTGTGGATGCGACTTGCTTTGGCTTTGCCATGTTGTAGATGTGTCTTGCTGTGGATATGTCTTGCTGTGGATGTCTTGCTAAGGATCATCTTGTTGTTGGTGTATCTTGCTGTGGTTGCGTCAAGCTTTGGATGTGTCATGCTGTTGATATGCCGGGTGTACTTTGCTGAGGATGTGTCTTGTTTTCGATGTGTCATGATGTGGATGTGTTTTGCCGTAGATGTGACTTGCTGTGCGAATGTCATGCTGTGGGTGTCTCATGCTGTGGGCGTGCTTTGCTGTGGGTTTATTTTGCTGTGGGTGTTTATTACTGTGGTGTGTCATGCTCTGAATGTGTCTTGCTGCAATGTGTCTTGCTGTGGAAGTGTCTTGCTGTGGATTTGTCATGCTGTGGAAGAATCTTGCTGTGGATGTGCCTTGCTGTGGGTGTGCCTTGCTAAGGGTTTGTATATTGGTTTGTATTGTTATGGGTATGTCGATCTTGTTGTTGGTGTCTTGCTATGGGTATGTCTTGCTGAGGATGCGTCTTAATATGGGTGTGTCTTGTTCTTTGTTTGTCTTTCTATGGGAGTGTTCATTGTGGGTATGTTTTGTTGTTGGTGTGTCTACTGTCTATTTATCTAAATGTGTGTCTTGCTTTGGATATGTGTTACGTTGGGTGTATTTTGCTTCGAAGAAGACATATCTTGCCATGAAGGTATCTACTATTGGGGTGTCTTGTGGAAATGTCTTGCTGTGTGTATGTTGCTGTTTGTATTGCTGTGGACATGTCTTGCTTTGAGCAAGTGTTGCTCCGGATGTGTCTTAATTAGTTTTGCGTGTCTTAAAGAAGGTACCAAATGAATTAGAACACTTCAATTTTCTTGTTAATGATGCCGTGTTGTCGGCGTATCGTACTGTGACTGTCTTGATTTTTGCCTTGTCTTGCTACAGGCGCGTCCTAGTTTATTTTTTGTATGTCTTGTTATGAATGTGTCGCTGTTTGTGCGTCTTACTTTTGGTGAGTTTTGCTGTGGACGCGTCCTTCTGTTGTGTCATCTTGATTTTCTCGTGTAGATGTAAATTTTATAGGTTATTTATAATATCCTTTTGCTCTGAACGATCTTAAGATCGGTACAAACTTGCGTGGGCAGCTTGTCTTGTTCACGGATGTCTCTTTTTTGTGGGCGTGTCTTGTTCATGGTCGTTTCTCAATTTGTAAGTGGTAGTGACTGTTACTTGTTTTTATATAGATTGTGATATGTTTGTAATATTGACATATAACACTTAATAAACTATTCTGTCTGTCTGTCTGTCTGTCTGTCTGTCTGTCGTGTTGTTGGATTCTCTGCGTCGTGTTGCTTATAAATGATCCTTTTCTTCTCTATTCTAAAGTTTCGAATGATATCACACAACTTTCTAAAAGTGGTTAGGAATTTCGGAACAATTTCCAGTTGAATATATTGTTTGAGTGAATTAAACTCTTTGAAGATCCAATTTCTACTGTTACGTTATTCTTCGAACATCTTCACTTCATGGGGGAATAAGTAAAAAAAGAGTGGCAGATTCAAGGGGGGGGGGTTAAGTTGGTGTAAACCCTCCCTTATTTACAAATCATAGGTAACATGCCCATTCGTTTTACATAGTTTAAAAGTAAATATTAGTATATGTAAATATTAACTACCTGCTAGTTAATATGATTGTCAAATGCACTTTTTCCATTCTTCTGAGACTTCGAAGTAATTTCGCGATTTCGGATATATTTACACATGCACGAAAATGAGTCCTAAAGGGCTGAAATACAGACCCCCCCTCCAGGATTCCGTCCGGAACGCTCCCTGACTCAAAAGCTGGATACGCCACTAACAGTTACTGTTCCTTTTCCAAATATTGGAGATAAGAAAGTCTAATGACTTATAAATACATGTACATGTATGCAACGAGGTGTATTATGTATCTGAGTTCCAACTATCAGACACCTCTTCATATCTGTTCTTTATATTTGACATGAATTTGACAGGAGCATAGCTTTGGAAAAAATATATGGATGCTATTCATGATACTGGATCGCCATGATAGCCCTTGCATATCCGGATCCATGCATGGCAATGTTCTATTGGGTCAAAGGGAGTTTTACACACGGAGGCTGCAAAAATAGTCTTGAATGTTTTGAGAACTTAAGAGATAAAAACTTTTTTTTTGAAAATTTGGGGAAAAATTGTGCATGGGTGCGGAAGCGTCCTAATGCCACATTCTGAAAATTTTTATCTTCTAATTTGGAGATACTATCTCCTTATATGGTAGCCACGCCACTGACGTTGAAGTGACATAGTGGTCACATTTTTGTATGTTGCACAGCCGGTCTGGTTTCTTTTCGCTCCTTTTCATTTGTTGCGAGGAAAAACTATTTAGGACAGATCAATTACTATATATATTATTAGTATTTATTTACAAAAACAAACTTTAAAACATATGAGATCATCTTGGCAAGAACATGCATGATATGACAATTAAATTTAAATAATGAAATTTTGGAATTCTACGACAGGCCTGATTGAAACCAATAGTTTGAAATGAAAACAGGCATGTAAGAAAAATATATCAAAATGCATGATTTGTTTAGATAACATACAGCCGCATGTGATGAAATGGTGAAAAAAAAGCTGGCGTATTAATGCTAGGTTTACACTTAGCCACGATCGCCCCGATTGCCCCGATTGAGGTGAATCGTAGAGATCGTAAGAGAGCGTGGGGTTGAATCGTGACGATCGTAAGAGAGCGTGTTGGAATCGTGATGATCGTAGGAGATCGCAGAGATCGTGGCAAAATTTTTGATTCTCAAAAAATTTGCTACGATTGTCCCGATTGATCCTTACATCGTGAGAGAGCGTAGGAGAGCGTAGTGAACGTGATGGAGCGTAGTAGAGCGTAACAGATCTTGACAAAGCGCAACAGATCGTAATATGCGATCGTAGGAGATCTTGGTGAAACACGTTCTCCTACGATCCACTACGATTTCACTCACGCTCTTTGACGATTTGTTACGGTTTCCACGATTCAGTCCACGATCTACAAGATTCGTTGCGATTCAAATATTTCTATAATGAAAATAATAATAAGACAACCCGTTTTTGATGACTTACAAGTGTTTTTAACATCCGCAACAATTTCTAACATATGAAGAAGACTAATTAAGAAAAGAAGTCTTGATAATAAGTGAGATGCTGCATTAATTGTCTTCGAACGAGTTAAATATATACACGCAATCAAAGATTTGAATTGCTCAAGAAAAATTGTTAACTTTCATAATCGAAAAAAAGAAAGATCAAATAAGGTTCATCAATACATTTCCTGCGTTTTGCGATATAGAATATTCATCTCCTGGATATTAAGCTTAATCTTGTTTGGATATTGCAAGTGGTATTGAAACTGGTTGTCTATTTCATATCAAATCGTGTTAAATCGCGGCAAATCGTAGTCCTTCATCGTAACAGATCGCAACAAAACTTGATAAGCGTAGGGAACCGTGATAGAGCGTGGCAAAGCGTAATAGCTCATCTTGGTAATCGTACGGGAACGTAACGAAGCTTGAGAGAACGGGATGCAAATCGTAACAGATCTGATCTACAATCGTAACAAATCGCTACAGCGCGTATCAGAGCGTGATGGAGCGTCGGAGAGCGTGCGAAGACCAATTTTATTTAATAGAATCGTGGAGCTCCACGATTTTGCTCAATCGTAGACATCGTAGGGCATCGTGGCTAAGTGTAAACCTAGCATTATGAAGGAGTATAAACATGTCGTGGTATTGTTTAAAGTTGGAAATGAAAATTTAAATTCTCTTACATGCATAACTTGATAGTTTCCTTTGATAATTTAAATGGACACAACTGCATCTCGAAAAATAATCTAAAGATATGAATAAACGAAAAATAAGGCATATGACAAACCAAATGAAGCACTATCAAAATGTCGTTGTATCATCATATTTGCAATGATTTCATGTTTGCATGAAAGTGATAATTCTAAAAATCTTATTTCTCCGATATGTATCCATAGTTTAAATCACCAACAGCTCCATGTGATGAAAAACGACGTGTGTCTGAAAGAAATAATTATATCAAAATATTTTTAAGGTTTGTAATATCCTCAAGTTTTTTTTTTTTACTTCTTGTGTCGTTTCACCAGCGCTGATACATCAGACACATCCATTTTGTCTTTCTGCACATTCCCCACTGCAGAACCAATGTGTCTACCCGAACCAACACTATGTCCTCCGCTAGCTGAAGCGAGTTCTTTTAAGTCAACACCTCTTGTATTGGGTGTTTTCGTCGTTGTCATAAATCCCTTGGGCAAAGCGGGCAGGCACTCGGGCACAGGGCTTATAGAGGACCTAGGAGGGTGATGCTTCCTATTATAATCATGGTTATCTACAATCATTACAGCGTTTTGGCTCTTCTTTCCTCTAGCCTCGTTTTCGGATGCACTTCCGGTACTGTCCTCCCTTAACAGTCTATTTCTGTTCTTTTTGCCACTAGACACATGCGCAATGTGCGTTGCGCTGCTGTGGTCGCAGGATTCGGAATCCCCATGTCCGCTGGAGCTGGGGGTAGGGCGTCCATCAACATTTCGTAGTTTCCTGTGAAAAGATGGCGCGGCTTTTAAGCATTCACCAACAATTCGTATTTCACCTCTCTCTCCTGATGCACCACTTGCCTCTCGTCTTGCCTTAATATTCTTAAGAGTGGCCACGTTCATATCAGCGACCCTTCTGTGTTTGCCATCTGCAATAACTGGTGGCAGAATATCCCCATCCAAGCCATTTCGAGCATCGGCCCTTGAGTCTGTTGTCCTCGGATCCTGATGTCGCCTATCATATTTTTTCTTCTTCCCTCCTCTCCTCTGACCAACATCGTCCTTGTTGAAATCTTCGTTCATTCCATAGTCGTTTCCGGATACACCGCGTCCGTTTGACCTTCTTCGGGTTTTCTTCTCGGACCTCGTTTTCTTCCTTCCTCTCTTTCCAGCATCCGGTGCATTCGCATCATTTATCGTCTGCAGAGGACCTTGACCCTGCGATGCAATAAAACCAATGGCCGTGGCTCCAAGCATTCGGCGTCTCCCTGGATCCCCGTCTGATTTCAGATCCAGTGCATAATCAATATGCTGTTCAAACTCCTCGTCAAGTTGAATCAGTTCTTCCTCGCTGCTGGACTGGAAGTAATCGATTCGGGAACTTCTATCGTAGGGAGTCAGAGATACATCTCGAATGAACGGCGGCTTTGCTGCAAAATAAAGAATAATTTCCATTAAATACATGCACACGATTTATTTACATATGAATTCCTTGAGAATATGTGATTGGTGTTTTTTTTTTTCTAATTAACATTTTGTTTTGAACTTGATTTTATATTCTAATTGTAATTTTGAATAAAAAAATAATTGCAATCTGGAAAAAAGTTTCCATGAGATATAGAGTATTAATTCCAAAAGTTCAGTTTACTTTTCTAGCATAGCAGTCCAACTGTCAACCACTTTGCAAGCAGATAAAAACAAAACCAAAAGCAAAGAAAAGCTCATTCAAACTTACCAGCAAATACAGAGTCGGTGTCCATAGGAGTACCAACAACCTCGGTATCATACTCGTAGCTCATGCTCATTGGAACCTGGCATACTACAGCGACTTTCTTTCCCACGACCTCTAGATCGCAGGAGATACTAGGTATAATGTAGTTTCCTTCGTCGTCAGTGCCTGGGTTGGTGGGAGACTCTGTGGATACACCAACAGATCCACCATCCACAATGTCTGTTTGAAAAAATAAAAGTAAAATCGTTCAAAAATCATATCCAAGTGTAACTTTTTAACGACAGAAGTAGGACAAGAAGGCTGTATTCAATATGCAGAGAAGACTTGCAACTTAACGTTAATTAATGCATAATTGCAAATAATCTTTTCTTAGACGTCTGTTCGATCTTCTTATGAATCTTTAAAGACAAATATTCTCTGTTCACCTACTATTCATAGATCTCAAATACTGTAAACGGGGAAATGATTGCAGTGGTTTTATTTTCGCTATGTTCGCGGTTTTCGAATTTTCCGCGAACATTAAACCCCCGCAATAATTTTGTATAATCGACAAAACAAATAGTAGGCAAAGATGTTCAAATGCATTTGATGCATGAAAGCTATAATTATGCATGTACAGCTGAATCGTTCAATTCTCTTAACGTGGTTTTCCTTTACGTTGGTTAACTAGTTTGTACAGTAAAGGGTATCGACAATTTAACTTACGATGCAACTATATTTTTATAAAAAGGAAGATGACACACATATCACAGTAACACTAATTTTGATGTACCTATTTCGTTATCCAACGCCGAATTCTCATCGTTCTCGCCAGGGTTAGCAGCAGTCACTACAGAATACACCTTGTCTTGGATTACAGACAGTCGGTCGCCATTTAAATACATGGGAGATTCGGTTCACAACCTGCTGCGACACAGACTGTTCCTGCTGGAAAATCCTGGTGATCTTTGTCCATTAAACTCTAAATCACTCGTCTTAGCTTTGTGTCTTCTACAAATTATGATAGAAAAATGTTCTAAAATTCTATCCCTTGAAATGCAGGAATTAAGGTTTAGAGGGCGCCTGAGATCCAATTGACCACACTCTCGCAATTCAATGACACATAATAATGTCCTCAAACAGGAGATGCTTACTCCTCCCGGGCCGCTGGTCCCACCTCTGGCTTGCTAGGGGTCCGTCGATGCTCAATTTGGTGCTCTTTTGTGAGTGCTGTTGAGATTGTAGTCAGGATTTTCTTTATCTCTTCTGATATGATATGCATGTATTTATATCTATCGGATATAGAGTAAAATACAAAAGGTAGGGGATTCACTGAACAAAAAGGATTTTACTAAAACTTGGAAATTGAATTCAGACAGAGCAGATTTTTATCACAAAAAATAAAAAAAAAAATCTTGACAAAAAGTTTAACTTACGATTCATAGAAGCCAACTAAAGAATCTGTATTTCCTCCAAGTCCAATCCTTCTGGTTTCCATGGTAATCTGTGGCGAAAAGGGTCTCGTTGTCCCATCCGAATGGATAACACCCCTGTATATGCCTGATCCGGGCCGACCAAGAACGCTTCTGCGCATGACTGAATCTTTAAAAAATGACGCATGCCTAGAAGTAGGCCTAGCAGAAGGAGGCCTTGGCACGTGATCTGCAGTTGAAGGCGGTCTTGGTACGTAGTCATTGGAAGGTGGAGTTGGCATATGACTCGTTACGTAAGCAGTAGGCGTGTCTTGGTTTGGAGTGGTATATCTGAATTCAAACGAGGACAGTTTTGATGTAGATGGGATATCTACATGATCCTTGTCAGAATTTGCCAGTCTGAAATTGAAATAAAAAGGAGATTAAAATCAGAAGCACGTGGTTTTATGTGATGTCTTTCTGAAATAATATTGAAACGAAATTATAGGGACTTTTTGTTGGAAATGAATTTCACCAAGGTGCCGGTAATTCCCATACTCGCAGAATCCTCACAACTATTTTTATCGCTTACTAGTATTCTTATTTTGTGGAAAACATTCCAGCTATTCGGACATGCAAAATTGATGTGATTTCATCATCTGGATTTGTCATTATATGCTTAGTGCGCAACATTTCGAAATATTCCTATAGATTTATCTAGATACCCTTTCAAGTCATGGTGTGATGAAAATACGTGTCAGAATATGAAAGAATCAATATAAATCATGCTAAGAATAGAATCTTTAATATTTAGATGCCAGGTACATTTAACCATTTGAAAACCTACTAGTATTATATAGAGCTCTGTCTTGCGAAAATTTTGAGAAAAATTAAAGCTACGGAAACACAAAAAGCAATATTCTGAGTGATTCCTCACAACAATTTCTTTAAAATGGATATTACGTTGATAAGATATTATATTGTGATACAAAAATGAAGAAGTGTAATGAATTCACCATCTAGTATCCATTTTATAGGCTATCTAGTGTCTAGGAACCCTAACCCCCTATATTTTCGTTAAAATCATACAACTTACAAGAGGAATTAGTTAACTTTTTTGTACACGATCCATCATTATTATTGATTTAAAAATGATTTTATTTTGTAGAAATGACATCATTTTCTCAAAGGATACCAAACAGACATGCTATAAAACACCACCGTCTTTATCATACATTATCAAAAATAGCTACAATCTCAAAAGTCCTGTGGAGTTTTCAAGCATTTTATATGTGTCTTTTTGGAAAAAATCACTTAAATTGAAGATTTATTTAATAAGCTGTAGTCTCCAATAAAAGAAATTATTCTCATTTCTACTTCTTCAATCGAAAATCTATCAACTGACCACGATCGGGTGTTCTACTATGTTACGTATGACGTCGTACGATTATGACGCCGTGAAGAGGTATCAAAGGCGAAAATCCGCGTATCGATTTTTCGACGCTAAACGTTTTAGTTTTGAGTCTTCGACGGGATAAATTCTTTGCGAAATTTATTAATCTGATACGAAGAAATAAAAACCGTAAAAAAAAGAAAGAAAGAAAGAAATCATTGAGTGAAAAGAAAAGCCGTTTTTTGTGGTTTCAATGTGTCACTCCATGTATTTTTTGTTTCTAATTTTCGGTAGAGCTAAGACCAGCGCAACGCCATCTGTGTTAGATTCCGTTAAAACAAGATAAATATACTTTTCGCTGACAAATTGTTTTCCTTTCAGATTGCACCTGTCAGGATTTCATCAACTCAAATTAAAAGTTCTTGATTTAAGTGAAAGAAGTAGAAAATATGCAAATAAATCCAAAGATTACGATGGACGAACGACAGACAATATACTATGACAAAAAATCACTCGAGATTTTCTTCCTAATTTTCAGATAAGAAATATGTTCCAGGGGGAGTGAACGGCTATAATAGTCCATTTTCAAGTTCTCGAATGTAGAACCTTCCAGATACAGCATGTGCAAGCGATCTCCCCCTTAAAAAACTTTAAATGGGAGAGAGAGGGAGAGAGAAAGAAAAACAAACCCACCGAAACACATGTATTTAGATCAAAACAATACTATGCTTGACTTTATATATAACTGTCATAGGCATTGACATAATTTATATCATATTCCAAATGTGCTTCTACAAAGAATTTGAAAGAAAAATTGCGATTTTCTGATTAGCTTTGATATTTTTTCAGATTATGGATTTTTATGGTTTTTTCTACATTTTATGTTCATAATTTGATGTAATTGTTACTTACGATTGCTTCGTTGTTTGATCCATTTCTATGCTTCGCTCAAATAATATTAAATATTCAAGCACTATAATCTCGGGAAAATAAGTCTTCGTCGTTTAACGTAGCTCGCGGTTTTAAAACAAAATTGATTACCTACCCTGAAAGTTTGCATATGAAAACTAGAAGATTCAAATCTTCACTCGTGAAAAAATGAATTCACTTCACCGCCGATTCAATATTTTATAGGCCTCCAAAAATGGCACATTTCATTGTATAAAACAGCAATTTACGTTACTTCCGTGTAATATCATGCTATATTGCTTTGCTTTCATAGAAATTTTCTTCCTTATTTTGCGGTCAACTCCCTAAATTAAATCTTATTCATAAACGGCATATATTTCTGAATCGATTTATAAGAAAAAATGTATATGTAAACAATTTTGTTTTCACGTTATGCAAGTATGAAAATACAAGAAAAGAGTGTAAACTCAGAATAAAAAATGACGTCGTGGTCATAACGTTACGTATTTACTTGACGACGTTATCGTTCTTATACCACTTTTGCTAGCAGGATTATGATTTTGTGATTTACAGCACCTTTTGGGACGAGGGAGAGGGGGCTAGTATATGTCGCAGGAAAGATTTCATGTAATTCCTCAAATTTATGAGATTTTCTTGTGTACATAACTCCAGTATCTTTCAGTCATAACATGTTATTCCTGAAATTGGCCAGGTATTTCATGGAATTCATGAATATTTCATGAATATTTACACTAATCTCCCAACCTGATCGAGTTTCGTCTAATTTTGGCTTATGAAATGAGGCCATAGTAATCAAATATTTTGTTTTACGTCTCGAACTTTTTCTAAAAGGACCCTCCTGTCAGGCATGAAAACACAAGCACATGATCAATATGAAGATAGAAAGATATTGTTTGGCATAAGTCAGAACCAAAGGTCTTGCCAACTTATCAAAACGCGAAGCTATGACCTGTAAAGATGTCGGGATGTCATATATAATCCAAAAACGCAATTTGACGCAAAAAAAAAAAATAAATATGATTAAATGTACTCTATGAAAAAAAATCAATTTGTACGTATTGAGATGCATAAATACTCAATTTCAATACAAATCAGATCTCATTGATCAAAAATTAATAATAAAAAAAAATCAAAATGCATTGCACTGGTTCAAAATTAAACCAAATTTGAATTTTTATTTCTATACAGTGCGTATTTTTTTTTTGGCTCACCTAAGAGAAGCTCAGGTGATCTATTGTCATAACGTGCCGTCCGTCGTCCGTCCGTCCGTCGCCCGTCGTCTAGCGTAATCTTTTAACATTTTCGACATCTCCCCTGCAACCGCTGCACAGAATTTCACGAAACCTTACCAGAAGCAAGTACTCAAGGTCCTGTACAAAGTTTGTGTTTTTCGTGATGATCGGTCAACAAAAATGACCGCCGAGGTCTCTGATTGGCTGACACATTTTTGACTTCTCCTCTACAACTGCTGCACAGAATTTCACAAAACCTTATACGAAGTAAGTATTCAAGGTCCTCTACCAAGTTTGTGGTTTGTTATTGCTGTGGTCTAGGGGAAAGGGTATCGGGCAATTAAGGAGGGATTCAACACCAAGATGGCGGCGGCATTATTTGTTTTTCTCACTTCCTAGGAAAAGTACAGTCCTTACTTTCTTAAAACATTTGATACATTGATTGATATACATATTTGAGTATTCTGATGAAGTTTGAATAATTTCCGACGTAATTTGAAGAAATTATAGCGATTTTCAAAATTGTGGATTTTGGGAGTTTTATCCATGAGCCAACCACGACGTCATTTCGACGTTATCGGGGGAAAATGGCGTCACAAACGATCGCATTCAAAATGCCATTAAAACATTAATACAAAACGTATTGCATTGAAACTTTACATGTATAAAACAGAAAATTCAATTCTTATTTTAGGGTATTCGTTGACCAATTTACATAACAAGGAAGCGAATGTTACTTCATTGAAAATGGACGAATTTGGAAGAAAAAATTGGAAAATAAAAAGCTTCGTAAAATTTTTATCCCAAATTTATTTTTTCTCGTTTAATCATGAAATCATCTCTGTACATTGTTGATCATTATTTTAGTTTTTGACAAGGATTGATCCACAGGATTCGTAATAATCACCTATCAACTAAAGTCAATTGGCTCGAAATTGCAATTTTTTGAGCGACGGTGTCATCTATTATTCTAGTATCCTGCCTTTGTTTATGACACAATTCATTTAATCTTTTCCTTATGTAAGAGCAATACATTTATGAATATTTTAGAAGTTAAATCAAAATTAATTACCAATAGCATTAAGAGAACCGGAATGACACTTTTAATATTATGACGTCATCAAGAAATTCATGGATACGTTGAAAAATGCATATTTCAAAGTCTCATAGAATTTTTTCCTGTGGATAGAATCAAATGTAAGTTTGTATGATGAAGGACAGACAAGAAATGAATAATTTCAGAAATTTTGAGAAAAATTGAATTTGGCGTCAAAGTGTTCAATACCTCCTTAAGTCTTATAATTGCTGGTTCGATCCTTGCTAGGACCATGGGTCGGCTGACATGTATTCTTCAATGTTCTGTGTTTATATACAAAAATGTCCTTGTCAATGTATTGTTTACATGTCTGTGGTGTTTTTAAAAAATAATGATTAAACCCCAATAATTTTTGCTTTTCATGCCGATCGTTCAACAAATATGAAGGCTGATTGACTGACTTTTGACATCTTTGTACAGAATTATAAAGTCAAATAAAAAAAAATTATGATCCATGAATAAAAATTATCGTTTCTTTTTTTTTTTTTTTAATTATCGAGATATATACCGGCCGATTAACACTCTTGTACGTTGCATGTATTTCGCTTTTTGTACGATTTTATTTTAAAAATAAGCCTTCAGTTTACGTCTACTTATTTTCAGCAAAAGATAGTTTCGTTTATATTATAAATGAGTGCGGTTCTTTCCTATATACAATGAATAGAACGTTTCTTTTAATTTGGCGGCAAAGTAATGCAGACAATATTAGTTATTAGGTTTGTTACTGACCTTACACGGAAATCTGTCGGGTTGATCAAGCCCATAGAAGGCGAGGCGCTTGCGTTGTTTTGCCTCGGACTAGTTTGACCCAATGGGAATGCTTGAATTTGGTCATGTGACTGCCCGACAAATTCTTGTGGAAAGTCAGTTTCAAAAATTTGTAAGGCAATGGCCGACAATTAGCAAAACCAGACGGAGGATAATAATATAAATCACGTTGCTGTTCTTGATATCAACATTTTTTGTACTACAAACTCAAAATTTTTTTACCGTGGCCTAAAGCGGTTCGTGAAATTAGAGTAGCGTCCCTTAGCGTGACGTAGGCAAGTAAATAACAACAATGGCCGAAGGTGGAGGCAGGTTCGTAGCTTGGTAAAGCAGGAGGACAGTAGGAATCACCATGTCTGTCTGTCTGTCATACCTAAAATGGTCCTCGACAAAACAACGTCGCGTTGTAAGCGTTGTGACGTTACAAATAAAATGTGCACCACTATTCCTTTGAACCTCGAAACTTGCGTACTAAAAGTCCAATGACGACACAAAACCGCGAGCTACGTTAATCGCTGCTACAGCGTCCGAACATGAAAAGTCATGTGACTTGTCGTGAAGCCGTTATCTGTGACGTCACATCCGCCAAGCACAGTTATGCATTCAGCATCATTAAAACGTTTGAAGACATGAGCTCCGTTAGCCAGTGAACAATTTATCTAGGCACGCCGGCATGATTAGTAAAGGGATTATTTTGTTTCGAAAAATCGAAAAAAGGTACACAGGGTCGAACAGAAAAAAGGAGTTTTTTTGTCAAGGATTCAGACCTATGAATAAAAAAGCATTTTTAAAATAAATCTCTTATTTTGGAAAATCCAATCTTCTCCAGACTAGCTGATCACATATTAAATGCATCCATTTTCATTAGTCCTATGTCCAAAACTGTATAGAATTGGAAAGTTCTTTTATACATTATTACGGAAGCCCATAGGCTACAGGTAAAAAATTTATCTGGCGGCCGCCAGATGATATGTCTGGCGGCCGCCACATAATTATCTGACGGCCGCCAGATAAATCTTTTGTTACATTTCATCTGGTTATTTTGCATCTGTCATATCAAAAAGATTAAAAGAGAGGATGAATTTAGCACCTTAGAACAGAGAGAACATGTTATACATCGATTTTGTTATGATTATTGTAAATTGCCTCCACTTGAATTATGTGGCGGCCGCCAGATAAATATCTTGCGGCCGCCAGATAATTATCTTGAGGCCGCCAGATAAAGTACCTGTCACCTACGGTCTTCCGTACATTATGTTCTATCCATTGCATTATTTGTCAGAGTAAATACATGTACTCTATTTTCTTTTCCGCCTTTTGAAACACATTCATCAAAATATGTGCTACATTTTGTCATTTCTCAGGAAAAAAAAAACAACACACACACAGAGATGTATTTTCCGACTCAATATATATCCAGACTTTCTTATCATTATCAAACTACATCTCACTTAAAGCTTATGTCTAAAAGCATCAATATGAGTAGATGACAGTGGAAGTCTAGAAACAAAGAAAGAGCTTTGTTGCAGGCTTCTCTTGTAGGAATGTCTTGCTGAAGATGTGTCACACTGTTGATGTGTCTTGCTACAGGCTTCTCTTGTCGGCGTGTCTTGCTGCATGCTGCAGGCTTCTCTTGTCGGCGTGTCTTTCTACAGGCTTCTCTTTGCGGTGTGTCCTACCGTAAACTTGTGTGTCATGTTGCAGGCTTCTCTTTTCGGCGTGTCTTGCCGTAGGTGTGTCATGCTGTAGGCGTATTTTGCTGTTGATGTCTTGATATGGAAATGAACTTCTATGGATTTGAATAACTGTGTCTTTGATGCTATGGATGGCTTGTAGTGCTTTGTCTTATGAATACTTGATCTTCATTCTCGCTTGTTCTTGCTCATTTTGGTCTTCCCACGGGTGTGTTTTAATAAATGTATGTCTTACTACGGGTGTCTTAATGAATGTATGTCTTATTACGGGTTTGCCTTACTACGGGTGTGTCTAACTACGGTTGTGTCTTGATGAATGTATGTCTTATTAAAGGTGTTTCGTAATGAATGTCTGTGTTACTACGGTTGTGTTTAATGAATGTATGTCTTACCAAGATTGCGTCTTAATAAATGTATGTCTTAATTACTACGGGTGTGTCTTAATGAATGTAGGTCTTACTACGGGTGTGTCTTAATGTGTCTTAATGAATGTTTGTCTTACTACGGATGTGTATTAATGAATTTTTGTCTTACTACGGGTGTGTTTTAATGAATGTATGTCTTAATGAATGTATGTCTAACTACGGGTGTGTCTTGATGAATGTATGTCTTACTACGGGTGTGTCTTGATGCACGTATGTCTTACTACGGGTGTATCTTAATATATGTATGTCTTACTACAGGTGTGTCTTAATGAATGTATGTCTTACAAATGTACTATTGGTGTGTCTTAATGAATGTCTGTCTTGCTACGGGTGTGTCTTAATGAATGTCTGTCTTGCTACGGGTGTGTCTTAATGAATGTATGTCTTACTACAGGTGTGTCTGAATGAATGTATGTCTTACTACAGGTGTGTCTTAATGAATGTATGTCTTACTATGGGTGTGTCTTAATGAATGTCTGTCTTGCTACGGGTGTGTCTTAATGAATGTTTGCCTTGCTACGTGTGTGTCTTAATGAATGTATGTCTTACGACGTGTGTGTCTTGATGCAGGTGTGTCTTTCTGTGCGTGTGTCCTGCTATGAATATAGACGTTGCCTTTTAAAACGCTTGCTCTTTATCCTCATCGGTTCTTTCACACTTTGTTCCAGTGGATGTGTCTTGCTGTAGGCGTGTATTGTACATAAATACATGTAATGTTGCCTTGTTGTATGGCATATCTGTATTGCTGAAGGTCTACTCCTAAAGTGCCGAGCGCCAATTAACGTACTGAATGTAGTTTTTAATTTTCAGTAATATTCAAACCATTTCGATTTGTTCAATTGTTGCAAAACTTCCACAACATTGTTTTCTATTAACAATATCGGGCTACATGTAATTCTTGGATTCGTGCCTCGATCGTGCCATCTTCGATGGATTCGAAGTGCCAGAGTCCTCATTTTGAGTTTTCTTTTATATCGGCGGAATGACACGATGGTCATATTTTTAAGTCTCACTGACCTTCTTCTTTTCGCTTCATGTCAACTATTGCTAGGAAAAAAATTATAAATCATTTAATATAACAGTATTTATTAAGAAAACATAACATAATAATTTGATATCAAATTTTAACTAATTATAATCTTTCAATTTGGAACTTGCATAATTTGATAGTTTAAATAACATTCACCTGCATGCTATATCTATGAGAACAAAAGTATCACAACTAAAAAAAACCAACAACACAAAAACAAAACAGACACACATCAACAACAAAAACAACAACGAAAATAAAAAAGGAAGAAAAAATAAAAACAACAGCAATGACAACAACAACAACTACAATAAAAAAAAAGCAACATCATCAACAACAATAAAAAAAAATTACAACAATTCAAAAAATAAAAAAATAACAACAACAATTAAAGAAAAAAAAAAAAAACAACAACAGCAAGAGCAATGAAAAACAACAGTAGTGACAACAATAACAATTAAAGAAAAAAAACCCAGCAACATCATCAACAACAACAATAAAAAAAAAATTACAACAACAATTCAATTAAAAAAAAACAACAATTAAAAAACAACAACAACAAGAACAATAAATAAAAATAACAGCAACAACAATAGAGGCAACAACAAAAATAACAACAACAATTAAAGAAAAAAAAAAAAACTACAACAATAAAAAAGGCATGCATAAAAGAAGTTCTATCAAATGTAAACTTCATACCAATGATAAAAAATGCTAATAAATAAATCTAAATTCCTACACTGTGACCGGCATAATTTGATAATTTAGAGCAGACAGATTTTCATGTGATGAAATGAAAAAGGCATATTTATACTAGAATTGATAAAGCATGCGCAATATAAAAAAAAATGCATTGATAAAGCAATTATATCAAAAAGGAAAAATAGGCATATGCATTGATAAAGCAATATCAAAATGAAGATATATTTTATCCGATAAATTTGAAATTGTACTCAAATTTGATTATTGTTTGCGCCATTTCATCGGGACCGACACATATGGCATGCGTATAAATGAAGCAAAAGTTTCAATACACCCAAGTTTGTTTACTTGTGTCTTTTCACCAGCGCTGATACATCAGACACATCTATTTTGTCTTTCTGTATATTCCTCATGGCAGATCCAATACGTCTTGTAGACGCTACACATTGTCCTCCGCTAGCCGGAGCGAGTTCTTTCAAGTCAACGCCTCTTTCATTGGGTGTTTTAGTTGTTGACATAAAGCCCTTGGGCAAAGCGGGCAGACACTCGGGCACAGGGCTAATAGAGGACCTAGGAGGGTGGGGTTTCCTATTGTAATCATGGTTATCTACAATCATTTCAACGTTTTGGCTCCTCTTTCTTCTAGCCTCGTTTTCGGACGCACTTCCGGTGCTGTCCTCCCTTAACAGTCTATTTCTGTTCTTTTTGCCATTAAAGACATGCGCAATGTGTGTTGCGCTGCTGTTGTCGCATGATTCGAAATCCCCATGTCCACTGGCGCTGGGGGTAGGGCGTCTATCAACCTTTCCATCAACATTTCGGAGTTTCCTATGAAAAGATGGCACGGCTTTTATGCAGTCACCAACAATACGTATTTTACCGCATTCTCCTGGAGCACCACTTCCCTCACGTCTCGCCTCTAAGTTTTTCAATTTGGCTGCGTTCATTTCGGCGACCCTCTGATGTTTGCCATCTGCAATAACAGGAGGTAGAATGTCCTCATCCAAGCCAGTTCGTACATCAGACTGTCGTCTATCATGTTTTTTCTTCTTCCCTCGTTTCTTCTGATCAACATCGTCCTTTTCCATCCCTCGGTCATATCCGGATACATCACGTCCATTTGACCGTCGGGTATTCTTCTCTGATCTCTTTCTTCCTCTCGTTTCCACATCCGGTGCATGCGCATCCTTTATCGTCTGCTGAGGACCTTGATCCTGCGATGCAATAAAACCAATGGCCGTGGCTCCAAGCATTCGGCGTCTCCTGTGATCCCCGGCTGATTTCAGATCCAGTGCATAATTGATATGCTGTTCAAACTCCTCATCAAGTTGAAGAAGTTCATCCTCGCTGCTGGACCGGAAGTATTCCAGCCGCGAGCTTCTGTCATCATAGGGAGTCAGAGGTACATCTCGAATGAACGCTGGTTTTGCTAAAATAAAGAATAATTTATGGTACAAGACGAGAACCTTTATTACCTGTTAAATTCCGAAGAACTTCCAGAAATGTGATATTTTTTTTCAAACTTTTTTATGAAAAAAGTGTTAAATGTGCTTATATAGTTTCCAAACACAGTAAGCCAACTATATACCACTTAAATGACAAATGAAAAAAAGTGATAGGTATTGAAATTATCATTCAAGTTTACCTGCAAACACATTGTCGGTGTCCATTGGAGTTCCAACAACCTGGTCATCATACTCAAAGCTCATGCTTCCTGATCCTACAGGGACTTTTTTCCCCACGACTTCAAGATCACAGGCAATACCGGGTATGTCCTGTCCCTCGTCATCAGTGCCGGGGAGGGTAGGGAGCTCTGTAGATACACCAACAGATCCGCCATGTATGTCTGTTTAAAAAAAAGATGAAAAGCATAAATTTATATCATTCACAGGTACATGTATGTCCTTCCATTGTAAGTTATTGATTTCCACTATAGAAGTAGGAAAACATGACAGTTATTGACAGATGTAATTTGTGCTTATTTGTGCAACAACCTGGTTTCAAACTTCTTTCCGATTTTCACACGGAACTTTTAAAGACAAATTATTTCTTTTCACCCACTAAGAGTACACGGTAAATGAACATCTTAAGATTACCTATTTCTTCATCCAAAGCTGGATCTCCATTATTCTCGCCATGAGTAGCCACAGTCGCTACCGAATCCACCTTGTCTTGGATTATATACAGTCGGTCGCCATTTATATACATGGGAGATGCGGCCCACATTCTGCTGCGACACAGACTGTTCCTGTTGGACAATCCTGGTGATCTTGATCCATTCACTTCAAAATCACTTGTCTCTTTGTGTTTTCTACAAATAACGATAGAAAATACCATATATGAACTAAAATTTGATATCTTTTGGCATCTGGAAGGTATATAGACCACGCCTTTCTCTTACAATGAATGCAAAATATCGGACTGGCATTCCCATTTTTTATTGTTATTTCTCGTTATAGGGGCGGATATAAGTGAGGGTAAGGGCTTTACAAACATCAAGGAATCAAAATTTTGTATAAGCGAAACATGGAAGATTGAATTAGATTAAGACAGCATGGAGTGTAATATTCTTAACAAAAAAAAAAAAAAAAAAAAAAAAAAAAAAAATAAATAAATAAATAAATAAATTCAACTTACGATTCATAAAAACCAACTAGAGAATCAGTGTTTCCTCCAAGTCCCATCCTACTGGTTTCCATGGTAACATGTGGTGAAAAGGGCCTCGTTGTCCCATCCAGATGGATAACATCCCTGTATATGCCTGATCCGGGCCGACCAAGAACGCTTCTGCGCATGACTGAATCTTTGAAAAATGACGCATGCCTAGAAGTAGGCCTAGCAGTAGGAGGCCTTGGCACATGACCTGCAGTTGAAGGCGGTCTTGGTACGAAGTCACCGGAAGGCGGAGTTGGCACATGATTCATCACGAAAGTGGTGGATGTGTCCTGGTTTGGAGTGGCATAGTGGCATATCTTGATTCAAATGAGGACAGCCTAGGTGTAGATGGGATATCTATATGATCCTTGTCAGAAATGGCCGGTCTGAAAACGAAACAAAAAGGAGAGTTAAAATCAGAAATAGTGGTTATAATATGTCTTTCCAAAAAAGTATATTGTGACCAAATTAGAGGGATTTTTTTTGTGGAAAATAAATTTTACCAATAGGAGAGACCATAGGAAGATTTTTTCCATTTACACCGTATTTCAAATCAATTATTAACAGCAATTCTCTGTAAGAACCAAAGAATTTCAAAACATGTTGGCACGGCATGTCATGGATTTTTGAGATTTTTGGTATGGAAGTTCAATATGAAGTATTAGTATGTAAATCAACCCCAGTTTTTTCAAAAAGGTTGTCGTTGCCATGGTAACCGTGTCTGAAGTTTCAAAAATCGGGAAAATCTATAGGACAAGGCATATTTGTAGGCTTTGTTACCATGGAAACAGGTACATTTTAAATCTTAAATTGCCTTGATTATTTTCTTTTAATCCTTATCATTATGCATATTTGTAAAGTTTTTTACATTCATCTCGGATGCCTTATGTATACAAGATGAAAAATTGGGCCAAAACAGGGTATCAAAAGGCTTTGTTTTGGGCAATCAAAGACACTTTTTTGCATGTTTTTACTGTTTTACAAGGTTGAAAATTTCATAAAAGCACCAATTTTTGAAGTCCAAATTCTAGTTATCCTATTAGTATCATCTTTGAACTCTACATGAATATAAAAATATAATTGGGCTAATTTGTCCTTTTATATGCAAAGCAGCATCAAATTTAGTTGCTATGGCAACAATCGGTTGAAAGGTTTCAATACGATGAATTTAAACACAACCTCTATCAAACTATCTACGCATGATATTGGAACAGAAGTTCATGTATACATCTATCAGGGGCGTTTCAATATAAAAATGACCTTGAAAATATTTCAAGGTCACCCACTGAATTTTCAAGGTCATTAAACTTTAAGTGACCAGATTTGACCAAAAATCCTGATTTTTCATAAAATGAAGGTGTCAATATTTTAGAAATCTTGAAATATTGAACTTAACAGTTGTTTGCCATAAAATGATAAATGTATCACTTATTTCTTAGAACTATTGATTACGTTTCTTCACATCTTCGAATATCTTAATTCTTGGTGAGTATTTTGATAAAAAAGGGACGAAATCTGTATTTTTCTTGTTTTTTGACGGAAAAATATTTTCCTTTTGAATTGCTACAATTCAATAAATTCTAAGATTTGTCTTTCTTATATTCATGTGCTTTCATAATATATATGACCTATGAAAATATTTAAATAAAAAAATCACTAAAATCGGTAACAAAAAAATTAAAAAATCAATATTTTATGCAAAATTTGAGTCTCAAAGTATAAATGACCTTGAACATCAAGCCAATGACCTTGAACATTTTAATTGTTCTTATGTAAAAGATATAAGTCATATCTATACATGCATGCATTTTGACAATCTTATGTAACTCTAAAGAGGAATAAAATCAATTTCAAAGATAATATGAAACAAGCAAAAAGGTCTAATGTTGCCATGGCAACGTCCTTTGACGACAGAATTTGGGTAAAACTCTTAAATACCCACTCCAATTTTTCGTTCATTTTATTTGTCAATAAACAAACATTTCCATTGATGAAAATCACTAGTCTCCTATTGGTGCCTTTTGTTATATTTAAGATTGAAAATGGTCAAAAACACACTAAATTGGCCCTTATTTTCACCTCTATTTTTCGCTTCATTTTGACTTATTTTGGCTTAATACAATAAGCTTCCCGTAATAAATATCACATATCTAAGTGTACTAAGTAAGTATGGAAGTAAGGAAGAATAGATTATATAAAGATGAACAAGCTGTTACAGTGGTATCCATGGTAACGACGTCTCCGAAGCTGGCTTATTTCATGGTCCCAAAAGTGCTATAAATAGAATGACCTCGTTACCATGGCAACCAGAGATCACATTGGCTGAAAAGTGGTGTTTTCATGGTCAGTACTTAATATATACCCCTTACACCGAAAATCATCAAAATCCATGACATGCTGTGCCGAACGATTTTGGTCCTTACAGAGAATGGCTATTAAGTTTTCATTTTAACTAATTTTCGCCTCATACAAAATTGTTGGAATCTGATTGGTCATTTCCGTCACATAACACCATAAAAATTATGTGCGAAAAATCCTCGTATCGATTATTCTACGCTAAAGAGTTTTGGGTCTTTGACGCGACGTGATCAATTCTATACTATGTCGAATGAGTGAATGAAAGGCAAACAAAAAAGCTGAAAACAGATTCCAAAAACCACAATCGAACGCTTACGAATCACAGGGATTCATCGCGCTTCTCGGTTGCTTGATGTACGTTCTATTGGTTACATAACGCGTATAGAACACCAAGCAACCGGGAAGCGCGATAAATCCCTGTGGAAAAAATACAAAATAGAACTTCCTCACGCAAAAAAAAAAAATGAAAGTGGACAAACAGACGGAGACAATGGCGACACAGCTGCACAGAGACACGAAGGACAACTTATATATCTGATGAATTCTCTCCGGTGCAAGTGCGAAAGGCATTGTAGAACATTGTAGGTGGCGCTGTGAAGTTTAGAAAAGAAAAGCCGTTTGCCATGTATGCATTCCGTTTAAAACAAATAAATGAAAACAAATAAGCCTCATTTTCGTTGACGCTAATTGTCCTCCTTTCCAATATCATCTGTCAAGGTTTCATCCAACGCTATTAAAAATTCTTGTTATTAGAATATGCATATTAACAGCAATTCTCTGTAAGAACCAAAGAATTTCAAAACATGTTGGCACGGCATGTCATGGATTTTTGAGATTTTTGGTATGGAAGTTCAATATGAAGTACTAGTATGTAAATCAACCCCAGTTTTTTTTCAAAAAAGGTTGTCGTTGCCATGGTAACCGTGTCTGAAGTTTCAAAAATCGGGAAAATCTATAGGACAAGGCATATTTGTAGGCTTCGTTACCATGGAAACTGGTACATTTTAAATTTTATATTGCTTTGATTATTTTCTTTTAATCCTTATCATTATGCATATTTGTAAAGTTTTTTACATTCATCTCGGATGCCTTATGTATACAAGATGAAAAATTGGGCCAAAACAGGGTATCAAAAGGCTATGTTTTGGGCACTCAAAGACACTCTTTTGCATGTTTTTACTGTTTTACACGGGTGAAAATTTCATAAAAGCACCAATGTTTGAAGTCCAAATTCTAGTTATCCAATTAGTATCATCTTTGAACTCTACATGAATATACAAAATTAATTGAGTTAATTTGTCCTTTTATATGCAAAGCAGCATCAAATTTAGTTGCTATGGCAACAATCGGCTGAAAGGTTTCAATACGATGAATTTAAACACAACCTCTATCAAACTATCTACGCATGATATTGGAACAGAAGTTCATGTATACATCTATCAGAGGCGTTTTGATATAAAAATGACCTTGAAAATATTTCAAGGTCACCCACTTAATTTTCAAGGTCATTAAACTTTATGTGACCAGATTTGACGAAAAATCCTGATTATTCATAAAATGAAGGTGTCAATATTTTAGAAACCTTGAAATATTGAACTTAACAGTTATTTGCCATAAAATGATAAATGTATCACTTATTTCTTAGAGCTATTGATTACGTTTCTTCACATCTTCGAATATCTAAATTCTTGGTGAGTATTTTGATATAAAAGGGACGAAATCTGTATTTTTCTTGTTTTTGACGGAAAAATATTTTCCTATTGAATTGCGACAATTCAATAAATTCTAAGATTTGTCTCCCTTATATTCATGTGCTTTCGTAATATATATGACCTATGAAAATATTTAAATAAAAAATCACTAAAATCGGTAACAAAAAATTAAAAAATCAATATTTTATGCAAAATTTGAGTCTCAAAGTATAAATGACCTTGAACATCAAGCCAATGACCTTGAACATTTTAACTGTTCTTATGTAAAAGATATAAGTCATATCTGTACATGCATACATTTCGACAATCTTATGTAGCTCTAAAGAGGAATAAAATCAATTTCAAATATAATATGAAACAAGCAAAAAGGTCTAATGTTGCCATGGCAACGGTCTTTGAAGACAGAATTTAGGTAAAACTCTTAAATACCCACTCCAATTTTTCGTTCATTTTATTTGTCAATAAACATACATTTCCATTGATGAAAATCACTAGTCTCCTATTGGTGCCTTTTGTGATATTTAAGATTGAAAATGGTCAAAAACACACTAAATTGGCCCTTATTTTCACCTCTATTTTTCGCTTCATTTTTACTTATATTGGCTTAATACAATAAAATTCCTGTAATAAATATCACATATCTAAGTGTACTAAGTAAGAATGGAAGTAAGGAAGAATAGATTATATAAAGATGAACAAGCTGTTACAGTGGTATCCATGGCAACGAAGTCTCCGGAGCTGGCTTATTTCATGGTCCCAAAAGTGCTATAAATAGAATGACCTCGTTACCATGGCAACCAGAGGTCACACTGGCTGATAAGTGTTATTTTCATGGTCATAATTTAATATATACCCATTCTACCGAAAATCATGAAAATCCATGACATGCCGTGCCGAACGATTTTGGTCCTTACAGAGAATGGCTTTTAAAGATGTATACCCTGTATCTTCTAGAAAATAGAGTATATTATTTAACTTCATTTTTTTTTTGTTTTATTGGGTAAAGAAACCTACAAAAAGTTCACCTGTCCAGGATATATAAACATAACGTGTTTTGCCTGCGAATTCACAATGTTTTCAATCACAATAATTATAAACTTTATCTCACGAAGCTATATAGTCGTCAATCTGGAAAGGTTTGAAAGTTTGCTAACAACCGACTAAATAATCCGTGAAAATCTACCCTTATTTTTCCCTTAATCAAGTTGAATAATCTATGTCGTTATTATTTTGAATTTGTCATCATGGTAATGCGCATGCGTAACTTCGGATTTCCATTTTCGATGTAAATATTGTGAGCCAGAAATATTTACAATGAATTATTTTTATATTTTGGTATCTTGAGGAGCTTGGTTGCAAAAATTTTGTTATTTACGGAAAGTTAATAACTTCGGTAATCCTAGAAAAATACAATTTGTGTTCTACAAGTTAAATTTCATCCAATTTTTGACGATTACAGGGTCTACAACTTTAATCAAAAGATGACGATGGACGAAGGACAGACAACACTCTATGATAATTAGTTCATTCGAGTTTTTTCTTTTCTTTTTGCTCAATTTAAGAATATGAGTTTTATGTAGATCCTTCCAGATGCAGCATGTACACGCGACACCCCCTCCCCTAAAAAACTCTCAATAGGAGAGAGCAAAAAAAAAAAAAAAAGAGTACCGAAACACATGTAGTTAAATTAAATATTAATTATATGTATAAAATTTGTCATAAGTATTGACAAAATTTGTTTCTACAAAGTATTTAGGAGAAAAAAAAAAATGCGGTTTTCTGATTGCTTTTGACATTTTTCGGATAACGGATTTTAAGGATTTTTTTCTACATTCTATGTTCATATACTATCAGAATTACTTACGATTGCTTCGTTGTCTGATCCATTTCTTTTCTTCAATTACCCAAATTTGGTAATTGCTGAATATCAAAAATTCACGTATTTTAAATAGTCTTCGTCGTTCACTCGCTGCTGCAGCATTTGAACATGAAAAGTCATGTGACTTGTCGTGAAGCCGTTGTCTGTGACGTCACATCCGCCAAGCGCAGTTATGCATACCGGTGTCATATAGTAGATCATCCCCCATAGCAGATCGTCCCCCCGGACGATCTTCTATAAGTGAAACATTCCCATTGGGGTCGTTTTACTATATAGCAGATCTTCCCCCATCCAGACCATAGTAGATCTTCCACCTTAGTACCGTTACAGGTTCGAAATTAGAAAATCGAGGGATATTCTGCTACAAGTATTGGCTTTTACAAAAAGCTTGCCGGCAGTTAGCTGATATTAAATGTTGAATTTCCGAGGATCTGTGGTTGTTGTAGGACGTATCGGTCCAAAGACTTTTCGATGCATCATTCGGAAGAAAATGCACTGATACGATATGACTTATGTTAAGGCCAATCCTCTAGGTCAAGGTCAATACTTGAAATTTATCAATTTTTCTAAAATTTTGATGTCAATGTAATAATTCATAAAGTTTTGGTACAATAAAGAGTAATACAATGGGTCAAGGTCAAATCACAATGTCAAGGGTAATATCTGAAATCAGGTCAACATGCTTAGATATATAGCCAAGTTTAAGGTTGATTGTACCTCTGGTCCAAAATCGGTGAAAAATTCTGCATGGATTACAGGTGTCAAATATATTTTGGTTACAAAATGTTTTTGCAATGTAAAAAAGTTGAATTGTTGAATATTTCCATGAGGTGAAATGTTAAAGTTGGGGTCATTTGAATTTATAGATGATAAAGATATCCCTACAATATAGGGGTTTTATAAAAGGTTCAAAGATGATAAGCACGAAAATTCCAAAAAAGTTATCATAGGGAGAATATAAGCTCTCAAGACCTTATATGCTCGAAATTTTCACATTCTATTAGATAATACTCTGCAGTTTCAATTGATCCATATGACTGTACATTTATCATTATCTGAAATATGGTTATTGAATAAATCTGCATTGAGAGAGCTGCAACCAAGGCGAAATCTTGTAAGTAGAATCTGAGGCTTTCTTTCACCAAAATAAAAATGTGTAGGTACTTTACTATGATATACTTTTTAACTTTTTCTTGAAAATATTAAGTGAACTGCTGTTCTTGATGTCTTCGGTCAAAGAATTCTATTCCGAAGATGTCTTTGGTATGAAAGAGAATTTTGATACAAATTTGTTCTAGAGTGTGGAATATGCAGAATCTGTCTTCTGATCCTAAGCGTAAAGTCCTAGTATTAATAGAGGTTTAGCCGTTAAGACGTATCACATCAAAATGAGTATGTTCTGTGTGTAAAAATCAAACGAAAATGGAGCGAAATTTCCGGACAATAAATTATGAAGAATGCTGAGAAATTCCAATATAAATGAAATATACATTTTTTTTGTACATAATCGTAACTATATGTAAAGTTAATTATTATTATCAAAGAGTTTGAAGTCTGTTCAAGTTACATGTGTCATTCTGTTAAATATCGGAGGGCTCGATATGTAAGTAAAACCCCGACAGTTCAGTTTACACACTAGTCTCTCTCTCTCTCTCTCTCTCTCTCTCTCTTACGCGTTGAAATAAGTTAAAGAAGATCCTGACGATAATCTCAACAGCACTCACAATAGAGCACCAAATTGATCTCAACAGCACTCACAATAGAGCACCAAATTGAGTCACTTATGGGGAATCGGGTGTTTTTATCACATTGTGGGGGAAGTGCTTTTTAGCAATAAAAACAGTGATTTTTCGATTTTTTCTGGTAGAAATTAGGGTGATTTTGAATGTCACTCACCTATTTTTTTTTAAATGAGGCTTAATATTTGAAAGAAAGACATCTCAATATTGTGGGGAAAGAAAATTATCTCTTTTTGTTGCGGGGAATATTTCGGAACCCCTCTCATGTTGACGTATGCTACTTCCGCCGACTTATGAGGAAAATGTATCACTGGAGGGAAAAGGGGGTCTAAATATCGTGATTTGTAGACATACGATCATTTATTATTAGTTTTTATGCATTTATTATTTTGATTGAGACAATATCTGTTAAACAGAACTAATTTTCAAAATTAGGAATTATTAACATATCTCTATCATTGATATTTGTGGGGAATGTCTTCGAATGCCGCAACTCACCATTTGACGTAACTTCCGCCAGCTCACGAGGAAACTTTATCACTGAATATTCGAAAGGGGAAAAGGGGAAGGGGGGGGGGGGGGGGGGATAAGACAAAGTGATACAACGATGCTGTTTAAAGGACTTCTGAAAATTGCAAAATGTGAAGTTTGAGTATTTGTTCAAGACGATCACAATTTCCCTGGTTAACAGAACGGATTCTGAAAATTAGGAAAGATATATCTCTATCATTGAAATTTGTGGGGAATGTCATCTGTCATCCGCCAACTTATGAGGAAATTTTATCACTTGATTGGAAATGGGAGGGGGGGGGGTTAGATATATACAGTGATGCTGTTTAAAGGACTTCTGTAAATTGAAAATGTGAAGTTTGAGTATTTGTTCAAGACGATCACAATTTCCCTGGTTTATAGAACGGATTTTGAAGATTAGGAAAGATATATCTCTATCATTGAAATTTGTGGGGAATGTCATCTTTCATCCGCCAACTTATGAGGAATTTTTATCACTGAATTGGAAGGGGGGTTAGAAATATACAATGGTGCTGTTTAAAGGACTTCTGTAAATTGAAAAATATGAAGTTTGAGTATCTGTTCAAGACTATCACGATTTTCGAATGAAACCGCTATTTTATTCAATTAATACTGATACTTTTACAATAATGCACTAGATGGTTAGTAAACACAATTTTTTTCAAACATTGTGACAAAAGCTGTAGACAACCACATGATGTATATTTATCAGATATCGGCCATGAACATGACTACTTTCGTACCATCGTGCCATCGCCAGCGATGTCGCGATGTTACGATGTTACGATGGCAATGTTACGATACTACGTTGTTACGATGGCGAAGTTTCCATGCAACGATGGCGAAGACACGATGTTACGATGGCGAGTATACGATTTTCACTTCGTTACATCGCAATCGTATCATCGCCATCGTAATATCGTGTCATCGCCATCATAACATAATGTCATCGCCATCGGAACATCTTGTCATCGCCATCATTACATCGCCATCGTAGCATCGCCATCGTTACATCATGTCATCGCCATCGTAGCATCGTGTCATCGCCATCGTAATCGCTATCGTAACTTCGTTTCATTTTACGCATGCGCGGTAGATTATTTTTCAAAGGTCCAGAGAGTGTAAAATTAAGGCGAAGATATTTATGTAATGAGACATTATGTACCACTTCATTTTTTTATATCACAATTTATCATTGATTAGGTTTCCATTTTTATTGAAATATCAATACGTATTCATGTAATTGTCTTTATAACTTTTCTGGAGTGTTTTCTCGTGAAATGAGTACAAAATGGACCATGAAAAGAGGAAGTAAAAGTAGTCAAAATGAATCCCAATTTTCGATCATTACATGTATCCGTTTCCAGGGTTTATCAGACAAAATAAGTTTAAAATGGTTCAGGCTCTATCTTTTCGGACATAACATGTTGGTAGCCCCACCCCCTAGTTTCTGAGATAATCATCCCCTCCACAACAGATGAAAATCGGTCGAACCCCGCATAATATAAAATGTCATTTGACCCATATTCTGAACGTGCTTTTCAAGTTTCTATCAAAAGCGAATCTTAAGGAGGCAAGGTCGGTTGGGTCTATAGTTAGAATAGAGAATTTGTCAAAAATGATTTTTCAGGTATCTATGCATGTATAATGCTTTACATGGGCGTAGGAGAAGGGGGGGGGGGGGGAGGGCAGCGGGGGCACATGCTATATAGTAGACTTTCCCCATGTTATTGTAGATTTTCCCCGGGGAAAAACTGCTATATAGCCGTTTTACCCCCCCCCCCCCCCTCGAATGAATTCCGGAATTTGATTTAATTCATGTTATAAAAAAGCACGACAATAATCCTCCAAATCCAAACACAGCCTAACTAGAGAAAAGATTTGAAATAAGATATTGACTTTGACATTGTCCTTGAAAAATGTAATTTATTGTAATGTTACACGTATCCGGATTTTTGTAACCGGTTATTGTTCCGACTTAGAATCTCCTTGTAAAGAAGATGCCCGTATGCTCGATAAAATGTCAGAGGAAATTTGCAATTTCTACTTTAAAATCAGGTGTTAGCCCCCACAGAGTATGTATTTTTACAAATCTTCATTCTTATAACCTTTCTTAATATCTGTTGTAAACGCATATAATCTGTCAGCTCAATGTAAGTGATTTTCCATGAGATTTTTGTGATGAAGCGTTCTCAAGTCAAGGTCCCCATATAAACAAATGTGTACAATGGTACTTTCATACATCATGAATGTGTTTTCTGATAAATGAGCAATTTTGTGCTTATATTGTAATATCTACAGGTAATCATTTTATGATTTAACATTGATATCAGTATATTTTGTTGTATTGTGAATTTGTGAACATGCAACTTATGATTGTATTGTTTATTTGTAGTCTTGTACCCTCTCCGGGGGTTTGGATAGCAATAAAAATTGCACAGTACAAGATCTTGGATACAGCTTACTTCACGGTTCCCAGGAATCCTCACGATGGCATCTGGTGGTTTAGGTGTAGAGCTAAGACAGGAACGCTCACTTACAGAACGGGGAGATGGAATCTTCACAGATCGTGTACAGAAATATGAACGTTCATTACTCGAAGTGAAACGCAAAGTGGATGACATTATAAATGATAGGAGATCTTATCCTCCAATTACAGTTATTAGAGAACTGAAGGTACAGTCTGGAACATATTCAGATATTTATACAAAATACTGTGAATACCTTGACAGTGTTCGTACAGATAAGGGTGAAAACGTGAAACGTGATGCACACAACGTTAAAGAAGCCTTGATGTCCTTTATTCATAATACTATCAGAGAACTTGAAGCAGATTCAACTGTCAGTCTGAGTAATGTGATTAAAATTGAAAACAGTGTGGGTGAGAAACTGACTGATACAATAACAGAGGGTACTAAGCCTGACAAATATTCGTCTCCAATTAAGAAGGAAAAGTCACATTCAAGGCTGTCGTCCGTGAAATCGCATAGAACAGTCAAATCTACGTCATCACGCTCACACATCAGTTCTCTTTATGTGAAACAGAAAGCTAAGCTTGAGGAAGCTCGCGTAAGATTGAAATTTGCTGAAAGAGAAGCTGATATTCTTAGAGAACAGGCAAATTTGAATGCTAAAATGAAAATTCTTGAAAGTGAAAAACAGGTAGAGGAATATGCACAGGGACACAGCGCAATGGATGAATTTATGGATCTGGCAGACTCGGAATCTGGAGATAGTGAATTGTCTGACACTGTTAGATTGCGAACTAAGCAATTTGTACAAAATATCCAAACAAATGGTGATGTTGGTGTAAATCTTAATCAGGATGATCATGTTTTCAGCTTACAGACAAATGGCGTAACTGGCGATGATAACCAAATTGTACAGAAAAATAACACTTCGCTCAATCCTGACGCTGCTCCTTTTGTAAAAAGGGAAGATAATTTATGCATGGAATTTTCGAAATACATCGTGAAAAAAGACATGTTACTGAAACGAATTCATGATTTTGATGATAAACCGGAATCATACGGCTCGTGGAAACAGACTTTTCAAGATGTCGCAAATGAACTTAATCTTAGTGCGGCCGAGGAAGTTGACCTACTTATTCGGTACTTGGGACCTGAGTCTAAAAAGTCTGCAGTCAGTATTCGTTCTGCAAATTACAGTGATCCAAGTCGTGCGAAAGATAGAATTTGGCAGAGACTATCAGATCGTTACGCTCGACCCGAGATGGTTGAATCCTCTGTGAAACAGAAGCTACTATTGTTTCCGAAAATTACAAATAAAGACTATAAGCGTCTATATGACCTTGTTGACATAGTAGTAGAGATTGAATCTCTTAAAAGCGAGGATAAGTACAGAAGTCTGTTTGCATCTTACGACTCATCAGCTGGAGTCAATTTGATAGTAGCAAAGCTCCCGTATCAGTTACAGGAAAAATGGACTACGGAGGCCAGTAGGTATAAAGAGGAACATGATACAGCATTCCCGCCTTTTCATGTTTTCGCATCTTTCCTAGAAAAGATGGCTCGGAGGAAGAATGATCCTTCATTTGAGGACCCTAATAAAGGGAAACCGGCAAGAATCGACTATGGTGGTTCGCAACGTGTTATTGTGAAAAGCACAGTATTATCGGAACAGGAGAGCAAAGGACCATTATGCCCCATGCATAAAACTTCACACACATTGAATAAATGTCTTCAATTTCGACAGAAGCCGATTCAAGAGCGGAAGGATTTCATACGTAGCAAAGGACTTTGCTTTAAATGTTGTGGTAGTAAGCCTCATTTGGCAAAGAATTGCCGATCAACCGTGAAATGTGGTATTTGTAAGGCACCACATCCTACAGCTTTGCATGAAAATAAAGCTGAACAAACAGAACAAAAACTGTCTGGTCCAGATAACCCTGGACAGGAACCTGAAGAAGTTACGTCGAGAAACACATCTTTAAATGGATCGAGTAGGTCATGCGCAAAAACTATACTCGTTAAAGTGTACCCAGATGGTCAACAGGACAGAGCGCTTGAACTGTATGCTATCATCGATGAGCAGAGTAATCGGTCACTAGCAAGATCATCGCTTTTCGATCATTTTCATATCTTTGGACCAGAATTGTCATACTCTCTCTCATCAGTCATCTTGTTCTGGACTCTCGACAGAATATGGCCGGAGGTATTCTAACCTTATCATTGAATCTATGGATTCTTCGTTTAAGATGAAATTACCGACACTTATAGAGTGTGACCTGATACCGAATCGTAGAGATGAAATTCCGTCACCATCGGCAGCGAAAATGTTTCCGCATTTATGTGACTTAGCAGATTTCATACCGCCTATCAGAGACGAATGTGAAATACTTTTGCTAATAGGACGAGATTTGCTTCCAGCGCATCATATCATTGAACAACGATTAGGGCCTATTCATGAACCATTCGCACAAAGACTACGACTCGGCTGGGTCATAATCGGTGACATATGTTTTGACGGAAGTCACAAACCGGATGAAATATCAGTGATGAAAACTTTCACATTGAAAGATGGGAGAACAACATTGTTTGAACCATGCATGAGCAGTATTCATATTACAAATGACCCAATCTTTGCGAAAAGTAAGAATGATGATACTCCTGGTCTCTCGTACGAAGACAAGCAGTTTTTAGAGCTTATGGACAGTGATATGTATAGAGGTCAGGATGGATGTTGGACAGCACCACTACCATTTCGGCAAAACCGCCAACGTCTTCCTAACAATAAGCCTCAAGCTATGAAACGAGCTTATATGTTAGATGCTAACTTGCGACGTAATGCACAGAAAATGGACCATGCGGTAGGCTTCATGAGAAAAATACTTGATTGCGGACATGCCGAAGTAGCACCCGATCTCGATGCCGATACAGAATGTTGGTATTTACCGCTCCTTGCTGTATACCATCCCAAGAAACCCGGAAATATACGTTGTGTATTTGACTCGTCAGCCAAATATGATGGTGTCAGTCTGAATGATGTCCTCTTAACAGGACCAGATTTAGTTAATTCGCTTCTCGGCATACTATTGCGATTTCGAATGGGTTTAGTTGCCATAACGGCTGATATAGAACAAATGTTCTATCGTTTCTCTGTTCCCTATAAACATCGCAACTATCTGAGATTCATATGGTACAAGGACAATAATCCGGATTGCGAGTTGATAGAATACCGTATGACCAGGCATGTATTCGGCAATAGCCCATCGCCAGCCGTGGCAACATTTGGGCTACGCAAGTGCGTATTAACTGTAGACGAGGAAGTTAAAAACTTTGTGCTGAACAATTTCTACATGTATGTTGATGATGCATTGATGTCAGTTGATACACACAAAGAGGCTGTTAGCATACTTTCTCGCACTCAGGCTACATTAAAGGAGGAGGGAAACATTAGACTGCACAAAATTTCTTCAAATTCTATTGATGTGATCAAGTCTTTCCCTGCTGATGACCTTGCGAAAGAGGTTATGGACATTAACCTGGATTTGAGTCAAGCACCATTACATCGCAGTTTAGGCGTAAGCTGGGACGTATACAAGGATTCGTTCACCTTTCAAGTGTACACCAATGATAGACCATTCACCAAAAGGGGTGTATTGGCAACGATTAACAGTTTGTATGACCCTGTCGGATTTGTGTCACCCGTGACAATTCAAGGAAAGTTCATTCTTCAAGATGTTATGTCTACAGTTACGGAATGGGATGAACCCCTAAGCGAGGAATACTCTACCCGTTGGAGGACTTGGAAGGATTCATTAGTGAACCTTGAATCTGTTGCTATACCTAGATGTTACACTACCGGCATCGCGTGTTTTTACCCTGTCAAATCATCCCCGCAATCTTTTTTGACCCAGGGTTTTAAATCCCCGCGGTCATGGATTAACAATGCAGTCATTGTCACATCGGACATCGATCCTGGCAATTCACCGCAACGATCGCCGGGATACGCGGTGGCGATCGCCGCAGTTCTCAGCGGCAATTAATGAACTTGTTATTTACCTGTAACTGTATTTAAATTTTACTTATAACAGTGGGCAAAATAATTATGAACTTGCGCGCTAGTTCATTTTTGCGCCCGCCCGGGGCTGGACGTACAGCAAAACCAATAGTGTCATCGCGTAGAGGATACCTGGGTTAGTCGGAATCCACATCTCATTTACCTGTAGCGCACCTGGTACCTGAGATATTCACCTTAATTACAAAAAAATCCTGCGGGAAATTAAAAAATCCTGCGGGAATTATCAAAATCCTGCGGGAATTATCAAAATCCTGCGGGAAATTGATGAATTCCTGCAGGAATTTTTTTTTTCCTGCGGGAGAAAAAAAATCCCGCAGGAATATTTTCTTCAATTTTTTTCAAGAAATTCCTGCGGGAGAAAAATTTTCCCGCAGGAATTTTTCTTTAAAAAATCTTGAAAATGGTGTTCCTGCGGGAAAAATAAAAATCCTGCGGGAAAATTTTTGTTCTTAAGAAATTCCTGCAGGATTTTTTTTTCCCGCAGGAATTTTCTGAATATTGAAAATTCCTGTAGGATTTTTATGTTCTGATAAAAATCCTGCAGGAAATTGTATTTCTAAAAATTTCCTGCAGGATTTTTTTCAAATCTACAAAACCACTTCTTTATTCTTAAAATATTTATGAAAGATGTTATGATCGCTGAGCGATATAAGTCCCCTGCTGGCGGCATATATTTATGTCCTGCAACTCTGCCTATGAATTTATCTTCAATTAAATATGAGTTTTAATTAAACTTACTGTCTGGGCAGCTCAGTTCTAAGAATAGGTCAAGCGTGACAAAAATCGAATTTGCTCTGTAACTATCCAAGACTAAGCCTAGTATCAAATTTTACCTGAATACCTATTTGTTGCAGAAAAAAGTCTGGAAAACTGACAAAAACTGCATTGTACAAGTCATCAAGGGGCATAACTCCTCGGAAAATAGGGCAAGCGTGACAAAAGTCGACGTTGCTCTGTATCTATTCAAGACTAAGCCGAGTATCAAATTTTACCTGAATATCTCTATTTGTTGCAGGAAAAAGTCAAGAAAACTGATCATCGGACAATCGGACGGACAGACAGACAGACCGAGAGGAAACTAATTAAGAGTCCCCTTCGGTGTTGCCAGTAGGGGACAAAAAAGCCCCGTAACATATATAAAAGAACATCCTTTCTTCTTGATTTATACAAATTTTCAAAACATTTCACCCAAAAAATAGATTTTTAGGTAATTTTTAACTATTTCAGAATATTTCACTGTATTGAAAAGAATGTAACTTACGTAAGTCCCGTAACTCCGTAAAAACAAATCAGATGAATCTGACATTTGAAAGGCGGCTGCCTCTCCTGTCTGATCATAATGTACAAAAATAGCAATCCAAGGAATGCTTGTGTCGCCTGCGAAGCGGCTTGTTTATTATTCTAGAAAAATTATTGGTAACAGTAGAAAAGTTTTGTCAAATGAAATTCATTTAAAATATCAGACCTCTTAATTACAAATCAAAAGATATGGTCATTGTCAAATTTTCAGAAAACAGTGTCAATCATCTAGGCCAAGGTCACTATGTAAAAATTGGTAACGAAAAGGTCTCAATATAAGAATTAATAAAGACCTATCACTTACCAATTAAAAGATATATACAACCTTACTTTCTTAGAAAAGAAGGTCAAATAGTAAGGTCAAGGTCAAAAGGTAAAGAAATTATGGTATGTGTAGAAATGCATTGTGACAAGGAAAGAACATGTGAAATAGCAAAGCCCTATCACCTACCAATCAAAAGATATAGCTAATTTGACTTTTCTTGAAAAGTAGGTCAAATATCTAGGTCAAGGTCACAAGGTCAAATATTATGATCTGTGTAGAAAGGTCTTGTCACAAGGAATACACATGTGAAATATCAAAGCCCTATCACTTGCCAATCAAAAGATATATACAATCTTAATATTTTTGAAAAGTAGGTCAAATATGTAGGTCAAGGTCAATAGGTCAAAAATTATGGTATGTGTAGAAAGGCGTTGTTACAAGGAATACACATGTAAAATATCAAAGCCCTATCACTTACCAATCAAAGGATATAGTGAATCTTATCTTTTTTTCAAAAGTAGGTCAAATATCTAGGTCAAGGTCACAAGGTAAAAAATTATGGTATGTGTAGAAAGGTCTTGCCACAAGGATTGTATGTGTGAAATATCAAAGTCCTAACCCTTACCAATCAAAAGATATATCCATTCTTTTTTTTTTGAAAAGTAGGTCAAATATGTAGGTCAAGGTCATTAGGTCAAAAATTATGGCATGTGTAGAAAGGTCTTGTCACAAGGAATACACATGTGAAATATCAAAGCCCTATCACTTACCAATCAAAAGTTATGGGCTGTGACACCCAAAGTGTGACAGACAGACAGACAGACGGACTGACGGACGGACGGACGGACGGACGGATGGACAACGGACAAAGTGATCCCTAAGTGTTGCTATGCTTCGCAGGCGACACAAAAATCATAAAATCCGTCGACGCATATTTAGGTTATTGCGTTCCATAAGTGGACGGACAGACAGACAGACGGACTTTGCCATTCCATAATACTTCTTGTCAAATGACAGGCTTATAAAAAAGTAGTTCGTGTTTTAGTTTTTAGTTTAAACATATTTTATTTCCATAAACATGAAATGGGAATTGGGCACAAGTTATACAAACATTGTTTAAGCTCTTAGTTCGTGTATTGAAGCAATTTCACACATTGTATATTAAGATTCTAAAATCCTTGAATAATGTTGGGTACAAGGGATCATTACTATAGTATTGGTAATATGAAATTTTCCTATCTGATTCATATGTTCACTTACTAACTAAAAGTAAGACAACATTATGGCAATTTCACAAGTACAATTAATATGATGTTGTTTGAAATCAACATCTGTGAAATAAAAATTATTTGCCAAAAATGTACCCTATAAATCCAAGAAGTATGACTAATAACTTATAAAGGGCTGATTCCATCATAAAGATTGTGATGGAATTCTTTAAAACAATATTCAGAGAGAAAGCTCCAGTCTTTGTCAGTTTGAAAATATCTGTGTTGTGAGTTAAAAGTTTAAGACTTGGTATTATGGTGAATGAAGGTAGGTACAAAAAAATCCAATGTTTAAGCACTTAAGCACATAATACAGTATTGTGCATGGATTCTGAGTCAAAATCAAAGTATTTGAGTGAAAAAGGGGGATCAACTGAGCTCCCCATCTTAATCTGCCACTGGTTGAAAAAAATTAAGCCTAAAGCTTATCTCTAAAGAAGATACTAGTGATGCAAACTGAACATAAAACTTAAACAGATACATATGCATCATGTTTATGTCAAGTAAAAAGTACAGGTAAAATGGGAAAGAGAAAGTTTAACGTTGTAGGTAAACCTACAGTACTTTTAATGGGAGCACTATTGAAATCATTCTGTGACTGTGGGTATAAACAGCAAAATAAATTTGGTCTTTTCGAAACACAGAGTTACTTCCCATTTTTGCAGGTATCTGACATCAAGTTATTGCGAGTCATCATATTCTGTGGAAACAAGTGTAAAATTCAGAGAAACATGGTTACAAATTTGATGTTTTTAAATGAATTTAAAGACTCACAATATGTTTATGTCACGTAACTGCGTGACTAGCATTTTGTGGACGGCAAGTACCGAATTTCGTTACGTCACAGTTAAATATTGATTGTCCTTGACGTCATATTGCGGGAAAAGTTGTTATTTTGCTGTCCAAAATGACTGGACCGCAGTTATCATGGTTATGCGAAAAAGGCTAATTTGCGAATGTGATGAAAAATGCGACACCTACATTAAAGTACAATTTCTTAAACTTTAAATTTACAAGTGGAACAAATGTCAACCTATAACACTACATGTTTTCTACACTTCTGACAGCACATGTCATCTTATGAAGGATTCAAGGAAATTCGAGCTAACAATGTTGCTCGTATTTTGAGTTTCGCAGCTTTTACTTGGCTATCGTATTAGAAGTAAATTTAGTTAGTAAATACGAATACGATTGTCAGTAAATATCACCTCAGATCGCCTAGTTCTACCAGTTTTAAAAAGCTCGAAAGTCCTTCTTTCTTTTTTTTTTCTTCTTAGCTCGCTTTGTCATCGAACAATTCGTTCCTCTTCTCCTTCTTATCATAAGTATTTTCCCCTGCTATTCGGAGAACCAAATGAAAAAATGAATTGATGTGGAATTCACTTTCAGTGGCGGATTCAGGGGGTGCGGAGGGGGCGTCCGCCCCCCCCCCCCCCCCCCCCCGGCACTGACCCAAAATTAAAAAAAAAAACTATATTTTGGCCCATTTTCAGTAAAAATCGGCAAAATTCGCCCCTTGACCCCCCCCCCCGGCATTGGGGGCGCTGGATCCGCCACTGACTTTGAAAGGATACAGGGGCGGATCCAGAACACCAACTGCCGAGGAAGCACATACAATTTTTGATGGGAATCACCTGCGAGACCCGAAAGGCCGACTGGGGGAGCCCGGGGTATATACATGGGAGGGGGTGGTTCCCCCCCCCTTTCGCAATTATTGGGGTACGGGGGCCTCCCCCGAGAAAATTTGAAAAATATGAAGCTATTTGGTGATATCTGAAGCGTATTTTAACTGAATTTAGAAGGAATTCCTTCAGTGTTCAACAATGATTTGTATATTGAAATGTTTTTCGAAAAACGAGGTAAAAACTATTTTTGCAGTGTTTAACAATGATTTGTATATCGAAAATTTTTTTCGAAAAACGAGGTAAAAATTATTTTTGCAAATTCCAGGCGAGGCCATGCAGACCCCCTAATCATCACTCTAGTTCTGCGCTTGTTTGTGAATTTTTGTAAGGTAGAAAAACAAACAAGTCATAGAGATCACGAGTGTCCCGTTCCCTGCAGCGTCAAGATAGAAAGATTAATAGAAAAACATTCATTTGTAGACTCTTTGCAAAGTTCTTGGAGGTAGCCAGTCCAAATCTGGCCAAAACAATTTTTATTCATTTAAAAAAGATTGATCACGACCTCAATTCTAAAACGATCTTAATTTTTTCAATGCCGATTTTATAGAAGGTAATATCGAAGATTTGGTTAAGAAATATGTGAGTGTGTTTTATGCCTTACATAGGACTGAACACCACTCTCCATTTATCCCTCAGATGAAGAAAATTTCGGAAACTTGTATGTCCATGTACAGCTAGACAATGGACATGGCAGCAATGCATCCATCCCGACTTTGTTATCTATCCCCGAGAAAATTTTGGAACATTTATTCAAATCTGTGGTTTCTGAGGTGTTTATCGAGCATTTTCTGACTAATTTCATAGAAGTACTATTAATTTGATGCTTCCAAAAGCATGTCATAAGTGCCCCTTCTTTGGGCACTGTCGGGGGGACGTGCCCCTGTGCCCCCCCCCCCCCCCCCCCCCCCCCGACTGAATCCGCCACTGGGGTAGTCTGGTCTACTCGAGATTCTTGTATAAATACCAACTTGGAATGTAGGGAAACGAAAAGGACTGATTCTCCCTCTGAATCAATGACCCATATTTTTCCAAAAATAAGTATATATTTTTGCCTTAAAGAAGAATTCAAAGAGAAAAGGCGAAAAAACAATGAAAACGGCCGGGTTGATTAGGGCGTGTGTCACCTTCACAATCCTGATTGTCCAACATTTGGAAAATCCCATATCCTGATTGTCCAACAAAAATATTAAGGTCACCTGTATTGTTATATAAACACACCTGTTTGTCTAAATAAACATACCAATTATGGCTATTTTTCATAAATCTATTTTCACCAAATCGTACAAAGTTGATTTAAATTTGATATATAAAAAAGTAGAATAAATGTTAAAGTTTCACTCAAAATTAATTTATTTCTCAATTATGATTTTCAGTAGATCATCGGCTACATGTAATAGTAGATAATTACTTAAAAAGATGAGACCAATAAGGAGAAAAATACACTACAATCTTTAGTAAAATTCTTCAAAAAATTCCTAGAAAAAGAGCTTTTGCAAAAAAAAAAAAAAAAAAAAAAAAAATCATATATTTTTTTTTTCATTATTTTATGTACGTGCATCATGTATGACATGCAAACAACAAATTGAGGATTTCATAGATTTTAAGAGCTTTGCAGCTTTTCTCTAGCATATCCATCATCACTATGTTTGAGTTTGTTTCACTCCAATATTACATGATTTCTGAGTTAATGCCTATCATTTTACGAAAAGTCTCAGAATTTTGTCAACTTTGGCATATTTTCTATAAAATGCTAGCGATTCCTGTAATAAATGATACGTTTTCCATGGTTTTACAATCGATTTATATAGTACTAGAAAAAAAAAAACTTTTTCCCTATATCGTGGAGTAAAATGGAGGTTGTTCATGCCATGCAACTCTTATATGCTAAATATTTGTTATAGAATCAGTAAATTGTTGATTAATGGTTTAATGGTTTATTTGCCTTGAGTCTTAGACTCATCAGCCTAATGGATGTAATATGGATGGTTATGTCTGCTGTCTGTCTTACACGCCTGCTGTCTGTCTGCTAGTTTGAGATAAAAAAAAATATGAATGGAATTTCTCCGCTACTCTTATCATGATTACATTTTTGATTCACCTAGGGGCTTAACCAAAAATGTAATCATAAAAGCCGCCAATATCTACATGCATATATATGTCTATTTCCTACGAAAAAATTGTTTTATCAAATATAGTCCGTAAATGTTCATAGGTGTCTGCACATATTATCGCCCCCCCCCCCCCCCCTCTTTCTTTCTCAGAATCATGGCTAAGAAATAGAAGATTTTCCACATACGCTTAAAAATTATATTTCGACAAAACATTGCATAAATGTTTTATTATCTCTAATCATCAGCGGTAATTTCGCCCCAGTCTTCATATGCGTCCTCGTTACGGCGCATGCAGCGTTCCTCCCAAGAACGCGCACTAAACCATCGTCTGCAACGAACGCCTGGTGACCAAAAGTCATCGTCATCTAGCAGATCGGCGTCCTACGGGCGCACGTTAACCTTTGCTGTCATACGTGCGAACGATGATCTCGGCTTGAACAGAATAAGATGCAATATCTTGGCACCTTTTGATTCTATGTAGTTATGAATTCCTTGTTTCGTGGACTTCGGGTCTATTCCGGATAGATAGTACTGTACCTAGCATTCCTGAAACGTCTTACGCCAATGAAAATATCCTCTAGAGCCTCCCTTATTCCACCGCGGGATTTACTTTCATCCGGATCAAGAGGGGGGGGGGGTGCACCCAACCCAGTGATACATCCCAGACTAAAGTACTTTAAATAATTTTAAAAATACTTCAGATACATGTACTTAGTTTACGTCTTTTATCTTATCTATTTTACATTCATGAGGTTATGGCATATCTATCCAACATTTACCTGAGCCAATTAGCGGCAAGATCAATGTGATCAATTAACTAAGTAATTATGCAAACAATGTAATTGGTACTACCTAAAATCCTGATTGTCCAACAAAAAATATACCTCATTTTTACCTTTTTATATAAATGTTGGACAATCAGGATGACACCAAATTAATATGGTATCAATAATCATATCTATATATCTAATTAATGGACTCCGGACACTTCTAAATTAATAGTATTGCTTCGCTGTTAAACGTTTATATCATAAATATGGCTTCCTTCGCTACGGTTTGCATTTTTTAAATAATACAATGGTAAAATCTTCCTGTTGGCGGTGATTTTTTCGATGCTTGACATCCCCTCCCCCTTCCCAGAAGAACACCCCCACCAAAAAGTACAGAAAAAAAGAAAATCTCTACTAACCCATCAATGCGTATTTCACGGCATTCTAGTTGTTTTCGACTATGACTTCAGTTTTATTATTCACTTTTACAATACAAGTAATTATTCTTATACATGTACGCTGACGGTCGTATTTTCCACCAGAGACAAACGATACACGTGAACAGTTGACGTACAAGCACAGGTCACCGGGGAAAAAAAACCAGGAGAGGTGGCCAACTCATAATGGTTTTAAAAAACGTATAAATATAGAGGAAGTATTTATGTTAATTCTTCTTGAATGACTCAACACATTGGGGGGGGGGGGGGGGGGGGGGGGCAGGTAATTTTATCCTCTCGGTATTTGCCATCCTTTCTAATTTTTATTCTTTACTGTATTATATTTTTCTTTCAAAGTCATATACTGGACCCACCCCCACCCCCTTTTTTAAATGGCTGGAACCCCCTCTCTCGGAAATTTCTCTAGATCCAACCATGATGTTGACATACATGTACATATAATTTCCCATGGTTTCTAACGACCTCAATAAACCAATCATTCTTGAAATATAATTGTTTTGAATAAGTGGTAGTTTCAGGGAGCTCGAAGGAAAGCTCCCACAACCTCACAAGAAAATTTTATTTCCTGAGTCTTCGAAAAATTTCACCTTTCTTTGTTTCTAGAATTTCTGAAGATAAGGGCATATACATGTATACGACATTTCCAGAGAGAATAAGATAATATTGTTAAGTTGAAGAGGCAGATCCAAAAGCCCGAACCACGACTTCAAGGGAGGTGCCTTTTCTGTTGGATAATTTGCAAGACTCGGAGAACTGAATGACAGTAGATAGAACTAGAATACAAACACATCATGATCACTTTTAATAAAAGATAAAAAATGATATACCGGTATTATAATCAAAAAGGAGATTTTATCAACAACGAAAACATGATTCAAGACAAAAATCTATCGACGGCGAGAGAAAGAGAGTAGAATGGTACTGTATATTGTCATCCAGGGGTTCACACTTGGTGGTTACGTAATATACACGTTTCTTGAATTTACCCGGAGGCGTAATTGCGCAATATATATCTACCCCTGTGTATACATGTACTTAATGCCGCAGGGCGCAGGGGTGTCACCCATCGCTTTGGTCAGACCCGCCGATAACACGAGTGGGAGGAATGTTGTAGGACAGTGAAAGACATCTAGGGGGTGGGGCTGGGGTGTTTGACAATTAAAAACATAGTCATACAGGATTTTGGATAAAATATTTGAATAATGAATAAAAAAAATCATAGAGTCTATATACGGGAAAGATCTTTATGTAAAAAAAAATCACGAAGTCTACACGGGAAAGATCTATAACAAAATACTCTCTCTCTCTCCCCATATTTCATTTTTGAAGCATTTTCAAAATAATTATGAGGTCTTATGACATGTATTGCGCTTACGGAAGGAATTGAAGCCCTCACTCTCTCTCACACACACGTACACCCTCAAAAATAACCGAATACGACCAACGTGTAAGAAGCTATTACTCGGGTATCTTGAATTTTTCACATGGATAATTGTTTGTGTTTTATGATTTGGGAAGTAGCAATTAACCTGTTTCTGAGAGAGAAAGGCTTGTTTTTAGGGAAAGGGGGGGGGAGCGGACATTTTCATAGCCGAAAATTCCTCTGCGACCAGTTGGGTTGGATGATATTTTTTTATCCACAACCCCCCCCCCCCTCTCTCTCTCTCTCTCTCTCTCTCTCTATATATATATATATATATATATAGATCTCCTTCTTGGTATTCATTTTGCGGATGTACAAATAAAAAAAAAATCGAACGGTCCATGTAGCCTTGAGGATAACAATTCACTGAAAGCTTTCGTATAGAATACATGCCATTGACGTTCTACTATCCCCCTCTTTTACCTTCAACAAATCGTGGTACTTTCATATATTTCAATATGTCCGTATGCTATGTACAAAGTTGCATCAAAATATGCTCATTCGTTTTGAAATAATCCAGCCAAAATGAAGCCCGAATAGCGCTATTTATATTTGACAAAATTAATTACATTTTCATGTCCGTTATTTTCAAGACTGTCCTGTTCTCCTCAAAATAAGATATTTACACAAAATAAACCATGTGTCTTCTTTCAACTTTGATATAATGATATTTTAAATGTAAAAACTTCAAATTGCATTTTTAGAATTTGTATGGGTTTTTTTTCAGGAGGCCAGGGAGGGGTAATTCAGACTCCAAATAATCGTGTAAAATCAACCAGAAAAAAGATAATTTTAGGCTAGTGTTGTAAATTTTTCCTTGTACTGTGTCAGTGACAATTAAACAACTCTATAAAGTGAAAAAGTACGCATATATCGATACAACGACTAAATTTTCCTCTATAAAGTGAAAAAAATACGCATATATCGATACAACGACTCGTGGTAAGACAAAAACGCACCCCCCCCCCCCCCTATTTTACAATTCCTGCGTTTTCCCTGTATGTTCGGTATAAGCTAAGAATGAAGCCTAAAATTGTATATTAGACTCCGAATTTATAGTTTTCCACATAAAATAAGATAAACATCAAATGCGAATTATGTTCTACATAAAAGTTTCGTTTTCATAACAATGAATACAAAAAAAAAAAAAAAAAAAAAAAAAAAATTAATATTAATAATCCGGGGGGGGGGGGGGAGCATTTCGATATATATGCTTAACTTCATCATCAATTTATATATTTCTTATCATCTTTGTATAAATCTTATTTAAATTAAATGAAAATTAATGGGGCGAGGAGGTGGGGGAGGGGGTTTCGGCGTCATTATAGAAAGGGGGGAGGGGGCGCTCGGCGCCTTAAGTAGATTGAATGAGCGTGTAATATGTACACGTCAAATAGATTTGTTAAACCCATGGCCATCAAATAATATTCTGTGCCAGTATCTACATTCTTTCATGAAATAATAACAACACTACATCGTTTCCTTATACAATTTTATGATACAAAATATATTTATTCGTGAACACTCACTCTTGAATACTGAATTCGGCGTCAGGCTGAAATATCAATGAAATGTGCACGCAGAGCGTCTGTGTACGATTATTTCAAGTATATATTTCAAAGTGTGATACTAAAATACCGATTTTTCACAAATTTTCACGATTCCTTATGATATAGATAAAATCTGTCATCCTTGGAACCGCTTGACCTACATATTTCTAGGATCCAGAACCCAGTTATTTTCAAGCACTTTCTTACCAAAAATAGGAGAAAATTCTCAAATCGCATCAGCTCAAATACATTGATACTACTTTCAAATTATTAGAAATTTTATTTGAATCACAGAGAAAAAATGCCGAAAGATTGAAAATACGCAACTTTTAAAATAATTTTACAAAGTCGTGCACCTGGTTCCGGACCGGAATTATTCGAATTTCCTGTTCTGAGGACCCATTTTCACTTGTATTCTTCCACACATATACTATACATGTCTTACACACTTTAAAATATATTCAGAATTTTATTTCGTCTATCAAGTAAACATTGATGGGGAGACAATTCAAGATAAACCTTATGTGCATTTCCCACCTGAATTATTAAAAAAAAAATCAAGCTAAGAAATAATAGGAACTATCCTACAGCTGTGTGTGATCGTCTGGTCAATACCGTCCATCCACAGGGATTTATCGCGCTTCCCAGTTGCTTGATGTACTATGGGCTATACATACATACACGTAACCAATAGTACGTACATCAAGCAATCGAGAAGCGCGATGAATCCCTGTGCGCCCATCTAATTTACGTTTGCATAATGTGCACACCAAAATACACACATGCATAAAAATTATTATAACAGAAAGAAAGAAAATCAATTTCATAGATGAGATTGTACAAAAGAGTACATTACATGTATTCTAGGAGTCTGAATTTTCATACAAAAATTTATAAAAAAAAGTATATGTAATTACTCGTCCCTATACAGTAGAGAATTCAGAACCTGAACGGGGGCTCAAACTCTTTTCGAGTGATGCTTTGCGAGGCCCGAACGGTCCTTCGGTGGTTGGGGTGCCTCTCCCGTGAAAATTAATAAAATGAAAAAAAAAAAAAAAAAAAAATGAAGTAAATAAGTGGCTTCTGGGGCATATTTGAAATGAATCTAGAAGTTATCATTTTCTCTTCTACATGTCAATGTTAATGCAACTTTAAATTTCTCTTAGGAAATGGACGGATTGATCAAGAATTAAATCTGACCAAGGGTTCAGCCAATATTCGGGAAGATACAGCTTATGATTTTGAACAAAAAAAATTAAAATAAATAAAAACCCCGGAAACTCCGCAATTTCCAAGAGCTGGATGATTTGCTATTCAAAATTTTGTTTTGTCGCCGGGGTTCCCCCGCCCCTAAACTCCCTATCAGGGGACACCGCGCTGGGGACCAACACTAGTCGAAACAGGTCTATTTATAGTCACACGTCTAAAAAGTGATATATATATATTATACCCTTTGTATAAGATTAAGTGGCGGATTCAGGGGGGGGGGGGGTTGCGGAGGAGGCGCCCGCCCCCGGAACTGACCCAAAATTTTCCAAAAACAGGTATATTTTGGCCCATTTTCAGTCAAAATCGGCAAAATTTGCCCGTTGACCCCCGGTAAAGGGGGCGCTAGATCCGCCACTGAGATTTTCTTAAGATATTTTTTTACGGATTTGCCCATCTTGGACTTCATGAATTTTATACGGCATGTATCTATATACATTTGTGTACTTTGTGGCTGATTCTGCCCGGGGGGGGGGGGAGGCAGAATTTGCTTTTTTCACGGGGATTCCCCTGCCTCATCTACCGGTCTCTCGTATTCCCCTCGGACCTTCCTGTCTAGCATGTCATCCCAAACCCCCAACACAGTTGCGGATTTAGAGGTGCGGAGAGGATCCCCCCCGAGGGGGGGGGGGGTGCGGCACTGACCCAAATATTTTCAAACAACCCTATATTTTGGTCCATTTTCATTTAAAAATCGGAAAAATTCCCCCCGGCAAAGGGGGCGCTGGTTCCGCCATTGCAACAGTTCAGTTTCTGGATCAGCATCCATATATCTCGCTGTGAAAATACCATGCAAACTACTCTTTAAGGCGAACATTTTTATTATGAACAAGAAACAACTCAAAACAAGTGAATCTATATTTAGTCCAGGGAACCCCCGACCATTACCCAACATGTCCAAAGACAGAAAAGTCGAAGAAACGATGAAAACAGGGTAAATTGTGTACTCACAATCATATTTACAGGAATTTTATAGAATTAATGATATGATTGGTGGGTGATGCCTTCGTTTCAGTATCAAGTGGGTAATGTTTGAGATGTAACGTACTCGAATTGCCTCTGACTACCAAAGTTGCATTAAAAGCTTAACAAACATGTTTTATTTTATTCCATTTTCTTAATTCACTTTCAATCTAATTGTAAGCAACCAACTTCAGTACTTTGCATATTTACCTAAGATAAAGCGATTATTGTATCTTGGACATGTTGGAGGTGGGGGAGGGGCTACATGTACATGTAAGTGCAAATACACTATTTTTAGCTCTACTGGTCTCGGACCAGTCGAGCTTATGCGATACCCCGTCTTCCGGCATCCGTCCGTCTGTCCGTCCGTCTGTAAACAATTCTTGTGCTCGCAACTCCTCTGAAACCATAGGTGATAGAAAGTTAATTCTTTTTGCATCCTACTTTGTATGTGGTCTAGTTGCAGTGCACCTGACATTTAGTTTCAGCCCCTGACCCCCAGGGTCTTAGAAAATGGGTGTGGTTATGAAAATCCATGTAATCTTGTGCTCGCAACTCCTCTGACACTATAAATGATGGAGACTGAATTCTTTTTGCAATATGGTGGGTCTGTGGTCTAGTTGTGCACCTGATATTTTGTTTGAGCCCCTGACCCACAGGGTCTTAGAAATGGGTGTGGTCATTTTCTCCAATATAAATCTATGTAATCTTGTGCTCGCAACTCCTCTGACACTATAAATGATGGAGACTTAATTCTTTTTGCAATATGATGGGTCTGTGGTCTAGTTGTGCACCTGATATTTTGTTTGAGCCCCTGACCCCCAGGGTCTTAGAAATGGGTGTGGTCATTTTCTCCTATATAACTCTATGTAATCTTGTGCTCGCAACTCCTCTGACTCTATAAATGATGGGGACTTAATTCTTTTTGAAATATGATGGGTCTGTGGTCTAGTTGTGCACCTTATATTTTGTTTGAGCCCCTGACCCCCAGGGTCTTAGAAATGGGTGTGGTCATTTTCTCCTACATTTATATAACTCTATGTAATCATGTGCTCGCAAATCCTGACACTATAAATGATGGAGACTTGATTCTTTTTTGCAATATGATGGGTCTGTGGTCTAGTTGTGCACCTTATATTTTGTTTGAGCCCCTGACCCCCAGGGTCTTAGAAATGGGTGTGGTCATTTTCTCCTACATGTACATTGTATATAACTCTATGTAATCTTGTGCTCGCAACTCCTGACACTATAAATGATGGAGACTTGATTTTTTTTTTTGCAATATGATGGGTATGTGGTCTAGTTGTGCACCTTATATTTTGTTTGAGCCCCTGACCCCCAGGGTCTTAGAAATGGGTGTGGTCATTTTCTCCTATATAACTCTATGTAATCTTGTGCTCGCAACTCCTCTGACACTATAAATGATGGAGACTTGATTCTTTTTTTGATATGATGGATCTGTGGTCTAGTTGTGCACCTGATATTTTGTTTGAGCCCCTGACCCCCAGGGTCTTAGAAATGGGTGTGGTCATTTTCTCCTATATAATTGTGCTCTCTACTCTTTTAAAGTTATTAATGACGGAGAGTTAATTCTTTATTTCTATTTTCTAAAAAAAATTCTATATATGTTCTATATTTTCACACACAATATACCTATATTCCTATATTTTGAGTAGGGGAAGTTGCTATGAACCATGATATAAATACCTGATAGATCTCAAAACATTCAAGAAATGATAATATGATCTAAATAAATTGTTGTCGCTGAACTTTTAATGAAATATTGGGCAAAGTACAGAAATGCTTTTATATCTGTATTTTAAATTCAGGATCGTGATATGAATCGTATCATGTGTAAATATTATAATACATATCATATCGTGGGCTAGGCATATCATTGCAGCCCAATCATGGTTGGAAATCAAATGGACTTACTTAAAGGTTCATTCATTCATTCATTTATTCATTCATTCATACATTCATTCATTCATTCATTCATTCATTCATTCATTCATTCATTCATTCATTCATTCTTTATTTGTAGTAGTATTTTTTTTGTAAGTGTACTGCAAGATTTTACTTCTTTATAAAAAAAAACCTGCAGGAGTTCTTTTTTCTCAAAAAAATTCCTGCAGGAATTTTTCTAAATAAATTTCCTGCAGGAATTTTTAACAAAGCATAATTTCCTGCGGGAAAAAAATGTTCATATAATATTTCCCGCAGGAATATTTTAAGTTCAAATTTTTCCTGCAGGAATTTTTTTCTCCCGCAGGATTTTACTTCGAAAAAATTTTCCCGCAGGAATTTTATTTTTCCCGCAGGAAATTTTTTTTCCTGCAGGATTATTTCAAGCAATTTTTCCTGCGGGATTTTAAAAATTCCCGCAGGAATTCATCAATTTCCCGCAGGATTTTGATAATTCCCGCAGGATTTTGAAAATTCCCGCAGGATTTTTTTATTTCCCGCAGGATTTTTTTGTAATTAAGGTGAATATCTCAGGTACCAGGTGTGCTACAGGTAAATGAGATGTGGATTCTGACTAACTCAGGTATCCTCTACGCGATGACACTATTAGTTTTGCTGTACGTCCAGCCCCGGGCGGGCGCAAAAATGAACTAGCGCGCAAGTTCATAATTATTTTGCCCACTGTTTTATTCTTTTTACAGTTTAAAATTTACGTCCTTTATTTTCGATGTATTGTTATCATTGGTGACACAAAAATGTCCTTTCAAAGCGTTATGTTGTACATACGAAAAGAGAACCGTCCTGTGATTGAATGATAGAACTAGTAATAATGTCCGGCTGTGTTTATCTAAGGATTAGAGAACAATGGGCAGTCTACGGGAGTGGTATGGTCAAGCAACTTTTCGACTTTGAGAGATACATTGACTGGAGGCTTTACGACATTTTTTGTATATCTTTACTGTTCAAGTCCAAAGCCCTGTACAGTGGCGGATTCAGTGGGTGCGGAGGGGGCGCCCCCCCCCCCCCCCTGGCACTGACCCAAAAATTTCCAAAAACCTTATATTTTAGCCCATTTTCAGTAAAAATCAGCAAAATTCGCCCCTTGCCCCCCCCCCCCCCCCCGGGCAAAGGGGGTGCTGGATCCGCCATTGGTAAACCGTCTTTTTTGCAGATTCTTCCGTTTGATTACTAGTTAGCGGTGTTTTATGTTCACTACATGTAGTTCGTATGTTAAGATATTGAAAAACGTCCATCTCCTAATTAGTCAAATATAGCCTTGGTTGCCTTATTAAGTAATTGATTTTTTGTTTGCGCATGTGAGGCGATGTATAGTAAAACGTTATCTAAACAGACCAATTATATTACATGTACAGTGTATATACGAAGGTGGTACTTGAGTGTGAAACGATTTCAATAGATAATTCATAATGTCCTTTAAAGTTTACAATTATAGAAGATTTTTTATAGATAACATGTATGATATCTAGAAGTTAAACTCCCATTTCACAATGCAAATATATCTTATTATAGAAAAAAGCTCCGTTTTTTATGCGTCAGGGACGCAGGACTCAGAGGTAGATTAACCACTTGCGGTCGCCCGGGAGAAGGGGGGGGGGGGGTAATTTTCCTATAAAATGGTAGATTAATTTTCTAGCTTGTCCGTTTATTCATACTATTTTCATCTTTAAAAGTATTTTGCGCTGTAATGCAACCCCCTCTGTCCATGCTTCACGATTCAAGAAAGTGTGAAATCTCGATTCCCCCCCCCCCCCCTTCACGATTCAAAAAGGCGTGAAGCCAAAATCACTAATTAGATCATTAGATTAATACAGGGGTAGTCGATGTTTGTGTAGATCGAAATAATCCGGATGTCTTCCTGTTTCTTCGACTTCCGTAAAAAATATATATGTAATCGTCTTCTGTTTCTTCGACTTCCGTAAAAAATATATATGTAAACACTTTTTTTATTTCTTTCTCAAGAAAAAAAAATTATATCGTACGTAAACATAATAAACAGGAAACCTGATTAAATTTTGAGCTTAATTTTCCTTTCTTTCTGTCACAATATGCCCAATTTTCTTCGGACTTAAAAAAATCTAGACATTATGATAGATAAGATTTGAATTGAGTTATATTTGGTCACTCACAAAACCCTCCTTAGTTTTGCTTGAGTGCCGACGTGTCGCGTGCAGGTAGCTGTCAATATTGATTAGGGAAGGTTTTACTCCGTACGGTTATAGTCAAGCAACCTTATATGGGCGTGCCTATATGTCTGGTCTTACAAGGTGTGAAGACATCGCCTCTCCCCTACAGGGGATGATTGTTATGCATGTAGAAGCGCAGGGTAACTGAAAAGGTGTGAACAACTTGTGATGCATCGTTTTGTTAATTTAGATTTGGTTTGGAGTTCACAGGTTTACATTTGGAATTCAGTGCAAAAAAAAAGGGGGGGGGGTTAGTTTATTGTATTACATCTGTTTTATTATTACGCTATCCTCTTTTCTTTCTTTTTTTTTTTTTTTTTTTTTTTTTTTTTTTTTTTTTTTTTTTTTTTTTTGCTTCTCTTTGTATGCCGGTCTCCATTTTTTTATTTTACTTTTTTACATGCTTCATCTATGTCTGGATACACGTCCTTGATCAATCGATTTTTTTTTTGCGGACTTGTTCGACCAGAACAAGGAGCACGCATTTTTTTTCCTTTTTCCTTTTTTTTTACAAAATAAGCAACTATTAAAATTGCTTAAATTAGTTGGAAATCTCGTTATATTCAAAAGAGTCAACCGATTGATCGGCTTCCTCGCTTTTTTGCCAATATGTATATGCTGGTATTTGCGCATCCAGAGAGAGAGAGAGAGAAGAGAGAGAGATTTTCGATGTACATAAAAGTATTTCATTACAATGTACATCGTGCATTTCAATAAGACACATGTAGACAATCAAATATAATGTTCATGTTCGATAAAGGATTTTGTGTAAAGCCATTTTTTTTTGCTGTTTGCAACTCTTGCGTCCAATGAAATCATTCGTAGAGAATTACATGTATTCTCTGATGCTTCTACTAGAGCTATAGGTGCAGCCGTATATCTGAAGATATTTGACATTAGTGGCGGTCATCACATAAGTTTTGTTCATGGAAAAGCAAGGGTCGCACCCGCACATGGCCACACCGTACCCCGCTTGGAACTGTGTGCCGCAGTACTGGCATGCAATATCAAGGACACAGTAATCCAACACCTATCATTCAACATTGACTCTACAACTATGTATACCGACAGTAAAGTTGTGTTGGGTTATATAAACAATGAACGCCGTCGTTTTTACGTATACGTCAGTAATCGTGTCGACATTATCCGTCAGTCAACGTCGCCTAATCAATGGACTTATATGTTTTCAGAAGAAAATCCGGCTGATATAGCCACACGTTCAATTGCAGCAACCGATATAACTCATAGTGCTTGGATCCAAGGACCCACATTTCTGCATGACACCAGTTCAACCGTGTCATCTAATACAGCCGATTATCCGATGATCGACCCGGGTTCTGATTCTGAAGTCAGACCTACTGTAAATGTTTCTAAAACTGATTGTACTTCACAAGGAAGTCTAGGTACTCATCGCATTGAGAAATTTTCCAGTTGGCACAAACTCCATTGTGTGATAGCTCGTTTGAAAAGGTTGGCTAGATATATCGCAAACCCAAAGGACCAGCCAAAACCTTTTGCGTTATCACTTACAAGCAGTGAACTGCAAGAAGCAGAAATATTTGTGTTGAAAGATGTTCAACTTTCATGCTTTCCGAAAGAAATTAGTGCTCTCATGGAGGGGAGGAACCTTCCGAAATCGAGTGCCATTTTATCGCTTACCCCGTTTTTAGATGATAACGGTATATTACGTGTAGGAGGACGTTTGAAACGTTACAAGGATGCGGATGAATTCGACCTCCATCCGATAATAATCCCGAGAAAACATCATATTGGAGATCTTATCATTCGTCATTGTCATGAAGGTGTACAACACCAAGGCCGTCACCTTACAGAAGGTAAAATCCGAACTTCTGGCTACTGGATTATAGGCATGAAACGACAGGTCACCTCTTACATTTTCAAATGCGTTACATGCAGGAAACTCAGAGGAAAGTTCTGTGAGCAAGTAATGGCAGACTTACCTGAAGAGAGGATCACACCCTCACCACCTTTTACCTTTGTGGGTGTGGACACGTTTGGTCCATGGAATATTGTTGTTAGACGTTCAAGGGGTGGACAACTCAATCCCAAAAGATGGGGAATATTATTTACCTGTCTCGTGTGTCGCGCCATACACATAGAAGTTGTTGAAGAGTTGAGCAGCTCTTCTTTCATCAATGCAGCAAGAAGGTTTATAGCCATAAGGGGTCCAGTGCGTCAATTTAGATCGGATCGTGGCACTAATTTCGTTGGTGCTGCTCAGGAATTGGGTATAGATTCCATTTTCATCGAGGATCACAACGTCAAGGAATTTTTGAACCAGAATCATGTCACATGGGTATTTAATCCTCCCCATGCTTCACATTTTGGAGGTGCATGGGAGAGGATGATTGGGACCACCCGCAGAATTTTGGATGCTATGTTACTCCGCAACGACTCCAAAGCAATAACCAATGAAATACTTACAACATTTATGGCAGAAGTGTGTTCCATCATCAACTCAAGGCCCATTATCCCTGTTTCATCGGATCCCGAGGATGCTACTGTATTGACTCCGAATATTTTGCTCACACAGAAGATAGATGCTCTACCTACGGAGTTACCTGATCTCAATATCAAGGATGCGTATCGCGCTCAATGGAAGCATGTCGTTGTTCTTGCGCAAGAGTTCTGGAAAAAATGGCGTGAACAATACCTATCAGGACTTCAAGTTAGACGTAAATGGACATCCACTGAAAGAGACCTCAAAGTGGGGGACGTAGTGTTAATGCGAGATGACCAAATACATAGAAATAGCTGGCCAGTCGCTATCATTGAGGAGGTTTATCCAAGTGAGGATAATCGCGTCCGTAAAGTGCAAGTTCGCGTCGGAAAGGACAGAAAACGATATGTCCGTCCTATTTGTCAGATTATATCATTACTTTCTGTATGACTGTTAATTCAGAAACATCATTTGTACCAAACATGCATGTGGATATTGACTCTTTTTAGAAATGTAACTTTGTTCTTGACATTTTCTGATAATCCATACCAACTTTCATTGAAGTACTTATGGTGAAATTATGTAACTATGTGTTTTGAGTACAGGTCTCAAACAGAGACTTATTTTTTCATAAGTTACTCTTATCTCTATGTTTGATATCATTTTTGAGAGGTTATTTCAAATAATAGTGATTTTAAGTAAAATCAGGAGGGGAGTGTAATGTTACACGTATCCGGATTTTTGTAACCGGTTATTGTTCCGACTTAGAATCTCCTTGTAAAGAAGATGCCCGTATGCTCGATAAAATGTCAGAGGAAATTTGCAATTTCTACTTTAAAATCAGGTGTTAGCCCCCACAGAGTATGTATTTTTACAAATCTTCATTCTTATAACCTTTCTTAATATCTGTTGTAAACGCATATAATCTGTCAGCTCAATGTAAGTGATTTTCCATGAGATTTTTGTGATGAAGCGTTCTCAAGTCAAGGTCCCCATATAAACAAATGTGTACAATGGTACTTTCATACATCATGAATGTGTTTTCTGATAAATGAGCAATTTTGTGCTTATATTGTAATATCTACAGGTAATCATTTTATGATTTAACATTGATATCAGTATATTTTGTTGTATTGTGAATTTGTGAACATGCAACTTATGATTGTATTGTTTATTTGTAGTCTTGTACCCTCTCCGGGGGTTTGGATAGCAATAAAAATTGCACATTTATAGTGGAATATTGCTTGGATAAAGAAAATAATGAGTTGACTTCAAGATTTCCTAGTTTTTCCAGTACTGACCTTGACATAGACATTTGACCTTGAAGATACAATATATCGTAATGTACATATAATATATCAAATATTCCGTTTAAGGTAGCCAGTACCTCTGGTCATGAGAGCTTATATTCTTCCTATGATATTTTTTGCATGCTTATCATCCTTGGACCTTTTCAAATAAACCCTAGATTGTAGGGTTATCTTTATCGTTTATGAATTCGAATAACCCTATCTTTAACATTACACCCCAAGGAAAAATCCATAAATCCATATTTTTTACATTGTATAAACATTTTTATTTGAAACCTATATTAGCTTAACCTAATGTGCAATAATATGAAAAGAAAATATGGGGTGAAAATATGGGGTATCCATGCATAATTTTCCCCGATTTTGGACCACAGGTACAGTCTACCTTGAACTTGGCGATATTTCTAAGCAGGTAGAACTGATTTCAGATATTACCCTTGACCTTGAGATTTGACCTTGACCTATTGTATTAACTTTTATTGTACCAAACGTTTATGAAATATCACATTGACATAAAGACTTTACAAAAAAACTTGATCAATTTCAAGTATACTGACCCCGACCTAGAGGATTGGCCTTAACTTAGGCATGTTAGAGGTTTAAAGACTGTACTGACCCACACACTTGACCTTGAGCTAATTTTGATTAAGAATTATTTTAAGGCAGACAGTTTGACTGACAGAAAAGCAAACAGATATATAGAAATCAGACAGATAGATAGACAAGTGCAGACAGATACACAGACAGACACTAGTAAAGTCATAGACAGTCACATACAGACACAAAGGTAGGTACATGTACATAAATAAAGGTACACTTAGAAAGACATATGAAGAAAGGGAAATAAAGACTGACAAACTCAAAGACAAACAGGTAAGCAAATACAGATAAATAGTCTGACAGACACACAGCGACAGACAGATAGAAAAACACAAAGATAAACAAACTCAAAGACGAAAAAAGACAAACAGATAGATAGACAGAGATAGAAACATACACACATACGTAGAATCTCACAGACAGACAATCAGACAGAAAGATAGACAGACAGACAGACGTACTCACTCGTAGACATATATGGATACATTGACATAAGAAAGCTAAATACCTGTACACATGACTATAATTCAAAATCACATCAAAATCACATCCATTTCCACAGCATTTCAGAACAATTTCCATTGACATAAGTAACACTCCTTGAGTGTTAAACGACATATAAAAAGAAGCAAGTACAGACTGAATCAAACATACACCCTTTCAAATATACAGGAACGCAATAAGACAAATATATGCAGAAAGATCCAGGTAGAAAAACCTATAGATACACGCACAGACAGACACACAGAGAATGATATCCAGACAGAAAGGCAAACAGACACAAAGAAAGATATACAGAGACACTCATCCACAGGAAGAAAGGAAAGGACAGACATAAAGACAGACACGAACAGATGGTCAAACAGACAGATACACAGACAGATAATATAAGACAAACGGAGTGAGCATTTAGGAATTAAAAATCTCTACTGAACGCAAAAAAAAAAAAAAAAAAAAAAAAAAAAAAAAATCCAAACCAGTAACGGTAGGGGGACTCTGCTATGGGGGAAAGACTACTTTATAGCAGTTTTTCCGGGGGAAAGCTGCTATGGGGAAAAACTACTATATAACACCGGCATTTGCAAGATAATAAAATATTGCAATGTATAATTAGCAATTGGAAATCTTGTTTGGAAAGGAATCATTCATTGTATAAAATAAATAAAATGAATAAATCTGGCGACAGGGGTATAACCAGGCATATGCTTGTAGTAAAACCGTCCTCATCGTTTTCGCAAAAAGAAGTGTCCTCCTCGGCAGTGTTAAAAGAAGTACTATTGGCCATTATGACATGTTTTTAAAGCAAACTACTGTCGGTTAAAGTTCAGAAAGCACCGATTTGAATACATTTTATTTCCAAATTTTCGTAGGTTTATACAATGTACATTCAAATTTGCACACACTGATCGCTATCAAACTGCGTGCTTTCAGTTGAGATACTGAGGGTATTCAATATCTGTATGAGGACGTACATGGTACAGTCTCCATTAAAGTGTTGAATTACTAAATTTGCCCGTACGCAGCCTGTACAGAAATATTTTAATGGTAAACTAAGCAAAAATATCGATTTTGATTACAATGTTCCAACTTACCACAATAGTAATAACAACCAGAACATTCGTGGTTCTTTTCCTTGGACTCACAAAGGGTAAATTTTTAGTGAATTTGCCTTGTCCGTTGCACAAGGCTACATTTTTTATGTACAAAAAAATACATTATAGAAATGTATCATCAGTGTCCTTTTTGCTCCCAATTGAACCCTCAAAGTATTACTTTTACAAAAGGACTAAAACTTTTCCTGTATGAGAAATGTTGTTTTTGAAATAAGAAATATTCTGTTGTCCGTTAGAAGGCGAACAGATACGTTACCATACTTCAAGCTGCTAGAAATGTAAGACAATAATGACATATCCGAAATCTCTGAGTAGAAAAGAAAGCGTATACATGGGTACTATCAGCAAACAGAGTCCTTCAACCAATCTAGCAAACGATATTTTATCTGTTTCATCGGGAGTATTTAGAATTGGCATTTGGACATTTAGACAGCAACAGATACGTTACCAACTATCTAGCTCTACAGTGAGAACTCAACCGATTTGACCCTATTTATGGATTAGATGGAGTGAATGTTGGTTTAAAAAAGTCGGCTCTTTTAATAAGAATGGAGAAACATACAAAATAACGCGGAAAATGCAGCTAAAAAACAGATACGTTACCGACAGATACGTTACCTAGACCTCATTTTTGGCCCATATAGAAGTTATATATTACTGGTTTGACGCTGATATTTTAGCTTTTGTCAGAAGAAACATATAACAGTTGAAAATAAGCAAAAGCATATCTTACAGGGCATATTTTGAGTTTTTATGGAAAATCCTGAGAAACAGCCTTTCTCTATGAAAATCAATAAATGTCTTAATACAGAGGCATAATTTATGCTATCAATTTTTGTCACATTACTCATTTGTCACGGTATTGAGATTCATAGGGGATAACCTTTGCATTGTACTCAAATACGGCTTTAGAACTGAAAGTAACGTATCTGTTTCAAATGGTAAGTTTAAACGTATCTGTTTCGATAGTATTTGTAGTATTTTAGAGAAACTGACGTGAATATCATAAAATAATGGGTTACTCATATACACTGCTTACTTATTGCATCAATTAGAGATATTTTTGCCTATATATTTTGATAATTGGTACTTTTATAACAAATGCTCTACCACTGGTATACCAACGTAAAAATGCTGTCAACGATTTTCTAAGCAATTTACATAAAATTATAATGTGCAGGATCACATATGATTCCATCTGGCATAACAAGCAATAAATATTTAGTTGACCAGGGATGCGTGTTTTGTATAATTGTAAATGGAATCACAGAGGGCGAAACAATTTAATTATAGAATAACTGTCTTTTGACAGTAAGTGTTTTGAATATATTTCCCTGACATTGTCGCCATAGCACTTTCTATATAGACATAACCTCAGACAGTGCATGAATTTTATATATTGTTTTCATTTTCGTGCTGAAACATCGACGGCGGGTGCGGCTAACCAACAGGGGATGCTTACTCCTCCCGGGCACCTGATCCCACCTCTAGCTTGCTAGTGGTCCGTCGATGCTTAATTTTCGGCTCTATTGTGAGTGCTGTTGAGATTCTCGTCTGGATCTTCTTTAACTCATTGGAATGTGATTATACTGTGATAACCTACAATGGATCTAGGAATTATGAGAAACATAATTCCTGGATCCATTGTAGGTTATCACAGTATAATCACATTCCAAAAGACAGTTATTATATATATTTACATTCCAGTTTTTCACGCTTAAATGACGTTAAATACGTTTAAAACTCCGTTGCTAAGGCTCTGTTACTACGTTCCCTCAAAGTTCAAATCAAGCCAAGTTACTATGACGTCATAGTTCAAACCACGCCACCGCCGTTATACTCCTATAATTACCTAATGTGTTTGTTTATCTGATTCTAAGCATTTTGATTGGTCGGTCGCATTTATTGTGACTTCCGTTATGAGATGATAAAATGTCAAAATTGACCGGAACTACTTTCATACTAACGCAACAGAAATCAAGAATTGTCTAACGCATGAAATAAACAATACAAACGGTCTCAAATAATCCATTAAACAACTAGAGACAGTTCCATGTGTCGACTCATAAACATAACAGCACAGTACTGTGAATGTTTGCAGAGATTACATCTGTTGCTACGCGCATGATTTGAAAACTGCAACAAGTAAACATGAACGGCAGTTCGTTGACGGTTTTCTTGTTTTTCTAGGGAAATTTTGATTGACCTATTAGAAATGCATGAAAAAACTTGTCCTTTATTTTTCTAAAATCATCGAATTAATCTAATACACATGGATATACAACATGTAGGATGAATAAATTTGAAAGTACTGAAACAAAAGCTACGCAATCGCGACTTACCAAACTTGTCATGCCGATTTCGTTCTGATTCCTAAGAAATAATTTACAGCTGATATTCCGATACCTGTAGATCTTAACAACGTGTTTTTTCTTCACACATAAGATCTACAGGTACAAGAAATGCTGTCTGAGAGTACGTATAAATCCCAACACAAATTGCTTCATGTTCTACTTTCAACTGTCATGTCTGCTGCCTTCGATAAACAACGCGTCACAAATTACGTCATAACAGTACAGTAGTAAGTGCAAATAGGTAAAACATGCTGAGGTTCTCAAGGGGTAAATGCTTTTTTTTCAGATTAAATGTCGGCTTGCTTTTTTTCCTCTCGAATATTTTTGTTGTTAGGGAACTAGTTCGTACCAGTTTAATATTTTCATACGCCACGTACTCAATCGTTTATTTTCCTTAGAATTTGTACGAATTCGGAATAAATTCATTTGTTTTGCCTCGGACTAGTTTGACCCAATGGGAATGCTTGAATTTGGTCATGTGACTGCCCGACAAATTCTTGTGGAAAGTCAGTTTCAAAAATTTGTAAGGCAATGGCCGACAATTAGCAAAACTGGGTAAAACTTTACAGCACTATTGCTTGGTAAAGCAGGAGGACAGTAGGAATCACCATGTCTGTCTGTCTGTCATACCTAAAATGGTCCTCGACAAAACAAATCAGTTATTAGGTTTGTTACTGACCTTACACGGAAATCTGTTGGGTTGATAAAGCCCATAGAAGGCTCGGCGCAAGCGCCTCGCCTTCTATGGGCTTTATCAACCCGACAGATTTCCGTGTAAGGTCAGTAACAAACCTAATAACTAATAATGTTTTGGTAATTATAAGTATTGAATATTTATTTTTGCCATTTTATTGGATGATGAAATGTCAGTTGTCGTATCACAAATTTTGCGTAAAACCGCTTCGCTACGCTACGCGGTTTTACACAATTTGTGATACGACAACTGACATTTCATCATCCAATAAAATGGCAAAAATAAACATTCAATTCTTAAATAATCACAGTGAAAATTCTATAGAAATGAATGGGCATATGTAAATATTATTATGTAAATATTACAGAAATATTTATGCCTTCTTCAGACGTCAAATTTTCAAATAATGCACGAAATCAAAAAGGTTTATGATACTTCAAAAGATTTCTTATGCATAGTAAAACGTCAGAAGACAAAAGTTTATACTGTAACTACTTATGTTCCTTCAGCGATGGAATGAACAAAAGGCTACCCCCTTGTAACGTAGCTGTTAAATTGCACTCCAGGCCCCTCTATTGAACAAAGCTAATCACTAGAAGTAGACCAAGTAGAGATTTCACCTGTTCCATTTCAAATACCTAAGATATGTATCCTTCAATAAAAATATAAATGTTTATCAAATGCGAAACTTTATTTTTTACCATTTTCAAATCGTAATTTAGCATTTTAGTGGAGACTGCACCACATGTATGTTTGGCGAAAAAGCGACAGCATTTCATGCGCATATCGATTTTTTTTGGTTCACCATGCGCTTGATCGCTTTGAACAGTCTAATTTCAGTAGATAATGCGCCTCAAAAGCCACCATTTTCCTTCAGTTTTAAAATGTTTCTCTGGGAGGGCCCTCATACTCTTCCCGATTCAGCCTTTCTTGTCTAACAATTCATCCCTTTCTGTGTTGACCCCTCTATGGACGTCCACGTCGAAAACACCCTAGCTATACGCCCCTCGGCGAGTGAAGGGGGGGGGGGGGGGTGATTTAATCATTACATACCGAAAAGCCAATCCCGTTTGCTGTTAGGGTACCAGTTTATTGGTATAATTATCAGAAAAAGACCGATCAAAAAGCAAATTTTAGGTGTAGAAGGGTTTATACATAACTTCATGAATTTGATACACAAACAATGGTTTTGTTTGAAATTTTATTGCAAAGTTATCAAAATAAGGTTAGGTGGCTGCAAAAATAATATATAATTTTATGATTTTATTAGCTCCGAACTTATGCGATCGCCCTGTGTCCGTCTGTTTGTCCGTCCGTTAAACTTTTCTCGTGAAAGCGAATCCCTTGAATCTGTGAATGGTATTTTTGCATTATAATGGGCCTATGGTGTAGTTGTGCACCTGATATTTTGTTTGAGCCCCTGAAGTCAGGGTCTTGGAAAATGGGTGTGGTCATTTTCTCCTGTAAATTCTATGTAATTTTGTGAAGACCAATTCTCAAAAAGTATGAATAATAGAGAGTTAATTATTTTTGCATTATAATCAGTTTGTGATGTTGTTGTGCATATGACATTTTGTTTGAGCGCCGGAGCCACAGGGTCTTGGAAAAGGGGAGTGATCATTTTCTTCTATTTAACTCTATGTAATCTTGTGAAAACTCATTTTCAGAAAGAAGTGTAAATTGATAGAGAGGTAATCCATTTTGTTTAATACTAGGTCTGTGATCTAGTTCATAATCTGATATTTTGTTTGAGCCCCATGCTCCTTGGGGTATTAGAAAAGGGGTGTGGTAAATTTCTGTTATGTTATCTTATCTTATCTTTGGAGCACAAATTCTTAGGAAGTATAATTGATAGAGAGTAATTATATTACATTATTCAGTCCTAGTATTATACAAAATGGATTATTTCAAATTCTTTTTGTAGTATTGTAAGTTTGTGGTCTATTTGTTTATCTGATATTTTGTTTGAGCACCTGACCCCAAGGGTCTTGGAAAAAGAGTATGCCAATAAGATAAATTTTACCAAACAACCAGGAGTTTTCCTTCAGATACGCTACTTTTCTAGAAAAAAAAAAATCTTTTCTGGACAATCTTTCTTTTTTCGGAGTATATTTTTCAGTTTTGGGGTTGCACTAATGGACTTTCATAATAAAACACTCGCGCTGGGGTAAAATTATGAAATGTTACGATGGCGGTGACAAGATGTTACGATGGCAATAACACGATGTTACGATGGCGATGACACGATGCTACGATAGCGATGGCACGATACAACGATGGCGATGACACGATGCTACGATGGCGATGACACGATGGCGATGGTACGATGCTACGATGGCGGTGACAAGATGTTACGATGGCAATGACACGATGTTACGATGGCGATGACACGATGTGACGATGGCGATGACAAGATGTTACGATGACGATGACATGATGTTATGATGGCAATGACACGATGGCGATGACACGATGCTACGATGGCGATGACACGATGGCGATGGCACGATGGCGATGACACGATGTTACGATGGCCATTGCACGATGTTACGATAGCGATCACACGATGGCGACGATAAGATGTCGCGATGGCGATGTCACGATGTGAACATTGTATCTTCATCATCGTGGTATCATATCTTCGCCATCGTGGCATTGTAACTTCGCCATCACGGCATCGTAACTTCGTCATCGTAGCATCGCCATCATGACATCGCCGGCGATGGTATGATGACACTAAGCGGTCCAAACAGGATTCCATAATGTCCTCTACCAAGTTTGTGTTTTTCGACCCGATCGGAAGCTCTTGGCTCAATTTTTACGTCATGTGAGGGATGTGGCCCATTTGGGCCTCTTGTTGTAGTGTTGGGGCGGTTGAGAAGTGAAGGGAGAGAGGTTAAATGATTATAAAACAACGTGACTCTTTGGTTTCGCTTGATTACTTCTCCCAAAATGCATACAAAAGCATAATGTGTCTTACAAACTATATATGCTTATATCATATTTATCATCTATTTCAACACCAAACGAACCCAACATTTGGGTATCTTACTTTCGAATGTATGTTCGTAACATAACCAAAATGGTCAGGGTGGACTATTACAGTATTGCGTATATTCGTAATAACATTGCGTATATTCGCAAAAGTACTGCGAATATACGCGATCCTATTTACGAGTATATATACGAAAACTACTGAGAAGATACGCAATACTATATCGAATATATGCCATTCTAGTGCGAATAGAAAATGCACGCAATGTTTCTGCGAATATATGCAATACTATTGCGAATATACATAAATCTATTGCGAATACGCGAATATACGCAATGTTATTGTGAATATACGCAATGCTATTGCGAATACACACACATCGACTTGTAAACGACATCTTTTCGACAAAGGAATACTTTAGTACGAGAAGATAAGCTAGAGATCAGTACGAGTTTAAATTTTTACGAATTTATACGAGATGTGACAACATACATACGAGTTAAGCACGAGCTAAGAACGAGAAATGTACGAGGTGAAACATTTTAACAGGATTGATATTGTCATTTTGATAGCATTCGACCGTCGACTAGATTTTTCTTCCTTTTGCATGTTTTGCGTGTATTGACTCTTCATTTTCTTCCTCAGAACTACTGAACAATTTGAACGAATTAGTTTGTACAAGGTACAAGATTATGCATAATTACTAGTAACAAGATAAACAGATTTATACAAGATTTCTTCAATTTCATACTCATCTTAAGCTTCTTTCGAGGATAGATTCTGGATGGTGCAAATTATGTTGAAAAGTATCTTCTTATCAAGTTATGATATCTAAATATCCAAGAAGCGTGCATTGTTCTACATCTAAGAGCCCTTTCGACTTTTGGATTATATATGTACATGCTAAAATTGATTTTCATTACTTTTTAACATTGTTCTGGCTGAAAATTACACGTAAAATACGTACATAAAAAAGTTCCAAAAAGTATTGAAGGTCCTACATGTACACCAATAGGAATTATTCTGCCCAGGGGGTGCATTTCTTTTCAATAAAACCAGAGCATGAAGTGTGTCATAAGTATTTTTAACGATCTGTTTTTGATACCTTCCAGCTTAAAAACGTTTATAATTGATGTTTTTTACTTTCTTGCATGAAATGTCACCAGATCTAACAAGGAGTATGTACTCACTGTCTTATACGAAAATAAATATTCCATTATAGATGAAAGACGGAACTTCTTCTTTCTTTTTTAATTTACTCGTTGTGACATAATGATGCAAGTTATTTGGACAAACTTACCATGATTGAATGTTTTTTTTTTCATTTTTTTTGGAGTTTGCATGGACCCTTGAATATGTCAGCCCAAAAGGGTCTCTTTTTCTTTTTTCTTTTTTTTCTTTTTCGTTGATATACTATAAAATGAAAACAGTAATGTGAGAGGAAATGAGGGAATCACGGGAATGGCTTAAGATACTCAAATCGACAGAGCTCGCGAAAATGTCGCGGAAGTCGTGCAGATGTCTAAGAGGAGCTGTTACAACTCACATGATGTATCATATACATCGTACTCATGTACAAACTAGTGTAATTTATAATCTCGTCGCCTCTCGCAAGAGTTTGATTAATACTGTTGGTTCCCGTCCCGTTACGGACCAATTCCAAGTTTTCTTACGGTCTGTTACGTCCTGTCACGTTTTGTTGCGAAAGTAGGTATCTGCGCCTCGGCTGCTGTGGCAGATGTTTTGACAATTGACAGTTTAAGCATTTGCCCTGACAATCACGGCTAGTTACGTTTGTCGATCGCGTTCCCCTACGTTGTCTAGCGGTCACCACGTTTCGTCCACGGTGGCTTGAAACGTGGCTGCCTTGACCGCCGGAAACACAGTTGTGATAGCATCAAATTATATGAAATCGGCGCAAAATTCTGGGAAAACTAGAACTGCCCTACAGTGGACGAATTACACCCCCGCGGGACATTTTTTTTATAAATGGTACCACTCATGATGCAATGTGAAAAGCCAACCACTTATAGTTTGCAACAAATCTGCTTTCAAATCTTCTTAACTTAAACTGCAACATAAGTAAAAAGTCAAGGTCACAAGTCATGATACCAAACTGCAGTACTCTTTGTGGTGAACGTTTCTATGAAAAATGAAAGACCTTAGGCTACCATTCATAGTATGAAAGAAATCTGCTTTCAAAATTTCTAAACATGTCCTAATTTTAACATAAGCCCAAAGTCAAGGTCAAGGTCACAAGGTCAAAAGTCATGATACCAAACTGTAGTTCTCTTTGTGGTGAATTGGTGTATGAAATATGAAAGGCCTACCATTTATAGTATAAAAAGAAATCTGCTTTCAAAACATCTTAACATGAAATGTTGTACAGGGTGAAGGGCAAGGTCACAGGGTAAAAAAAAAAACATGGTACCGAAATGTAGTACTCTTTATGGTGAATGTCTGTATGATATATGAAAAGCCTACCATTAATAGTATAAAAGAAATCTGCTTTCAAAACATCTTAGCATAAAATGTTGTATAGGGTGAAGGTCACAGGGTAAAAATTTGTGATACCAAAATGTAGTACTCTTTATGGTGAATATGTGTATGAAATATGAACTGTCTACCATTAATAGTATAAAAGAAAACTGCTTTCAAATTTTCTTAACCGGGACGTCGGACGGACAGACAGACAAACAGACAGGGTGATTCCTATATACCTCCCTAAACTTCGTTTGCGGGGGGGGGGGGGGGTATAGTAATTGCCTCAAAATTTTAAAGTGATGATTTTTAAAGGAATTTCAGAACGTAGTAATTCTGTATGTAGCACAAATTGAATAGTGTTGTGGTATGTCATCATCATCTCCTTCTGTCTTTGTTTTCTCCTCAAAGTTTTGATGAATCCAAATGGCATTTTGTATTACAGAGGTTCTCTAGAGTGTCAACAAGGTTTTTTGTACCTATTACATGTATTGCCAATTGTGACCTTGGCCTCGTCTTGCCTTCTAACCATGGGCAACTGATACTAGTACGCGAAGTTTGATGAAGATTGGAAGTAATTTACTGTGATGTCCTCAAGTTTTTTGATTATTACCAAAAGTGACATGACATTGACTTTTGACCTTTAAAATCAATAGATGTTGTCTTCTCACCATGGGCAACTTACACAAGGTTTGATGAATACTGGAAGTAACTGGTGACCTCTACTAGAGTATCCACATGATTTCCAATTATCACCAACTGTGACCTTTACCTTTGATCTCTGACCCTGAAATTCAAAAGGTCTTGTCCTCTTACCATGGACACCTTATAGGCAACTTTTGATAAAGATCCAAGGTAAACTGTGACCTCTAGAGAGTCTACAAGGCTTTTGTATAATTACATGTATATATATATATATAGTGATCTTGACCCTGAAAATCAATAGGTGTTGTCTTCCCATCATGGACATCTTACATGCAATTTTTGATGAAGATAGGAAGTAAACTGTGATATCTAGAGTGTCTACATTTTTTTCTATTACATGTATCAGCAACTGTGACCTTGACCATGAAAATCAATAGGTATTGTCTCCTCACTATGGACAACTTACACGCAAAGAATGATGAATATTGGAGGTAAACTGTGACAGGTCTGACCCTGAAATTCAGTAGGTTTTGTCCTTTTGCCATGGATAACTTCTATGCAAAGTTTGATAGAGATTTTATGAAAACTGTGATATCCGATAGTGTCCACAATGTTTTTCAATAATTACAAATAGTGACCTTGACTTTTGACCATGAAATTTAATAAGTGTTGTTTTCTGATTCCACTGTACAACAGAAAAAAACTGAATTGGGATAAAAAATGACAATTTTCACAGACAAAAATTTTTGAACTTGTAATCTGGGATGGAGTTTTCCATTTGAAGTGGATGAAAAATAGTCTGCAAATAATATGAAACAAGGCAAAGCCTTTTTGTGCGAGCGGAGAGAAAATATCATAAATATGATTAAATAAAAAAAAAATATTTCTTTTTTATTTTCTTGCGTTTTATTTTCAGACTTCATACCTTTTATCTTATCTTACAATATTTGTGAAAATTTCTGTTTGATGATTGCCAAAAAAGGTAGCCGGTACGGTAAGTGGAAACAAAAATATTTGTTCTTTTGGCCTAGACCGGCCTAGACCGGCCTAGACCGGCAGAAATTAGATTGGGGGAGGGGGGTCCGCTGGTCAGATTTACGAAAAACCTACGAGTTAAAAGAAAGGTGTCTGATTTTGAAAACTTATATCAACGATCTAGGATCAAAGAACTCAGTAGACCGTGATCAGCTAAAGTCATCTTTGCTTCAACTGGTCAGACCAAGGACTTAAAAACAGACCGTGTTAAAAACGGGATCGACCTAAGCTCATATATTTCCTATATGTGATTTTTTTTAATTTCATGCCAATTTAATTTTGTAGGAAAAAGGTTAAATGAAAATAAATTACTCATTGCATATCGAACAAAAAAAAAAAAAAAAAAAAAAAAAAAAAAAAAAAAAAAAAAAAAAAAAAAAAAACATATTCCGACTTCTGACAGTACGAAACCACCCGAGACGAGAAAAGCAATCAGAGCGAAACGTCTCGTTTAAAACCGGAAATGTCGGATTTCAAAGATCCCGTGGTTACGCCGTCTTATTGATGCTTTATCGTTACCTGATTTACGAAAAATGTTTTCAATAAATTTAACTTATAAACAAAAATCGAGTATAACATAGACGTCTTCTTGGAGTCGAAAAAAAAAATTTAAATGGCAATATCCAGCATCTCCGCAGCAACTCTGTCTGCGAGGGGACGAACGTTTTTGAAAGCATAGTAGTACATTCTCATTCTTTGATTCAGCCTATTTTCTCAATAAGAGATATGTTTACGCGTTACCATAAGGGCGAGCTTTGCTCGCAAAGTCCCTTCGTGCCTTTGCAGCGAGCTCCGCTCGCTATTAAGCAGAACGCAAAGATCTAATTCCACATTTTATTTTTGAAATATAGCCTACAAATATAGAATGTAAAACTAGATAATCAACACAGGGTTGAACAATAGGTTTGTGTACCCACCAAAGAAATGGAGGTATTGGGACAGTGAATTTGTGATACAGTACCTACATATAAAGCTGATATCAGTCAACAAAATGGGTAAAACCCGAACTAAAATCAACGCTTTCATATCAGTTTCATGACGTCAGATACCTCTCAATTGGGAATGAGTCGTACTTCCAAAAAGACTTGAATTGTACAAATTCTTTTATTAATCATCTTGGTTCTTCAGTGACGTCAATGATTCTTTAAAACATAGGGTAATCAAAGATTACATAGCTCGCCTATACAGGTTTTTGTCAGAAACCAGGTTAAAATTTTTGAAAAGTAGGTCAAAGTCAAGGTCACTAGGTCAAAGGTCATGGTCTTAAATGAAAGGTCTCATCACAAGGTATCTACATGTGAAATATCAAAGCCCTACCCCTTATAGTTCAGGTTAAAGTTTTGTCTACGGACGACGACAACGACGCCGAGGGTATTCCCCATTAGCTATCCGGACTTTTTCGTCCTGGCGAGCTAAACATTATCATCAAATTCTAGATGTCAACTTTTAAAAATCATGACACTTATAAGTCAAGGTCCATTTCTTTACACATTGTGCATATATATTGTGAAAAATGACATCAATTTCTAAGGATAAGAAGAAGAAATAAAAGCATACAATTCAACTGCACATAATAATGTTAAATAAAAACCTTGCACATAGATTTCTCAACCAATCATACTACACGGTATATCATTATCACTAATAAAAAACCCAGTCATTTCAAACATTAAACTCCAACCATTTTGGCAACGGACAATATGAAAAGTATGTGACACGTCCTGTTTGTTTGCCCCTGGATATTTGACCTAGACCCTATTTGGGTGTTGAATCCAATCATAATTGACCGTCCCTGCAAATTTTCCCAGAATTTTTCCGCTCATTACAATAAACACACTGTCAGCAATTCATTATGTTTTGTTAAATACACTCAAGAAATATTAACAAATCGCCGATCGTTTTCTGTTTCGTTCCGCTAGCACTGCTTGGAGAAGAATTGAACTTTTTGTCAGCCATCAAATCATGATCAACGTTTCTTTTACCAGGATGCTGCAATTTTATATTGTCTACGATGATGCAAGCTGTCAATATTGTCACCATTCAGTAACATGGGATATTTTGTTTGCATTTCTATACTGTCTAGTTTTCCTGATTATCTCCCCTTGGATTTTTCGTCTTTGTTCTGAATGGTTTTAAACGGATTTTGATGCAGATTTAGGATTAGCTTAATCGACTGGATTCCCATGTTTGTGGATCATAGGCAGTTTATTGGAGGCTTCAGGATAAGGAATTACCACTATATCATCTGAAATTATACATCCATTGTTAATTAATAATTGTAATTAAATAGTTGGCAACATAAATATACCTAAATAAATTATAGACGATAAATGATAAATGATAAAGGTAAAGCTATTGGAAATCAATTTTGATTTGACTTCCAAAATATCCATAAATATATTGCACTTACATATGGAAAAGATAAAATGAATTGTGTTTTAAACACAGGCAGGATACTTGAATAAAAGATTACTCTGTCGCTTAAAAAATTGCAATTTCGAGTCAATTTACTGTAGTTGCTACTTAATTATTAGCAATCCTGTGGATGAATCTTTGTCAAAATCTATCAAAATTATCAAGAATGTTCACATATGATTTCATGATAAAATGGGGAAAATTGAATTTAGGATTAAAATATTACAAGGCTTTATATTTTTTTCTTCTAAAATCGTCCATTTTCAATGAAGTGACATCCGCTTTCCTGTAACGTAAATTTATCAACAAATACACTGTGATGAAAATTATATTTTCTATTTTATACATGCTAAGTTTCAATGCAATACATTCAGTAATAATGTCTTTATTGCATTTTGAATGCGAAGGTTTGCGACGCCATTTTCCCCGATAACGTCGAAATGACGTCGTGGTTTGCTTATGGATAAAACTCCGAAAGTCCTAAATTTCGAAAATCGCCATAATTTCTTCAAATGACGCCGGAAATTATTAAAACTTCATCAGGATACTCAAATGCGTATATCAATCAGAGTATCAAATGTTTTAAGGGAGTTAAGACTGTAGTTTTCCGAGGAAGTAAGAAAAAATTATAATGCCGCCGCCATCTTGGTGTTCAAACCCTCCTTAAGTATAACATACATTAATGAAGTCAGACCGTGGCATAACAGCCAGAACTCTGACTGACAGCCCAGATAAAGTACCAGTGCGTATAATGAACGCACAAAGCACTGACCAAACCATTAAGAAAGGCACTTGTGTTGCACAGTATACACCTGTAGCTGAGGTATTCGTCGACGACAGTTTTCTACCTGGAGAGAATACAGCAGTACCTGGTCATTTGAAAGATCTGTACGAGGATACGAAATCAAGACTCAGTAATGACCAGAGTGCTGAGTTTGAAAAGTTCCTCATGAAGTACCAAACTCTGTTCGCCAAAGACGACTTGGACTTGGGTAGAGCGGAGTCAATCAAGGATCGCATAAATACAGGAGATACACATCCTATTAAGCAAGCTCCTGGGCGTTTACCTGAAGATATGCACGCTGAAGTAGAAAAGCATATAGATGCTATGCTTGAAAAGAATGTCATACATCCTTCAAAGAGTCCTTGGTCATCTCCAATAGTATTAGCCAAAAAGAAAGATGGCTCAACACGCTTCTGTGTTGACTACCGCAAACTGAATGGTATAACAATAAAGGATGCTTATCCTTTGCCTCTCATTCAGGAGTCGCTTGACCATCTTTCTGGTGCCAAGCGGTTCTCTACCCTCGACCTATGCATGGGATACTGGCAGGTGGCAGTAAATGATAATGACAGAGAGAAGACTGCATTTGCGACAAGGAAAGGCCTCTTTGAATTTTCAGTCAAGCCTTTCGGGCTCTGCAACGCCCCTGTCACATTCCAAAGACTAATGGAATCAGTACTTCGTGGATTACAGTTGGAGACTTGCCTTGTCTATTTAGATGACATAATTGTTGTGGGTAAAACCTTTGAAGAAATGGTAGGCAATTTCTCAAGCATATTTGATCGTCTCGCCAGTGCAAGGCTCAAGCTCAAAGCGAAGAAATGCAAACTGTTTGCATCGGAAGTCGAGTACTTAGGGCATGTCGTATCAGAGGCTGCAATAACTACAAGCAGTGACAAGACGCAATCCATTGTCAACTGGCCAGTTCATCAGAACGTATCTGAAGTGAGATCTTTCTTGGGCTTATGCAACTATTATAGACGGTTTGTACCCAACTTTGCTTCAGTAGCTGATCCTTTACACAAGTTATCAAAGAAAGGAACCAATTTTGTTTGGACAGAAGCTAGTCAAAACGCATTTGACGGACTAAGAGGAGCTTTGACATCATCACCTATCCTGGCAAATCCAGATCTATCTCAGCCTTTCATGCTGGACACTGATGCCGGCGACCAATCAATAGGTGCAGTACTGTCTCAGAACATAAATGGATCAGAAAGGGTTTGTGCTTACGCTAGCAGAACTTTGTCAAAGTCGGAGCGCAAATACTGTGTTACTCGCAAGGAGCTTCTGGCTGCCATGCACTTCGTTAAGCATTTTCGCCATTACCTATATGGAAAAAAGTTCCTCATACGGACAGACCACAGCTCTCTGCGCTGGCTTATACAGTTCAAGAACCCGGAAAACCAATTAGCAAGGTGGTTGGAAGTTCTGTCTGAGTTTGACTTCACAATCCAGCACAGACCAGGCAAGCAGCACGGCAATGCTTATGCAGTTAGCAGAATACCTTGTAGACAGTGTGGTTACCATGATGGTTGGGACAAGGTCGACAGGACAACAAGTCACGTGTGCAGTGCCTCTGTAGCTGACATATCCATGAAGCGCATACAAGAAGAAGACAGAGACCTGCAGAAAGTTAAATCATGGTGAAACAGTAAGGTACGACCAGATTCAGATGTTAAACTTTTTGATCGACAACATTTTTGTGGTGTTTGGAGGAAAGGACTTCCAGCAAATTGTCGGAATTCCAATGGAGACCAATTGTGCCCCACTCCTTGCCGACATTTTCCTTTACTCGTACGAAGCTTAATTCATTCAATCTTTGGTCTCTGGTGTGAAAAGATACTTAGCTTCTGACTTCAACTTCACTTACAGATACATAGACGATGTGTTGTCCATCAATAATCCAAAATTCACGGATTACCTGAGAAGTATCTATCCTTCAGAGCTTGAAGTCAAAGAAACTACAGAGACAAATGCATCCTATTTGGACATGATGTTGTCCTACGACACTGATGGTCACATGAACACCTCACTCTATGACAAACGTGACGACTTCAATTTCAGCATTACAAACTTTCCTTTTCTGAGTAGCAACATCCCTTCATCGCCAGCTTATGGCGTGTTCATGACTCAGTTGATACGCTATTCCAGAGCAAGTACCAAATATACGGATTTTGTTCTGAGAGCTAGGCGTCTTTCAGATAAGCTTCTCAGTCAGGGATATGTTTGTGACCGGCTAATATCGTCACTGAGGAAGTTCTACGGTCGATTTGGGGAACTCGTCATACACTATGATGTCCCACTATCCAGAATGGTGGATGATATTCTGTCATAGACCATTTGAACCATCCAACCAAAGATTGTACTCTATGTCTTCCGAAATGGAAGTAACCGGATGTGACAGTTCTACCGAATTGAAGCGGCGGTTGTTGCATGCAAGCAGGAAATGCTTACTCTTCCTTGGCACCTGGTCTCACTCCCGTATCGGGAGTTCGCTTCTTTTCATATGGTGGAGGTTTTCGTTTGTTTGCTTTGGTTCTTGTTTTATCCTGATTTTGTATGCCTTCGGTTTCTGATTTTCTGAATTATCGATTTTGTGCTGTATATACGGATATGGTTATTATCCATATTTGTCATCTAAACTGATGGAGAGAGAAAGTTACTTTCTGAAATCCCTATACAGCCAGTTTGACAGACTTTCTGAGATGCAGGATATTGTTTGCAGACAAGATATCGATTCTGATACAAATACAGTGCGATACCAAGCAGTTGTTCCACTCAAGCACCGTCGAACTGTCCTTCAGTGCTCAATTTGTTGCTCTATTGTGAGTGCTGTTGAGATTATCGTCAGGATCTTCTTTAACTCATCAGTATTGCCATGACGATAGGACAGCTGGTCATCTAGGGATACGGAAGACCCTTGCGAAAGCTAGACAGAGCTATTTCTGGCCAAAGATGCAAACTGATGTTAGGCAGTACGTCAATGGATGGAATTTGCACTAAACGCAAGGGTGAAAACAAGACAAAGAGGACACCAATGAATTTAGTACAGACAAGTTACCCAATGGAGCGTATTGCTATTGATATATTGGGTGAACTTCCAATTACTGTGACTGGCAACAGATATATATTGGTTATATAGGATTACTGTACAATGTGGACGGAAAGCTCCCCAATGCAGGACATGGAGGCTAGAACTATTGCTAGGATTTTGGTTGAACAAGTGGTATGCAGGTTTGGTGTACCAGCAGCATCGCACTCTGACCAGGGTAGTCAGTTTGAGAGTAACCTCTTCATGGAAATGTGCTTGCTGTTGGGGATTAAGAAGACACACACAACGCCTTATCATACACAGTCAGATGGCATGGTGGAGCGATTCAATCGCACGTTGACAGCCATGCTAAGTGCATTTGTGAACAATAATCACAGTGACTGGGATGTGCAGTTACCATTTGTTATGATGGCTTACCGCTCATCAGAGCATGAAACCACAGGCTTTACCCCGAACGCCCTTATGTTGTATCCACACCTCTGTTCGAGATGCCATCTCCTATAAAGGCTATTCCTCAGACTGATTGGTGTTGGCTTTTACAAGAGCGGATGAAAAATACCCACATACATGTCAGAGTACATACTGAGCAATCCATGGTGAGACAGAAACATTACCATGATAGGAAACTTCACTGGGAAAAATAATCCTCAGGTGACAAGGTATGTGTGTTCTTCCCCAGGACACAACCATGCAAGTCACCGAAGTTTACCAATTACTGGAATGGTCCTTACACAGTCAAGAAGAAGATGTCAGATGTAAACTATCTGGTAGACTGTGGTAAGCGTAGAGCAGACCAGGTGATACATGTCGACAGAATGAGACATTTTAGAGGACAAATACTGATTGGTGAAGACATCCCTGATACAGGCTTGGACAAAACTGCAGACCAATCAGGCGATGAGTCAGTTGTAAAGGATGACAACTCAAGATTCTCCAGCTAGACCATTCAGAAGCAGGAGACCGTCTGCATATCTGAAAGACTATGATACAGACTATCAGTTCTGACTGACTTGTATAAAGAGAATAAGTGTCTTAATTTGCGTTTTGTTACGTCGGGTATACAACACACAGCAAGTGCATTTATCGTACATGTAATGCGCGTTAGCGCATTTCATGCGATGAAGGCACTCATTTGTGTCACACTTATGCCCTTTGCCGTGTGGAGCTCGTAAAAAAGTTCCCCGCGAGGGGTTTGACAGTAAGTGTTTTGAATATATTTCCCTGACATGGTCGCCATAGCACTTTCGATATAGACATAACGTCAGACAGTGCATGAATTTTATATATTGTTTTCATTTTCATGCTTAGACATCGACGGCGGGTGCGGCTAGCCAACAGGGGATGCTTACTCCTCCCGGGCACCTGGTCCCACCTCTAGCTTGCTAGGGGTCCGTCGATGCTCAATTTTGTGCTCTATTGTGAGTGCTGTTGAGATTATCGTCAGGATCTTCTTTAACTCATTTGTATACCCGTAACAAAACACAAATTATGACATTTATTCTATAAATATGCACCATAGTTGTCTATTTCATTCTTGTTTTCTGAAATCGCGTTTTCCAGGTAAAAGGGTGACGTTAAAATTCAGGTCACCGCGGGCTCAGTTTGCCGTCGCGGCATGTTTCTTTAGATCTTATGCATTGTGACGTCACAAGTGTAAATACACGAATTGCAGCACGTTTCTTTCAATAGTAACATCTCAGGGAATTACATTGGTTGTGCATATATATATATAGTATAAAGTTCAAGTCCTCTCGGAATAGTTGAGATATATAGAAAGATTCAGAATTGATTCATACTTTATTTCCCAAAACGTTTTCGCCATTCGGGCTCTTCAGTGGAAAATGTTGCTGACTCTACCTAGGCACCTGGTCTCGCCCCTCGCGGGGTCTGCTTTGGTTCATGAATTGAGAATATTACCTACCTGGGCACTAGTTATAGCCTTTCGAGCTTCAGTATAGTACAGGTTCTGACTAGCATGAGAGTGTGTGTCACCAGAGATACTCACTGAACTGACAACGCGCGGGTCAGTGTGAATAGAAAGTCATATCACGAGAGGTCCACATAAAGGAGGTTAAAATTACAAACTGTAAAAATTAAAAATTATAAGGTGTAAAGAACGAATCTAGCTACCGTCGTCAGTTACGGAGATTGACCTCCGTATCCAATCAGAATAAATAGCGCGTGTTAAGAAAAAGTACCTCAAAGATAAAGTATATATATATATAATATACATAGTTAAGCATAGGTAATGCTTAGTTTGATTGTTTTTAAGGTTTTTTTTTTTTTTATGTGATTATGATTTTACATTCGAGGACAAATGTCATCGGAGGCGTGGGTTGTGCAACAAATATAATTATTTCTTTTTTCAATATGAACGTTTGTAACTTTAGAATCCAACAACAATATTTAATAGCCTAACAACAACGTGAATATAGATCGTGATGAGGTTCATTGTGATTTCCAACGAGATACTTTGTAAAACTGACAATACAGAAGGAGGGGATCTCCAACAACACCCGTTTGCAGTACCAACAGCAAAATGACCAAATTATAAATCACATAGAATAAAAAAGAACTAGAAAGGTAGAGAAACAAAGGATACAAAACAAGTATAACAATGCCTTAAATTTCCAGCGATTCCGAATAAATCGAACAGATGAATATGAAATCAAAGCTATCTCAGAATGTGAGAGTATCCGGATTCCATGGTTAAAACAACCCTCCAGTATGTCTGAAAATTAAGATGAATTAAAATCATAAGAGTTATCTATATAATGGTTAAAGGGTTTCTTTTCATCAACAGGCAACACATTATACAAATCATGGACATGTAGTGACCTGTATAATGCCCTGTCGTTCCTCTTCGGCAACGTTTGGTGATAATCTATACAAGGCTGTTCTGGACCGCGACGGGACTCCATATGACGGGCCGTGTCCACACCTCTTTAGAGAAGACGGTACCCCGACCACCTGTTCTCTCTGAATGTCAGTCAGGCTCCTCCGGTAATAACATGCACGAGCAGCTCACTACAGCAGGCAGAGCACGGACTTTTTATATCCATTTATATATTCATCTGTGTTGCTTAGATCCCTGCATTTTTTTGTCTTGTAAGTGTGATAATCTAACAGCGAGGAGGTTATTTTACACTACCATTGAGACCTATGAGTAACCGGAAAAGTGGGATAGATTGGTTTCGTTGGTTTATGTTTGATCTTTTGTGTAAATGTTTCTATGCCGTATGTCTCTTTTTCCTTTTTTGCTCGTCTTCTTTGTGTTTTCTCATCTGGTGTGTTGCTGTTGGCGCTTCAACCGTGTTTGGTTGGAGATCTCTTACCTTCATTAAAAATGTCTCCAAGAAGGTATATGTCTACGTCCTGAATTGATAAATTGAAGGGATACATTTTTTTTTAGGATATGCCTTTTCCTTATTTCACTATTATTTAATTCATTGTGTATCCTTCTTCGGTCGTTCTTTATAATAATTTAATTCCTTCCATTTTCGTGTTTTGTTCTTGTATGTATTATGGGAGCTTGTGTGTATTATGGGAGCTTGTGTGTATTATGGGAGCTTGTATATATTATGGGAGCTTGTATGTGTTATGGGAGCTTGTGTATAACGGGAGCTTGTGTGTATATTGGGAGCTTGTGTGTATCATGGAAGCTTGTGTGTATTATGGGAGCTTGTTGGTATTATGGGAGCTTGTGTGTATTATGGGAGCTTGTGTGAATAATGGGAGCTTGTGTGTAATATGGGAGCTTATGTGCTTATGTGTATTATGGGAGTTTGTGTGTATTATGGGAGCCTGTGTGTATTTTATTTTCTTATTTGCGCCTTGATATATTTTCCCTGTTTCCAAGTTTTACTCTGTACTTAACGATAAAGCCTTACATCGTGCTTCCTTATGATCCTAATGTAACCAGACGGACACTAAGCTTGGTACTTGACCAATATACAGTCTTGTACGAGCGCATTCTTAAGACTTGCACTCTGACTGACTGTGACGACGGGACTCCAAGACGGGCCCTGTCCAAACCTCCTTAGAGAAGACACGGCCCCGACCACCTGTCCTCTCTGAATGTCAGTCGGACTCCTCGGGTAATAACATATTTGAGCTCGCTACAGCCGGCAGAGCACGGACTGTATTACGCACGTCCTCTTTTTATATCCATTTACATATTCATCTGTGTTGCTTGGACCCCTGTGTTTTACGGTCTTGTTTGTGTGTGGTCATCTAACAGTGAGGAGGTTGTTTTACACCATAATTGTGCGTTCTTCGAGACCTCTGGGAAATCGGAATAGTGAGAGGGTTGTGCGCACGTAATCCAGGATAACCACACCGTCTGCTATTTACGTGGCAGATGGCCGTCCTAAGTCGGCACCGGTTGCCCATTGGTCTCGTTGGTTTATGTGTAGTCTTTTATGTTTCATGTTTCTATGTTGTGAGTTGGTGTTCCTTGTCCCTTTTGCGTCTCTTTCTGTGGGTGTCTGTTCTGTGTTTTTTGCATGGGTGTTTTGGGATTTTGCTGTGGGTGCTGCAACCTGGTGTTGTTGGAGATCTTCTCCTTTCTCCTCATGTGGATTTTCATGGAAAAAGAGTCTGTATTGGTATTCCTCTGATAGGACTGTCATGTTTTTGTATTAATCCCATCTCAAACCACGCATATGTTCTATTTGATGGCTGTCATCATCACCAAACCAGAAATATTGACCTGATTAGTACATTAATATAGACATCCAGACAATCACCGAATTTGACAACTTTTCATGGAGACGTTACGACTGGTGTTGCATGCATTCAGGAGGCGCTGACTCTCTCCGGGCACCTGGTCTCACTTCGGAAAGTTATTCATTCCGAGGTTCGCAAACGTTCCAATGGAAATTCTAATGAATATGCATTGCCTTCTTGTCTTTGAGACTGAATAACTGGTAGGTACTTCTTTGATGTTTATTGAAGTAAACTTCGGACGGCCTCTGCCTGGTTAATTTATGAGTTATATATAAAAAAACAACCTTTATACTTCTTTCGTCACTTAAGTTCATGCTAATTTTCCATACAATGATCGATTCCATTTTTGATAGAAATAGTAAGTTAGAAGTATTCGAGAATATTTCAAATTTGTGCTATCTTTGAATTCAATTTGATGAAGTGCGGTCCTTTAAAAAGTTTAAACATTTGTTCAAATTCAGAAATTGAACAACACTACACAATGTAATGCCTGAAATCTTACTGGTTGATCTATAAAAAAAGAAGTTTTGCAACTCGGCCAAAAACCTAAAAACGGGGTAAAAATATAATTAGGCTGAATTAGATTACATGGATAAATAAGTGTTCTTCAAAAAGGAGTAATCGATTTCCTACTTATTCCGGTGTAAAACTGAAATTTTTCACTAGCTCTCTCTCTCTCTCTCTCTCTCTCTCTCTCTCTCTCTCTCTCTCTCTCTGGGAGTTCACTTCTCTTCATATGGTAGATTTTTTATTTCTGTTCCTTTGCCTTAGTTCTAGATTTATCCTGGTTTTGAATGCCCTTGGTTAGATGATTTTTCGATCAATGATTTTCTACCATTTAATAGGAATATGGTTTCCCAGGCACCTGGTCCACCTCTGGCTTGCTGGGGTCCGTCGATGCTTAATTTTGTGCTCTGTTGTGGGTACATGTACACACAAATTCCCTGATATGATCCCATTATGTAAGTATTCACGTTTTGTAGAGACTACACTGGATATCCGTCCATTTTTTTCAAGAATATACTGGTACATATACTGCGATTAATGTAGTCGCATTTGATCTCGGTGAGCATTTCAACTTGTGCTTACTGAACTTTTGTAGCCTACATGTACGCACTATGTGGAGTTTCCCGACGCTGTTCAGTCAGTGCGTTAAAGTGACGTCACATCCATTGTAACGTCAAGGTAATAACGCTGATCTGAGTATAGAGTTTCAGGTTATCTATTTAAGCCAAGCATGAAACCAATGATTAACCTTCACTATTTATCTTTCTATCTCAAATTCATAAGAGCTCTTGTTTCCTAAGGGGCTTTTTTCCAAATGATTGCTATGTACATCCTAGCTATGATCTTTGATCTAATAATCAATAAATATCCTTCTTTGCTCAAGATCAATATTTCTGAGAAGTTTCATTTCTGATAGACAGACCATCAGATAGATGAATGGACAGACTTTCTCATAGCAGGTTATGATAAATCACACACAGTCATTCCGCGAAAACGGATATCAAAGATATACAAGGGAACCGATATTATTATTATGAGTCACAATCAAACTGTTTTGTAAAGGAAAAGCTTTATTCTATGAATTCATGAAAAAGTAGATCATGTAACAAGGATGTTAAATAATGAAATTCCTGTGACAATATTCAATACAGTGTCCGCACAACAAGCCCTTAAATTTGCAATATACATAAAATGCATGATTCATTACATGTATTGGATGGATAATATATTATACTGATGCAAAAGCACAATTTATTCAATCAATTAATTTACGCAATAACATGAAAAATAAACATTGTAACCATGGTAACCATAATGAATGAGAGAAAGCCAAACACAAACCCAAATAAACATTAAACATGTGTATTACAATGAAAAGTTCATGTACAACAGCACGATCAGTCAATGAAATTCACACAAAACCCAAATAAACATTTAACATGTGTATTACAATGAAGAGTACATGTACAACAGCACGATCAGTCAATGACACTCACACAAAACCCAGATAAACATTTAACATGTGTATTACAATGAAAAGTTCATGTACAACAGCACGATCAGTCAATGAAATTCACACAAAACCCAAATAAACATTTAACATGTGTATTACAATGAAAAGTACATGTACAACAGCACGATCAGTCAATGACACTCACACAAAACCCAAATAAACATTTAACATGTGTATTACAATGAAGAGTACATGTACAACAGCACGATCAGTCAATGAAATTCACACAAAACCCAAATAAACATTTAACATGTGTATTACAATGAAAAGTACATATACAACAGCACGATCAGTCAATGGAATTCACACAAAACCCAAATAAACATTTAACATGTGTATTACAATGAAGAGTACATGTACAACAGCACGATCAGTCAATGAAATTCACACAAAACCCAAATAAACATTTAACATGTGTATTACAATGAAAAGTACATGTACAACAGCACGATCAGTCAATGGAATTCACACAAATCCAAAAATCAGAATCTAAGAACCACAATCATTAGAAGCTCTTACATTCTCACGAGAGATAAAGCGGACAAGTGTACAGCTACATGGAACCATGAAGGACAATACACATTTGTTTATTCCGGCTTCTTATAGCGGATCATCATCATGTTGCCTGGTAGTAGGTTACTTATGCTGTAGCTCATAATTCTTGTCTGCTCGGTCATACTATCGCCACAGAAGTTGTACCACCATCCGCCTCCCCATCTCTCTGCACAGTTACCATTGGTATAACCGTCATTGTCGCTGTCGTACGTAGTGAAGGCCATGTTCTGTACACTCAGGTGCTTGTATCCATTTCCTCTCAGGACATCACCTGAAACACAATTGATAGATCTACACGAATTCACATCTAATCAATAAAATTACCAAATAAGGTAAGTAAGATGAGAAGTCCAGCAACAAAGACAAATAAGATTAAATGTGAACAGAAGTAAATTCCTGAAAAAAAAACTTAATTCCAAAATTCAAAATAAATTTGAAAATTCAGTGCCAAAACAACATCCTGTTGTTTACATTCTGATACTGTGTTCATTGAAATAAATTTAAATTCTGTGTAAAAATAATATGATATGAATTGGTGTTTGTATTTAAAAAAATGATGTCTTCGACTTCAATGACTTAAGGCAGAATTACGTCAGGAATATACTTCTCAGATCAAATATGTTCTCTAAATATAAATTTCTCTGGGATGATCATAGATTTGTGATTGATTGGTTATATTCTTCACATAATTCTGTTTTAAGGAAGTTCTTTAGTCGTGGAGATTTTCATGTATATTATAGAACATTCATACTAAATTCTAATCAGAAATATGCCCATTTTGTGATCTCTATAGGAGCTGATATAGAGTAATTAATATTTTACCACCTTTACCCATTTCCCAACAAAGCTATACACAAGGGAAACAAGTTTCATAATGCTATATATAGTGTTGATGACTGTATGTAGTTGATGTACTATTTGTATGTACCTTTGCCTTTTAAAATAAATGATATATGAAATGAGAGTGTATGAGAATATGCATAATGATCATAATAAAAGAGCATTAATTTTAATAATCAAATTGATATATTCATATTTAACTATAAACTAAATATTTACAAGCTCAAGAAACGTTCATATATACATACGTACATTGATATATTACCATAAAACTACTTTCAAATAATATTATCAAAGATTTATTGAGACAAATGTACGTATTATCTTACTCGAGAGTAAATCTAGGGGGAATCGATCCTGCCTTTCCCCCGGAAAAGAAAAGGGGAAGGGGGAAAACCGTTTACTTTGAAAAAAAAAACCATTATGAAACAAAGAAAAAGCAGCAGCTTTGGCATATCCAAGGGTCTAACGACCTACTGTCCGCGCAGCTCACTTCAGAAATCGGAAAATTGAAGTTTTCTCTACTTTGTTAGCAAAATTTGCGATTAAAATTTACATAGGGGGATAGATCTCGAACTCTCATAACTAACGGTGTATGATATATGTACCTACGACTGATACTACAAATAGATATTTGACACATGCATGTCTGTTGAAGCTTAATCAATAAAAATTAAAGCAAAAAATTATCAAGGTCCGAAAAAAGTTATTTCAGGTACGAGTTTACAGAGTACAATTTAATGAGTACCATGGTACGAGTTGGTAGGGGTGAGAATTTATGCATGGTACGAGTTTATGGTACGAGTATTGGTACCATGGTACGAGTTTATAGATGGCACGAATTTATGCATGGTACGAGTTTATGATATGAGTATTGGTACCATGGTACGAGTTGGTAGTGGTACGAGTTTATGTATGGTACGAGTTGGTAGAATTTATGGTACGAGTTGGTGATGGTACGAAATGGTTTTGGTACGAGTTGGTAGTAAGGTATTGTACGAAGTGGCAGGTACGAGTTGGTTATGGTACGAATTGACCATACCCCTCCTTTTTACAAAAATCCTATAATTTCCTTGGCATTCCTTTCCGTTCAGTCTATTGATAAACCCTCCTTCATTGATTTTTGTTCCCCGCTACTTAGGCAAGTCAGACTGCAGTCGGCACAACCTTCCTTACATTGAGCGGGAGATACAAAAACAGATATCGATCAGCTAGAACCCCCCCCCCCCCCGACGTGCCGACGAAAAAAATCAAAGTCATGCAACTACTGTACATTAAATGAAAAAAAAAAATCCGCACCGAATAACCGCAACTTCCGTCTCTTAAGAAAGCTTAATAATATCCCGATTGGTAGCATTCGTCAACCGACGCCCTCTCCACCCCACCCCTGGAAATTATGTTTCTCACTTTATATAGATTTGTCTTCTTTTGATGTAATTGTATATATTATTCATGTGACTATGTAAACGTCATCAAAAGATTTCTGAAAATTTTGGAGCAAAAAAAAAAAAAAAAAAAAAAAAAAAAAAAAAATTTAACGAAAGAAAGAAAAAACGAAACGATATTTTTTGTTGTGTCAAACAAAAACATAAAATATAGAATTAGTAATGAATAAATAGATAAAAAGGAAATGAATAAATAACTAACAACGTGTAATAGTGTATGATGGCTTGAATGGGAGGCAGGTGTAGTCTGCTTTACACATGTGCGTTTGTTTACCAATACATATAGTTATGAATTTTGTTCGTTTTTTAATATTTGATTTAGACTGTGAATATATATATTATATATACCCATATCAAAATTAATGTGGATATATATACACTTCAAATTTATTTATATACTTCTCATAGATAAAAAAAAAAAAAACAAGAACTTTACATGTACATGTATACTGTAGATCCCCTTAGCTAATTTATCCTCAGACTTGTCAGAGTTTTAATTTCACGGTCGTCATCTAAGCTAGGTCTTTTATAACTTTCCAATACCAAGCCAATACTATTTGTTCATTACATTTCTCTTATCAGATTTTGATAACACCGATTGTCGATTCATTTTCGCCCCACGTATTATCCGTCAGCCATGTTGTTCTGTTTTGATACAGTACTAGCATTATGAGTGCTTACATGTGTTCGGAATCGGTCCTCTACGGAGAAAAGTAGGTTATATTAGGGTACCCATTTTATAAGCAATAATTGATAATAGATCGGTAGTGAGGGCAGGTCCGTGTACTAAACCACAATTCAATTTTCCATTTTGGAAAAGTTAATGAAAAATGGAAAATTGAATCAATTTTTCATTTTTCATTTTCAATGTAGTAAATGAAAAATGGAAAATTGAATCAATTTTCCATTTTTCATTTTAAAATTTCAAATTGAAAAACGAAAATGGAAAATGGACTCAAATACGCTGTATTAAACCACAATTCAATTTTCCATTGCAAAAGTAAAAAACGAAAATGGAAAATTGAACCCATTTTCAATTTTCAGTTTTCATTTTGAAAATGAAAAATGAAAAATTGATTCAATTTTTCATTTTTCATTCTAAAAATGAAAATTGAAAATTGAAAATGGGTTCAATTTTCAATTTTCCTTTTTAAAATTTTATTTTCTTAATGAAAAATAGAAAATGGACTGTAATAGGCTGTACTAAACCACAATTCAATTTTCCTTTTCAAAATCCGTGATGGAAAATGAAAAATTGAGTCAATTTTCCATTTTTACACTCCGCGCACTAATGCAAAAATGAAAAATGAAAAATTGAATCCATTTTCAATTTTTCATTTTTCATTTTCGTTTTAACGACACACGACCTGCACACCCCTATTTCTATAATCCAGAGGTCCAGCGATTAGCCAATCAGAGCGCTCGTTTCAAACGTAAACAAAAGTCTCTATCGGCAGCTTGCCCTTTCTCTCGCTTCGCAAATAAACAGTTGTAGTTGTGGAAATAACATTTTATATGTTTTTAAAATAAATATTATGAGATATGGATGTGTGTTTTAATCGCATCCAATCTCCCTTTTTAGCCATCCAGCTCCACCATACAATTTATTTACAAACATATTGTAAAGTATTTTGCTGAGACTCTATACGAAACCATTTTAAAACTTAAATTTCAAAATCAGCGGAGCGACACTTAATAGTACTGTAGAACAAAATATATCTTCTTTGTAAAATATGTTAGTGAAGACACCGTGAAAGTAATATAAAACTGGCCCATATTTCAGACTTTATTGTGAAGTCCAACGGGTCTGCAACGTGAACACGCTTTAGATAATGACGTTTTAAAAGACATTGAATATGAAAACTTGTTTCCGTCTGACAGTCAAAAGTTAAATTTGATAATACACATAGTCACTGCTAATTAGATAATTGGATTAACGCAGGGGTAGACGTTGTTTGCACGCGCAGCGTTACTGACATCAAGCGAGCATGATCGATTCTCGAGCCGATTTTAAAGGTAATGGTGCTATGCATGGTCAAAATCAAAATAAATCGATTCAATAATCCTTGTATATCTTGGAAATAAATGAACAAATAGACAAAAAAAAAAAAAAAAATCTAAAATCGTACGCGAAATTTTCGGATTTTTATGACTAAATGGTGTAATCCGAGGCATTTTAAAAAATCTTTTCACATTCCCAATATTTTGATTTTTAAATTTAATCGGACTTCAAAGTTTTTTTTGTGGTTTAAATATTTTTTTCCCTGAAGAATCTTACTTGCAATTTTTTTTTCGCCAAAGTTATGCCATACCATGACACGACGCATTCATGGGACAGAGGGTACGTACAGATTTGCTTGACTTTTTTCAAAATCCTCTCGGGGAGGCCCCCGAACTCCTTTCCATTGGGAGGGAAATCATCTTCCATCTATATACCCTCCCTACATAGACCCCTCGGGCCTTGCGAGTCATTCCACAAAAAGTGTATAATTATGCAACAACCCCCCCCCCCCATTTGAGGATTTAGGCCCTCCGGCCCCTGCTAACCGTCCACATCGAAGCTACGCCCCGGCACTGATCCATCAATATAATAGGCGGTAAACTAATATTTTAGTGAAAATCCGACAAAGTGCTCAACCCCCCCTTTTTTTTACCATATATTTTGATATGCAACATGTGCAAGAATATTTGATTATTACTGATTAAAATACAGGTATATATGTATAGAATAAATGTATATAAGAAACAAAATACAATAATATAGTTCCAGGCACGTATATCATGGTATATATACGTCCTGATAGTACTTGTTAAGACACTAAATATCATTCAAGAAATATACAATGTCACTACTACAGTAAATCTATCATGTGGATACCATGTAGAGGTGATAATTACATTATTGTACTATGAAAACAATATTAATGTTTGAAATACATGTGTCATATGGAGGCATGCGCTGTTCAGCAGGCGTAAGAAGATAGAGAACTTTATCATTTATTTCCCATGAAGTTATCAAAATATCGGAATGAAAATTAGATATATACTATCTATAGATGCTAGAAATCAACATCAATCCAACACTTTAGTTTCAACAGTACATGCAAGGACGGATTTAGGGGATGGGTGTGGGGGGAATCCCCATGGGACCCCCCATAGGCACCACCCCCTATGGGAACCCCCTGGGTTTTCTTTTTATTTCGGTAACATCAGCAATCGAAAAAAAAAAAAAAAACTGCAAACGCATCAGTAGAAAGTGCTAAATGTTCAGCAGAATTCATCAATTAGAATTTTTTTTATATGTATTCAATCATATATCGATACCTTATTTGAGAATTTATTGAGGTTGTAAATCCAATTTTTTTAGGTTCTAAATTTGTTCGTACAAACAATATTTATTGCAAAGTTTTGTAATGTACATCGCGCAGGGGGTTTTCTTTTCATTTTATGCCCGAACCAACTAGTTATTATAGTATTATAGTATAGTATAAACATAGAAATGTACATTTATTATACAACCGCCATATAATGGTGGGGATATATTTAAACATTGGACTTTGAAATTATGTAAAAACAAACAAACAAACAAAAATGAAGGAAACAAATTTTACTCCATATCATACTAATATTCTAATTTTATGTTCATGTAACACTGTAACTGCGGGGACAAATAAACAATAAGTATTAAAGTACAAATAATCTGAAAAAAAAAAGATCGAGATAAACCCAGGCTCTCCCTACTAATTGGAACTGGTATTCCTAAAATGGTCCTGATGTTCGAGATAATAAGGAGAAAATATGCTTCAGATTGCACAACTATATTCTTTTTTTTTTTACTTCCCGGGAGCCCCCCCCCCTCGGACTTCTACCTCCCGTACCCTACTACACTGGGCATTTCGTGCCTCGGATCGACCCTTTGGGCTGATGCAACACCCCACTCTCCCGCTTTCCACTCTGGATCCACCCCTGATAGTGTACAACATCCAAAGTATGACCGAATATACAGCGATGGCAGTAGAATAACCTCTCGTCAACACAGACGTCAACCGGGTTATGGATGGATAAAAAGGGATTTCTGTATAATTCATAACAGTTAATGTCCATAGTTCTTTTTATGCAAAAAAGCACAATTCTGTTAGATTCACTCGAAATAAGGCGATAACACAAGGAAAAAATGTGTCTAAGATAACATATTTCATAAAATTAATTTCAAAACATATAAAATGTTATTTCCACAACTACAACTTTATTTGCGAAGCGAGAGAAAGGGCAAGCTGCCGATAGAGACTTTTGTTTACGTTTGAAACGAGCGCTCTGATTGGCTAATCGCTGGACCTCTTGATTATAGTGATAGGGGTGTGCAGGTCGTGTGTCGTTAAATCGAAAATGAAAAATGAAAAATTGAAAATGGATTCAACTTTCCATTTTTCATTTTTGCATTAGTGCGCGGAGTGTAAAAATGAAAAATTGACTCAATTTTTCATTTTCCATTACGGATTTTGAAAAGGAAAATTGAATTGTGGTTTAGTACAGCCAATTACAGTCCATTTTCTATTTTTCATTAGGAAAATAAAATTTTAAAAAGGAAAATTGAAAATTGAACCCATTTTCAATTTTCAATTTTCATTTTTAGAATGAAAAATGAAAAATTGAATCAATTTTTCATTTTTCATTTTCAAAATGAAAATTGAAAATTGAAAATGGGTTCAATTTTCCATTTTCGTTTTTAGCTCACCTGAGCCATAGGCTCAAAGTGAGCTTGATACTTGATACTTTATTAGACCAAAAGCAATAGCTTATAGGTATACAATACATAAGTAATCAATACAAACTCAATGCATGTTATACTAGTAATGTAACATAAACAAAATAAATTCGTACTGTATATAATCGAACATGAAATGAAATATACATGTAATTAAACATAAAAGGAAAATGAGTCAAATATGAAATGAGAGAATAGTCAAACATGAAATGAAAAATTAGAGCCTACATGAATGGATATAACAGATAATAGAAATAAACATAAACTACATGTATGGTAGTATTATGGTTGAAATATATATATCATAAGATAGATATCATGATATAGTACGTAAGTATGTAAGCATGCAAGCGGAGGCAGACTTAAGATAGAAACAGTGAGCCTACATACACGTTCAAAAATATACTCTTTAGGATAGAGTCTCAGAAGTTTTGAATGATAGTCAAAATATGCAAAGGTAGACTTGTGTTTGTGTAGATATCAGATAATATTCAACGGTTTTAAATCGATAAATTATGCACGTAAAAGTAAAAAAAAAAAAACAAACAAACAAACAAAAAACAAAAAAGTATCTATGCAATCAACTCGTTCCTTTTATCCATTGCCCGCAAAAGATATTTCCCTAAGTTTGTAATTTCACTAACGTTTTGTACTGAAAACAACTGTATAAGTTTAAAAGTAGATGGTCTTTTCCAGTAATATTCTTTTATCAAACTTTTTCTCAAACCATGAAAAATTGGACAGATTAGGATAAAATGAAACTCGTCTTCTATTTCTCCTTTATTACATAAATTGCAAATTCTATCTCTACGCTCAATTCTTCTGTATCTGCCAGTTTCTATATTTAACTTGTGAGAACTAAGTCTTAATTTTGAGATGAAATGCAAGACATTTTCAGGAATTGATTTCTTAAGATAAAATTGCAGTGTATGATGATCCACCATATGTTTATAAAGAAAGCATTTTGGAGATATTTCAAACGCTACATTTCTTTCCTGTATGAAATTATCAATAAGTCTGTTAAGAAATGAATTAATGAACGCGGATGAATTTTGTACGTCTTGGTAGAACCAAATTTCCCCAAATCCCATAGAAAAAAGTAGTTTCTTAACTTGGAAGAGCCACATCGAGGATTGATTATCAAATGATAGACTATCACATCTGTCAAACATATCTTCATAGAGAGATTTTAGAATACAATTTTCCTTACTATTGTTTAATAGTTTCAACCAATATTTGATTATTCTCAATTTTCTCCTAATTAATAACGGGTACCTACCTAATTCCGTGTAAACCATCATACTAGCTGTGGACTTTTTAACTCTAAGAATCTTCTTACAGAAATCTAAATGCATTTTTTCTATTGCCTGGGCAGAGTGAAACCCCCAAATCTCACATGCATAACTAACAACAGGGGAGACAAAAGAATCAAATAATGATAATTTGGTTTCTGGATTTAGACGCATATCTCTCAATGTATTATTTAATCCAAATAAGCATTTTCTTCCCTGGGTAGCCAATGACATTTGGCTTTTATAAAAGTTTCCAGTGTAATTCAAGTTCAAGCCTAAATAATTAAAGCTGTTAACGATTTCAATTTCACTGCCTCGGTAAAACCATTTTTCTTCTTTTTTCAACTTCCCTCCCTTTCTGAAAACAACTATTTTTGTTTTATCTACATTTACGGACAACTTCCAAGCAGAACAATAATCATCTAGTGTGTTTAACATTTCTTGTAAGGCCTGAGGAGATTGCGCAAAAATCACTGTGTCGTCCGCGTACATAATTAAAAACAAAGAGAGTTCCTTTAGATCAATGTTTGAGCAGCTAGAATCAATGAATGCGTTTTCAAAGTCATTCAGATAGAGAGAAAAGAGAAAGGGGGAGAGGGCCTCACCCTGTAAAACCCCTTGATCCACCAAAAAGAAATCAGAAAATTGTGACTTATATTTTACGCAGCTTCTTACTTTACTGTAAAGTGAATGAATTACTCTGCTAAAGTTTCCATGGATACCTACACGTGCCAATTTGTAAAAGAGTAAGTTTCTGTCAATGCAATCAAAAGCCTTCCTATAGTCTATGAAGCAACAATATAATTTCTTATTATTAGACAAAAATTTATCGATAATTCCATGAAGCGCGAAAATAGCGTCAACTGTACCTAAACCTTTTCGAAAACCAAATTGCGCATCAGATATAACCCCGTACGTTTCGCTCCAATGCAGTAATCTATCATTCAATAAATTTGTAAAAACTTTTAATAAACAACTCATTAAAGTTATTCCACGATAATTATCAGTATTACCCGTGTCCCCTTTCTTATGGACGGGAATTATGATTCCCTTTCCCCAGCTATCAGGAATATGACCTAATTTCAAAATAGAATTAAAAATGATGTGAAGATGAGGTACAAGGATATCACTGAATTTCTTGAAGTACTCGTATAACAGATTATCTATTCCGGGTGATTTGTTACATTTCATTTTACGTAAAACTATTTCTATTTCTTCGTACGATATATCAGCATCTAATTCTTCAAAAGTACAATTTTCCTCGTTTAATAACACATCATTATCGTTATTTATTGTCTGATTGTCGACCTGGCCTAAATTTCTGAAGTGATCGTAAAAATCAGTACAATTCAGTTTATCCGTATCGGATTTTCTGCTCTTTTTGAAGCGCTTATAAAACTTTCTAGGATTCTTTTTCTTTATAAAATTCATTTTATTACCTTCGTATGATAGATATTGATTCTTTGTTCTCCTCATGTAACTTTTATACTCTCTTTTACTTTCAACCAATTTCTGTCTATTTCTATGTGTATGGCACATATTAAATTCCCGAAGATTGATTTTATATATTCTCTTCAATTCATGACATCTTGAATCAAACCAAATTTTATCTTGTCTCTCTTTCACCGATTTATGTTTAAAACCATAATCATGCTTACAGTATGGATCAAAAATATCATTAAGGATATCAGAAAACGATTCTACTGCAGCATCTAACTCAATAGCACTATCCCCAATATTATGAATACAGATACTAAGACGGTGCTGATTGGCTAGTAGGCTGTTCCTCATATCGTCTATAGAGTTAGAGTCAAATTTAATGAAAGATGTCGAGCCAGTATTATTTTGATTGCTACAAATATCATTAACCGACGTGAAATTTGAGCAGTTTGAACCGCAAAGACTTAGTAAAATTGGTGCATGATCTGACCATTCATTAAATTTCAAAACTGTGAACTCAAAATCCTTATCAAAGAATGACCTATCAACTAAGCAATAGTCGATGACACTTTGACCCAGATGGTTATAGAATGTAAGACTTCCAGTCTGATCGCCTATTTTACGACCATTACATATACGGAGGCCACTGGACTTACACAAGTCAAGAAGTCTCCGACCGAACGTATTAGTATGTTTATCCTCCGAATGCCTTTCAATCATGACCGTGTCAGGTTCATATGTCATAACATTACTCAATAAATTTCTAACTGTAATATTTAAATGGTCAGAGTCATTAAAGTCGGAACATTCACCTACTCTGCTATTCCAATCGCCCATGGCAAAAACAGTACCTAACTGAGAATAATATGCAACATCATATTCTAAGGAATCAAATAAATTAACATCATAAGATTCATAGTATGAATTGTTTTCATGCGGCATGTATAGTAGACAAAGGTAGATATCATTGTCATACAAAACCATAGATTTGTCTAACTTAATCCAAACATAAGTATCACCTACAACTTTAAGTATTTCTATTTCTTTGCTGAAACTTTTGTTATACAACAAGATAACACCCCCACCTCTACCTTTTCGTCTATATACATTATGTACAACATATTCATTGGAAATATCAAAATAACTGAAGTCAAAATTTTTGTCAGTCCAGCACTCTGTTAAGCATACAATGTCATATTGACGTATGAGCTCACAGAAATCTTGCTCACCGAGTTTGGTCTCTAGACTACGGTTAACGTTCCATGTTACAATACGGACAAACTGTCTTACCTCCGCAATGTCCTATCCCTGATCACCCGCTTGGCCTTCCATAGGACTTTCACTATTCGACTGACCAGCGTTTGCGCGCATGTCATCGTGCGTTGCCTCATCATTCGGAGCATCATTTTGATCATTTGCATCCGGGGTCACGTACTCGTCGTCATCATCATAACACTCATCTAGAAAGTACTCCTGACCATTGACGAACAATTTGTCTCGGACAAGTCGAACATGATCTCCATTAGATCTGTGGTATCGCATAACGGGAAGTAACCTCCTTCGACGGTCCTCCATTTCCGCCGGAAATTGTTCCCTCACCCCATATACCGAACCTCGCAGTTTGTAGGCGTTTCGTAATACAAGATCAAAGTCCTTGCGACACTGAAACCGAGCAACAATCGGACGGACCTTGTTGCGGAAGTGTCGGCCAAATCGATGAACGTTGGCGAATTGTATATCACCTTCAATGCCTAGTTCGTAATAGAGAAATGCTTTCAATTTCGCTTCGGTATTTTCGCCATGTGATTCTCCGCCTAATCCCGAAAACACTAGGTTCATCTTCATCGAACGATATTTCAGCGAAGCGAGAGAAAGGGCAAGCTGCCGATAGAGACTTTTGTTTACGTTTGAAACGAGCGCTCTGATTGGCTAATCGCTGGACCTCTTGATTATAGTGATAGGGGTGTGCAGGTCGTGTGTCGTTAAATCGAAAATGAAAAATGAAAAATTGAAAATGGATTCAACTTTCCATTTTTCATTTTTGCATTAGTGCGCGGAGTGTAAAAATGAAAAATTGACTCAATTTTTCATTTTCCATTACGGATTTTGAAAAGGAAAATTGAATTGTGGTTTAGTACAGCCAATTACAGTCCATTTTCTATTTTTCATTAGGAAAATAAAATTTTAAAAAGGAAAATTGAAAATTGAACCCATTTTCAATTTTCAATTTTCATTTTTAGAATGAAAAATGAAAAATTGAATCAATTTTTCATTTTTCATTTTCAAAATGAAAATTGAAAATTGAAAATGGGTTCAATTTTCCATTTTCGTTTTTAGCTCACCTGAGCCATAGGCTCAAAGTGAGCTATTGTCATAGCGTGGCGTCCGTCGTCCGTCGTCCGTCGTCGTCCGTCGTCGTCCGTCGTCGTCCGTCGTAAACTTTTCACATTTTCAACTTCTTCTTCAGAACGGCTGAAGGGATTTTGATGAAACTTGGTAGGTTTGAAGTACTCATGGTCCCCTACAAGTGTTGTTGTTTTTCGTCCTGATCTGTCAACAGGTGGCGCCACCACAGCCAAAAGTAGGTCACGGGGGGTACCCTCCTTTGACAAACTTCTTCTTCAGAACCGAAGCATGTATCGACAAACCGAAAGCATCAGGATGATCTAGAGAGATGTCTTAAGAAGTGTTGTTATTTTTGGTTCCACTTCGAAGTCAAATTTTTGACGCGTTTTTGACGTCTTTTCAAACTTAGTCAGAAATGCACATTTTTGCACTATTTCTTTAAATAACTCAATAAGTTAATGATTTTACACACTCATTTACTACATATTTATCATATTTAACTTACTTAATGCTTTGATATGTATTTTATGCTTAAATTTTATTTTTTTGATTTTTTATGAATTTTTTTCTTATGTAAAAAGGAAGGGGGGGGGGGGTGATTTTCATACATTTTCTGCTTCTTTTCTATAACCACTCTTCAGATTGTCATGACAATTTGTAGGTATGAGGTACTCATGCATGGTACCCTTCAAGTGAAAGAATTTTGTCAAGATCTCCACTTTTGGATTTTTAAGGAATATTTTTTAAGATTGTACATAGGTATAATGTATGTTTTCCATGCCCAATGGACCCATGGGGAGTGGCTTCAAACCCCGGCGGGACCCCAACAAAAATTTTTTCCCCTTTTTAGCTCACCTGAGCCATAGGCTCAAAGTGAGCTATTGTCATAGCGTGGCGTCCGTCGTCCGTCGTCCGTCGTCGTCCGTCGTCGTCCGTCGTAAACTTTTCACATTTTCAACTTCTTCTTCAGAACGGCTGAAGGGATTTTGATGAAACTTGGTAGGTTTGAAGTACTCATGGTCCCCTACAAGTGTTGTTGTTTTTCGTCCTGATCTGTCAACAGGTGGCGCCACCACAGCCAAAAGTAGGTCACGGGGGGTACCCTCCTTTGACAAACTTCTTCTTCAGAACCGAAGCATGTATCGACAAACCGAAAGCATCAGGATGATCTAGAGAGATGTCTTAAGAAGTGTTGTTATTTTTGGTTCCACTTCGAAGTCAAATTTTTGACGCGTTTTTGACGTCTTTTCAAACTTAGTCAGAAATGCACATTTTTGCACTATTTCTTTAAATAACTCAATAAGTTAATGATTTTACACACTCATTTACTACATATTTATCATATTTAACTTACTTAATGCTTTGATATGTATTTTATGCTTAAATTTTATTTTTTTGATTTTTTATGAATTTTTTTCTTATGTAAAAAGGAAGGGGGGGGGGTGATTTTCATACATTTTCTGCTTCTTTTCTATAACCACTCTTCAGATTGTCATGACAATTTGTAGGTATGAGGTACTCATGCATGGTACCCTTCAAGTGAAAGAATTTTGTCAAGATCTCCACTTTTGGATTTTTAAGGAATATTTTTTAAGATTGTACATAGGTATAATGTATGTTTTCCATGCCCAATGCTTCAGATGCAACTACAGGAAAAAATCTTCTTTGTATGATTAATCATTTTTTGATCGACCTTTCATCCATAGTTACAGCTGATAATTCAACAAGTGACATATGCTTCAATGTCTTATTGATTGATTGACCTTTTATGTGATATGATTCAATTATTTAAATTCTTTATACTTATTTAGAATTTTATTTTTAAAGTCGGGAACAAGATTTCAAAAGCGGCCATGTTTTGCCGTGTACCTGAAGGTGTCATCCAAAGAAATAAAAACCTTCTTTGTATGATCAATCATTTAGCTCAATTTGAGTGACTTCCAATCCTTCATTCAATAATTATGAATTTGGTCTTGTTGGATTTGGACACCTTTGACACACATAAAAATAATAGAAAAAAGGGGGGTCATGCATACCGTTTTCTCACAAATTCCACTTTTTTACATCACCCCTCTATCCATTTCGAAAATTTTACAAATTTCATCTATTTTTAAATCGATCAATAGATTGCATAAAAGACAAAAACAGGTTCAAAACTCAATTTATCCCGACTACAGGGAATGGTACATTGATTTCATGTGCTATTTTTAAATTTTCAATAGTTTTGACCAATGGTGTGACACCTTTCATTCTGCCCTGTTCACCAGTCAAAACTGAGGGGATTCCCCGCTATAACGATTTCCTTGGATTACACCTGAAGGGGATTCCCCATGTAGAAATGTGATACCTTTAGTACTGCGATACATTTCAGGAGATACAGTGCAAACGGAATAGATTTTTATTTAATGAAATGTGCATTATACTTGGAACACTTTCATAATGGTTATCATTCATGTACTTGGAACACTTGCAACTTGTTATCATGCATAAAGTTTGCTCGAATTTCCTCTGTCTTAGACTCTCTTAGATGAAGTAATTTACGGACTGATTTCTTGAAGAAACGTCTAATGAGTAATCTCTTCCTCCGGATTTTGAGAATGCATAGGACATTTAATATCTGAAATTCTTGAAATAAATAATTCAGTTCAGAGTTCCTGAAATCTTCCTATGAAATGTTGGACCACAGAAAGCTGTTGTTTAAATAGAGTAAATAAATTATTATTTACAACCATAAGCCACTGTGTTCAACATCTTGTATGTATAATATTTCTAAGAGGAACACAGAGGCCTGAGGTTGTGAATAATAAAACATTTTCTCTCATAAAATGACAGGTTCCTGTGATAAGACATTTGGGAATTTTTATCTGTTCAAATAATAGATACATGATGAGTTTTTATCGGACCAAATAACTTTTTGTCGGCAAATCCTATGCAACAGATACATTTCATGAACTCTCTCCGCTAACAACTTGTCCGTGTAACAGACCTTTGATGAGGTAAAACAATTTTTTAACAGTAAATAACGATGTTGTAGGTCTGCTAGTTGGACAACCTTAACAATTTCATGGGCCTTTTAATTTGTTTCAAACTACGAAACCTAGAGAAATCACTTGAGTTGTTGAACAGCGTATGCTGAAATGCAACGCTCCTTCTCGCCTGTTGAAATATGCATAGGCAAGAAGCGCCGCATTTCAGCATATTCACTGAAAATTATTTGTTCAAGTGGCTTCACTGGGTCATGAGGTTTGATACACCATACACTGCTTTTTGAAAAACAAACTGGCCCAATTTCTGTCAATTAGAGCATGCATGGGTATCAGGTGAGCGTTGTGCCCCCTGGGGCTCTTGTTTACTTTTGCAATGGAAAATTGAATTGTGGTTTAATGCAGCGTATTTGAGTCCATTTTCCATTTTCGTTTTTCAATTTGAAATTTTAAAATGAAAAATTGAAAATTGGTTCAATTTTCCTTTTTTCATTTACTAAATTGAAAATGAAAAATGAAAAATTGATTCAATTTTCCATTTTTCATTAATATTTCCGAAATGGAAAATTGAATTGTGGTTTAGTACACGGACCAGGGCATATGTGACTATTGTAACCAGCCAGTTTCTAATTTCTAAGCATGATAGACTCGTTTACGTTACAATTTTGACAAAATTCATTCATGGTTTGATATTGACGAGACCTTTTGTAGCTTTAAACGTCTTCAAATTCAATAGCATCCATGTTAAATATTTATATATAAATATATATATATTATTTTTGCTGGGTATCTATGTTCTTAACGCTTTGACATTTGGACTTCATGGTGACCGTATTCTTTTGGAGTGGAGATAGTATTATGTCTCTATTGTAATGTTCATCGGAAATGGAATTGTTTGTCATCATTCTATTTTTTCTATCTTAAGTAGGTACTGGATATTAGTTAACGTTGACGAGGTACGCTCGTTACTTTTCGTTTAATTCTGAAACGATTAGAATATCATTTTATACGATAAACACAATCAGGTTTTTTTACACATAGCAATAAGAAGAGTGAGCGGACACTTTCCTTATATAATATTATTCTTTTAAGTTTCCAGGGAATTACAAATATTTTTTACCTCAATAAATTCATACAACATCAGAAAATGAAATAATATACTTTGAAACGGCAAAGAGGGCATTTTAAATTTTATTACATTTCATCTCACTCTCTGCGTGGTACATTTCCGCAACCCCTCCCCCAAGAAAAAAAATCCTATAAGCAGATAAGAATAACGATAGACGGTCAGAAAAGGCTTTACGTTGGATTTTCATCTCCTTTCTATCTCCCACGCTCTGTTCATGACTGTAACAACGAGTCTGACCGGGAAGGGGAGAGTGTGAAGACCGGTTTCCCCGCCCTTCCTCCACCTTGTTTGATCAGTCAATGGATATGTAGTTTTTTAAAAGCACTGATGTCTTTTGTAATCATAACAGAAAATGGTTTAACGGAAGAATAACTGTTTATATAACTGAATAAATGTATAAACGCTACGGTATGTGATGTAATACAGAGCGTTAGCGCAACAGGTTCATTTGGTTGGAAGTTTATTTTTTGAGTAATACTGTGCACTGTATTCTTCAATTCAGCTCATCAATGTACTTAGGCACGGTTCATTTGATATTCTGGGGGGGGGGGGGGGCTTGGTTTTTTTTGTCGGAGCAAGATTATTTTTTTCGCCCAGGACCGGGGCAAAATTATTTTTTTCTTGCAAAATTGGAGCAAGGAAAATTTTTTAACAAAGTGATGTTTATGTTTTATCAATAGAAATTATTTATATTTTTACTCAAAACTCTAAATACTAATATGTTAGTTTATTTTCATGCAAGTATTCAATTTACTTTTAAACAGAGAGATAAAATATTTTTACAATACAATTCTCAATATTTTATATCTTGTATAAGATGCATGTATATATCATGTATAAGGGGGTTTGAGGGAAAGTTCTCCTAGACAAATTTTTAAATGTAGAATTGTAAATTGGTGAATAAATGAATTTCTCCTTCCAAGCTTACAAGAACATAAAATTAGACTCTTTGGGATACATGCAACATGTATTAATAGCAATACATAAATATTGATAATTTGATAATATATTTAAGCTTTTAAGGAAGCCCTTTTCCATTCACATACATGTATAACCTTTAATATCTTCAAATATATGGACTTTGGCATTAGTACATAATGCTATGATAGAAAAGTATGGCAAGCGAAGGGAGCCAAAAATTTTGATACAAATTGAAAACTACGGCGAGCGAAGCGAGTCGGAAAATTTTAAAGAATTTTAGCGAAATTTTAAGGTAATTCTTCAAATTCAGATTATTTCTAAGAGCAAGATTATTTTTTTCTGTAACACCATAAGCAAATTTTTTTTCATCAAAATTGAGAGCAAAATTATTTTTTTCGAAAAAAACCCAAGGCCCCCATCCCCCAGATTATCAAATGGACCGTGCCTTAACTTAACCTAGGCATGGATAATTTTAGCTGTTAATGTCTTAAAACTTGTAAATCCATGCACATTTGTTTTTGTCTCAGTTCTAAACAGAAATGTCTGCCATTTTTACATATGAATAGATTCGGTCAATCCGACAGTTGTACATTTCAATCTGTATGAGCCTCTCCTTTGTTTATGCACTCACCCTATTGGACCATATAAATATCATAGATTTCTCATGTACTGACTGTTATAAACCTGAAAATGAAAAAGAATAAACTTGAAACAGGTGAATGAAAGATTTTGTAAACGGTGTTTTGTTTCAACCTTGATCCTTTTGGGTGAGTGCTTTTACAAAGGGGAGGTTTTTACCGATCGAAATGTGCTGAGGTGAAATTGACTAGGTCTTGTGCATCCGGAAAAATGGCAGTCATTTATGTTTAGAACTGGGACTAAATCAAATGTGCATTGATTAATAAGTTTTGAGACATTAACAGGTAAAATTATCCATGCCTAGGTTAGTTTATTGCATAAGGGAGTCGTCTTGAAACAATATTTTTCTTATAGCAAATATTTTGCACACCTACATGTCTGCGCTCACCTTCCCATGAACATTACCGTTTGTACGAAAGCGATTATATAATAATACATCGCTTTTGCATCTACAAATGCTAAGTAAGAATTCCCTGCAGGGAAAATCAGGGAATTTGAAAATTTCATGAAAATCAGGGAATGTTCTTCAGTTAATGTTTGACTATTTGTTATTCATTTTAATGTAAGAGGGTGCTACTGAAATGAATGTTGGTTGCTCCGCTGGAAGCATCACTGATGAGAATTGAATGTTCGAAACACGTGTCTGGTGCAGGAAAAATTGGTTTGGAATTTTCTTCATAAGGGTATCGAGTTGGAACACTTCCTTATTATTATTATAAACACTTATCTCATATTGCAGCGTGGAGCGGTTAAAATCGTTCCTCGTGACCTGATGTTTAGAAGTGTATTAATTACTTCTTTCCATCTCAGTCGCCTAAAAGAAGCTTTGTTTTGGCCCTTTATAGATTAGACATCATAGGAATTATTTTGCTATTTCGAAAACTTGTCATTCCATTCAAAATTATCACCGAAACACGTGTCTGGTGCATGAAAAAATGGTTTAGAATTTTCTTCATAAGGGTATAGAGTTGGAACACTTCCGAATTATCTTTATAAATATTTCATGTTGCAGTGTAGAGCGGTTAAAATCGTTCCCAGTGACCTGATGTTTTGAAGTGTATTAATTACTTCCTTCCAGCTCTGTCGCCTATAAGAAGCTTTGTTTTGGCCCTTTATCGATTAAACATCATAGATATTATTTTGCTATTTCGAAAACTTGTCATTCCATTCAAAACTATCACCGAAATAAAGGAGGTTAACATCTTAGCACCATCCCTCCTATGCTATTTTCAACATAGATTTTATTTGGATATGCTACTGAATCGACCCTACAGGAAATTTGGAGCCGCGCAAGCACTGTAAAGTACGTGTACAAATCTAAATTCAAAACATCAATGAGGGCGCTACTGAAATGAATTTTGGTGGCTCCGCTGGAAGCATCACTGATGAGAATTGAATGTTCGAAACACGTGTCTGGTGCAGGAAAAATTGGTTTGGAATTTTCTTCATTAGGGTATTGAGTTGGAAAACTTCCGTATTATTGAAAACATGACAAACACCTGATAGAACTGACAATATACATTTTAACAAATAAGTAAGACATTCTATTGCAGATTTGATATCTTAAATTTTTTTCTGGCTCGCTTCACTCGCCAATGGACACTAGATCTTAGAATTCAAAGTTAAGTACAGTTTCCTAGAAATGAGTAAGTATAGTCAAGAAAATTTGATTACATATTCGAACATAAAAGTGTAAAACAATTTTAGTATTTAAACGCATCTTATTGTCAGGGGAAATCATGGAAATTTCAGGGAATTTCATTTATCAAAATCTATGGCTACCCTGACTATATAAACACAGAGACACATGTACTATTTACACTACATGTACATCATCGTGTACAAGTGTAGTGTTACACACTTTGCAATATGACATGGGAGCTATTTTATTCTTAGTTGTATCTTGTTGGAGATAATCTCCCTATTTCTATCTTTGACACTGAACTAGAAGATAAAGACTTACGCAGACGAGATCCGACATATGAATTCTCATCGAAAGACAATCTGTACTTGTATTCCTCTGATAGGACCGTCATGTTTTTGTATTTAGCCCATCTTAACCCACTAAAGTGTTCTATTTTAATGTAGACATTAGACGGTCTCTGCTTGGTTAATTCATGAATCTTGTCATTTCCTGAAATAGTCAAAACAAAACATATTTCTTTCGTCATATCAGTTTTTGCTTATTTTCCATACACAGGTCGATGCCTTTTTTTCAGAGAAATAGTAAGTAAGACAAATAGTAAGTTACAAATGTAGTAAGTTAGACGTGTTTGAAGAATTTGAAGACATTAAGCATGTTAAAACATGTTACATGTCGTTTGCAAAGTAAAGTAATCAAGAATATTTCAAATAAAGGAGTGTTAATTGTCTTTAAATTCAAAATGATAAAATGCGTATGAATTCAAAATTTTCAAACATTTGTTAAAATTCAGAGATTGAGCAAAGGCACAACAAATTACGACGGGGAGTATGTTTACCCCATCCTTATGTTTGCATGAAATATGCTATTTCATCGCTAATGACCTTTCTTCTTGATTCATAACATTATCCAAACAGACGAAAACATTGATTGATAAAATTTGACTCAATAAATCTTATTGGTTGATCCAATTACAGGGTACCGAAGAGCGAAGAGATATGAGACGAGGTCGCTGCTTTTATTTCACCATTTTGCCGAATACGTAAGCCTGCATTCTTTTTCTACCATTATAAAAGCACGAATTAAATGTATGTTAAACTTAATGTATGTCCATTTCTGTGTAACTTGTTGTGCATGTCCTCTGAGTGTTACGTTGTTTTGCTGTGGGTGTTACGTACTATAGAGTCCTGCTGGAGATCCCGTCATTTGTTATAGATGTATTATCTTAAAATGAAAAAATGTTTACTATTATAGTCAAGCCGCATGTGTGCGTCCATGTAAACTGATCTTAACTAAATCTTACTGATATCAGGCATTGGGAATTAGAAGAATCATACATAGGAAATTAATAGAAATGGCAACAAGGGGTTTTAAATGAGTGTTTATGGCATTCATAATTGCCTTACTTCCATTGTCATGTTTTCCAGAAAATGTAACAAGAATGTAATATAAATATATTATAAATATAATGCAGGTCGCACTTTGATCTTCTTCTGGATTCCGTGTTGAGTGAATAAGTATTTCTGCTTTGTTAATGACCGCTCGTTGTGGATGTTTGGTGTCACTTAATGTTGACTTATGTAGGATGTCTAATATTGCGTGTCTGATTTGTTTGCTCGACCGTACAATGTGGGTGCTGTGTGTTAACAAATGCTGACTTAGGTAGGATGTCTGAAATTGGTGTGTCTGATTTGTTTGTTTGACCGTACAATGTGGATGTTGTGTGTTCACTAATGTTGACTCATGAAGGATGTCTGATATGGCGTGTCTGATTTGTTTGCTCGACCGTACAATGTGGGTGATGTGTGTTACCAAATGTTGACTTAGGTAGGATGTCTGATATTGGTGTGTCTGCTTTGTTTGTTTGACCGTACAATGTGGATGTTGTGTGTTGACAAATGTTGACTTAGGTAGGATGTCTGATATTGGTTTGTCTGCTTTGTTTGTTTGACCGTACGATGTAGGTGATGTGTGTTATCAAATGTTGACTTAGGTAGGATGTCTGATATTGGTTTGTCTGCTTTGTTTGTTTGACCGTACAGTGTGGGTGATGTGTGTCCTCAAATTTTGACTTAGGTAGGATGTCTGATATTGGTGTGTCTGTTTTGTTTGCTTGACCGTACAATGTGGATGTTGTGCTACCAAATTTTGACTTGGGTAGGATGTCTAATATTGGTGTGCCTGCTTTGTTTGTTTAACCGTACAATGTGGGTGATGTGTGTTACCAAATGATGAATTAGGTAGGATGTCTAGAATTGGTGTGTCCGCTTTGTTTGTCTGACCGTACAATGTGGGTGATGTGTGTTAACAAATGTTGGCTTAGGTAGGATGTCTGATATTGCCGTGTCTGATTTGTTTGTTTGACCGTACAATGTGGATGTTGTGTGTTCACTAATGTTGACTTATGTAGGATGTCTGATATGGCGTGTCTGATTTGTTTGCTCGACCGTACAATGTGGGTGATGTGTGTTACCAAATGTTGACTTAGCTAGGATGTCTGATATTGGTGTGTCTGCTTTGTTTGTTTGACCGTACAATGTGGATGTTATGTGTTGACAAATGTTGACTTAGGTAGGATGTCTGATATTGGTTTGTCTGCTTTGTTTGTTTGACCGTACGATGTGGGTGATGTATGTCCTCAAATTTTGACTTAGGTAGGATGTCTGATATTGGTGTGTCTGCTTTGTTTGTTTGACCGTACAATTTGGATGTTGTGTTACCAAATGTTGACTTGGGTAGGATGTCTGATATTGGTGTGTCTGCTTTGTTTGTTTGACCGTACATTTTGGGGGCTGTGTGTTACCAAATGATGACTTGGGTAGGATGTCTGATATTGGTTTGTCTGCTTTGTTTGTTTGACCGTACAGTGTGGGTGATGTGTGTCCTCAAATTTTGACTTAGGTAGGATTTCTGATATTGGTGTGTCTGTTTTGTTTGTTTGACCGTACAATGTGGATGTTGTGCTACTAAATTTTGACTTGGGTAGGTGTCTAATATTGGTGTGCCTGCTTTGTTTGTTTAACCGTACAATGTGGGTGATGTGTGTTGACAAATGTTGACTTAGGTAGGATGTCTGATATTGGTTTGTCTGCTTTGTTTGTTTGACCGTGCGATGTGGGTGATGTATGTCCTTAAATTTTGACTTAGGTAGGATGTCTGATATTGGTGTGTCTGCTTTGTTTGTTTGACCGTACAATTTGGATGTTGTGTTACCAAATGTTGACTTGGGTAGGATGTCTGATATTGGTGTGTCTGTTTTGTTTGTTTGACCGTACGATGTGGGTGATGTGTGTTACCAAATGTTGACTTAGGTAGGATGTCTGATATTGGTTTGTCTGCTTTGTTTGTTTGACCGTACAGTGTGGGTGATGTGTGTCCTCAAATTTTGACTTAGGTAGGATGTCTGATATTGGTGTGGTTGTTTTGTTTGTTTGACCGTACAATGTGGATGTTGTGTTACCAAATTTTGACTTGGGTAGGATGTCTAATATTGGTGTGCCTGCTTTGTTTGTTTAACCGTAAAATGTGGGTGATGTGTGTTACCAAATGATGAATTAGGTAGGATGTCTAGAATTGGTGTGTCCGCTTTGTTTGTCTGACCGTACAATATGGGTGATGTGTATTAACAAATGTTGGCTTAGGTAGGATGTCTGATATTGCTGTGTCTGATTTGTTTGTTTGACCGTACAATGTGGATGTTGTGTGTTCACTAATGTTGACTTATGTAGGATGTCTGATATGGCGTGTCTGATTTGTTTGCTCGACCGTACAATGTGGGTGATGTGTGTTACCAAATGTTGACTTAGCTAGGATGTCTGATATTGGTGTGTCTGCTTTGTTTGTTTGACCGTACAATGTGGATGTTATGTGTTGACAAATGTTGACTTAGGTAGGATGTCTGATATTGGTTTGTCTGCTTTGTTTGTTTGACCGTACGATGTGGGTGATGTATGTCCTCAAATTTTGACTTAGGTAGGATGTCTGATATTGGTGTGTCTGCTTTGTTTGTTTGACCGTACAATTTGGATGTTGTGTTACCAAATGTTGACTTGGGTAGGATGTCTGATATTGGTGTGTCTGCTTTGTTTGTTTGACCGTACAATTTGGATGTTGTGTTACCAAATGTTGACTTGGGTAGGATGTCTGATATTGGTGTGTCTGCTTTGTTTGTTTGACCGTACATTTTGGGGGCTGTGTGTTACCAAATGATGACTTGGGTAGGATGTCTGATATTGGTGTCTCTGCTTTGTTTGTTTGACCGTACAATGTGGATGTTGTGTGTCCTCAAATGTTGACTTAGGTAGGATGTCTGATATTGCTGTGTCTGCTTTGTTTGTTTGACCGTACAATGTGGGTGATGTGTGTTACCAAATGACGACTTGGGTAGGATGTCTGATATTGGTGTGTCTGCTTTGTTTGTCTGACCGTACTATGTGGGTTATGTGTGTTACCAAATGATGAATTAGGTAGGATGTCTAGAATTGGTGTGTCCGCTTTGTTTGTCTGACCGTACAATGTGGGTGATGTGTGTTACCAAATGATGACTTGGGTAGGATGTCTGATATTGGTGTGTCTGCTTTGCTTGTTTGACCGTAAAATGTGGGTGATGTGTGTTACCAAATGATGACTTGGGTAGGATGTCTGATATTGGTGTGTCTGCTTTGCTTGTTTGACCGTACAATGTGGGTGTTGTGTGTTAACAAATGTTGACTTAGGTAGGATGTCTGATATTGATGTGTCTGCTTTGTTTGTTTGACAGTTAGACGTGGATCTTGTGTGTCCTCAAATGTTGACTTAGGTAGGATGTCTGATATTGGTGTGTATTGTGTATAGGTATGCATTTCGATATTTACCACTCATACGTAGCAACTGTTATTGACTGTGGTAACCCTTCATTTCAGACATATGCATTTGGTTTGTAAAGAAAACCATATAGGATTTGGTTCGGATACGCCCTCCTATCAATCATATCAAATATATCATGGAAACATTTCAATACTCGCAACTCAAATCTGTAAAGTGAAAAGGTATTGATTACTTACCAATCCAATAACATGGTCCTTCCAAATTTCCAAAACCATGTTTATATTCCTGCCATGATCTATTCATCTCAATAGAACTATCATTATTCCGTAATAGGATGGCCTAGAATTACAATGACAAAGTTACTGATGACGTACAAGTTGGAAATTGAAATTGTTTGTGTTTAAGTGTAAGCAATTTTCGCATTCTAAACAAAATAGCACCCATATATATAAGTTTTGTGTCATCTCCGACAAGATGCACGACGAATCTTCTTCTAAATTGGTCCCATTTAAATTTCTGCATTACTGCAACATTCATAGTCTTTGGTGATATTTCATTGTATGGATTAAGGATCACTTACGAGGGTTAAATACCCAAAACGTGCATGTCTGGTAAATGCTATACGTCTCCATATTCAATAGCATCATTTAAGAACAGGTAAACTTTTAGCATGGACCAGACATGCACGTTTCGGGTACTTAACCCTCGTCAGTGATTCTTAATCTAAACAATGTAATATGGCCAAATATTGTGAACGTTATTATGTCCAAAAATGTACCGAAAGACGTAGAAGGATGGCTGGGATATGATGCTACAGGATCCATGTTTTAGAAATTTCAAGAAATTTCGAATTTTTGAATGCGTTGACGAAACGATAAACCGAAGTTGATCGAACTTGGCTACATGTGCCATCGGGGACTCCTGGTCCACTAGCAGTGACATTAACCAAGTGGTACAAATGTTAAACGTCTTCAAATTCAATAGCATCATTTAAGAACAGGTAAATTTTCAGCATGGACCAGAGGTTCCAATATACAGTTTTCGCGCACTGTTCCGAAAGCGCAAAAAGTATGCGCGCCATGCTAAAGTTGAAGTCATCAGACTTTTAAAGTAGTCTACATAACTTTATGAACCAGACCTTGGTACAATCAATACATCTAGACCTACAAAATATGTGAAAATCATTGCATCCAGATTTACTGTTTAATCGTTAATCAGAATCGAACGATGTGAAAATGGCAGTCGAGCGCATGCGTTCAGTCAATACAGCATTGTTCTCAAAACATTATCTACATCATTTAATACTGAATTGAAAGAGAACATCAGTAGCTTTTATCATGAAAAATTATTTGAATTTTCAACATCTGGATTTTCACATATATCCGGAAGAGTGCGAAACACCCCTCCGGCACTACCGGCATCAGGAGCCCAGGACGCGCGGTACTCGCTTCGCCTTTGTCTCCTATCGTTGTTTACTTTATGGACCAATGGCTAAAATTGATGTCCAGTTCTCTTCTTTACATCCTTCCAAACTCATATAAACTCCAAAATTCCAAGTTTTTTCATAAACTGTGCCTACTACAAAAATTTTAAGTCTCAACACTTATAAATAAAAAAATCGTCCCTCAGGGCCTGGCCATTTCTTCGAATACGAAACTAAAACTGTATATTGGAACCAGATATGCACGTTTCGGGTACTAAACCCTCTTCAGTGATCCTCAATCTAAACAATGTTATATGGCCATGGATTGTGAAGGTTATTATGTCCAAAAATGTACCGAAAGACGTAGCAAGATGGCTAGGATATGATGCTACAGGACCCATGTTATAGAATTTTCAAGAAATTCTGATAACAGAAATTTTTGAATGCGTTGAAGAAACGACCAACCGAAGTTGATCGAAATTGACTGCATGTGCCCTTGGGGACTCAAATGCTGCAACTTTATCTGTTCTTAAATGATGCATTGATTTTAAAAACACGTTTAATGACGCCATGTGATTTTTCTGTAGTCGTTTGTCAGACTCACTTTTTCTCGAATCATTCGTATGTTTTCTGTACGTCTAGAATACATTAATTAGAGGCTCTATTATTTTTTTAAAAGTCTCTACAATTTTTTTTATTCCATATTTGCAATTTCAATTAGAAGAAATGAATAAAAATCAACTTTCCTTTCAATGTATGGGTATAATTTAATATTTAAGAATTGAATGTTTATTTTTGCCATTTTATTGGATGATGAAATGTCAGTTGTCGTATCACAAATTGTGTAAAACCGCGTAGCGTAGCGAAGCGGTTTTACGCAAAATTTGTGATACGACAACTGACATTTCATCATCCAATAAAATGGCAAAAATAAATATTCAATACTTATAATTACCAAACATATGAGTTTATTCCGAATTCGTACAAATTCTAAGGAAAATAAACGATTGAGTACGTGGCGTATGAAAATATTCAACTGGTACGAGCTAGTTCCCAAACAACAAAAATGTTCGAGAGGAAAAAAAAGCAAGCCGACATTTAATCTGGAAAAAAAGCATTTCCCCCTTCAGAACCTCAGCATGTTTTACCTATTTGCACTTACTGCTGTACTGTTATGACGTAATTTGTGACGCGTTGTTTATTGAAGGCAGCAGACATGACAGTTGAAAGTAGAAAATGAAGCAATTTGTGTTGGGATTTATACGGACTCTCAGACAGCATTTCTTGTACCTGTAGATCTTAAGTGTGAAGAAAAAACACGTTGTTAAGATCTACAGGTATCGGAATATCAGCTGTAAATCATTTCATAGGAATCAGAACGAAATCGGCATGACAAGTTTGGTAAGTCGCGATTGAGTAGCTTTTGCTCAGTACTTTCAAATTTATTCATCCTACATGCTGTATATGATGTGTATTAGATTAATTTCGATGATTTTAGAAAAATAAAGGACAAGTTTTTTCATGCATTTCTAATAAGTCAATCAAAATTTCCCTAGAAACACAAGAAATCCGTCAACAAACTGCCGTTCATGTTCACTAGTTGCAGTTTTCAAATCATGCGCGTAGCAACCGATGTAATCTCGGCAAACATACACTGTACTGTGCTGTGTTGTTTATGAGTCGACACATGGAACTGTCCCTAGTTTTAATGGATTATTTGAGACCATTTGTATTGTTTATTTCATGCGTAAGACAGTTCTTGATTTCTGTTGCGTTAGTATGAGAGTAGTTCCGGTCAATTTTGACATTTTATCATCTCATAACGGAAGTCACAATAAATGCGATCGACCAATCAAAATGCTTAGAATCAGATACACAAACACATTTGGTAATTATTTTGTAATAAAGACTGCAATTGTATGATATTTTCAGTATGATATCACACTAATTGAATGGATTGGGTAATAATATTTCATTAACGAAATGCTATTTTTAGATTATTTTGAATTTTGCGAAAATCTTTTTCTTTTAAAAAAGCATATATGTTTTCATAAAAAACTTTCCTAATGTTTTCTTAGTTTTGATGCTTCTTTGAAACAAATTGATTTGTGACTGGAATATTGTTGGCCTTTTTGTGACAGTTTGGTAAATTCGTTGAATATAGTCCTGAAAAGTAGTACGACTGAACATGATATTATGGACCAACATTATGCAGGAATATTGACTGCCCATGGACCGTATGCAGACTTCATTACTTGTATAAACGCAATATATGCATTACACTTGTCAATAGTGCTTATGCATGCAATGGCAACGTACATATCGCTTATGCAGGTATAAATGAGTTAAAGAAGATCCTGACGATAATCTCAACAGCACTCACAATAAGTTGTAAAGAATCTACAGAGCTTATGCAGGCATAAGTTGTAAAGAATCTATACGGCTTATGCAGGCATAAGTTGTAAAGAATTTATACGTCTTATGCAGGCATAAGCTGTTAAGAAGCTTTACGGCTTATGCAAGCATAAGTTGTAAAGAATCTATACGTCTTATGCAGGCATAAGCTGTTAAGAAGCTATACGGCTTATGCAGGCATAAATTGTAAAGAATCTATATGGCTTATGCAGGCATAAGTTGTACAAATTCTACAGAGCTTATGCAGGCATAAGTTGTAAGAAGCTATACAACTTATGCAGGCATAAGTATTTAGAATCTATAGAGCTTATGCAGGCATAAGTTGTTTTAGAAGCTATACGGCTTATACAGGCATAACTTTAAAAAGATTCTGGCGTAATTGTTTCAGCAATGCAGGCTGAATGGCCGGCGTTGAATGGCCGGCGTTTTATGGTGACATTATTAACAAGATAAGAAGGATCAAAGATAGACAACATCATTATCGAAAATGCGTCAGAATCATCAAACGCCTTTTATACCGTGGGTATGATCCTAATGTCACCAGACGGACACTAGGCTTGGTACTTGACCAATCTACAGTCTTGTACAAGCGCATTCTTAAAACTTGCACTCTGACTGACTGTGACGACGGGACTCCATGACGGGCCCTGTCCAAACCTCTTTAGAGAAGACAGGGCCCCGACCACCTGTCCTCTCTGAATGTCAGTCGGACTCCTCGGGTGATAACATACATGAGCTCGCGGCGGCAGAGCACGGATTGTATTACGTAGACCCTCTTTTTATATCCATTTACATATTCATCTGTGTTGCTTGGGCCCCTGCGTTTTGCGGTCTTGTTTGTGTGTGGTCATCTGACAGTGAGGAGGTTGTTTTACACCACAATTGTACGTTCTTCGAGACCTCTGGGTAATCGGAAAAATGGGAGGGTTGTGCGCACGTAATCCAGGATAACCATACCTTCTGCTATTTCCGTGGCAGATGGCCGTCCTAAGTCGGCACCGGTTGCCCATTGGTCTCGTTGGTTTATGTGTAGTCCTTTGTGTTTGATGTTTCTGTGTTGTGCGTTGACGTTCCTTGTCCCTTGTGCGTCTCTTTTTGTGCTTGTCTGATTTGTGTTTTTGCATTGGGTGTTTTGGGGTTTTGCTGTGGGTGCTACAACTTGGTGTTGTTGGAGATCCCCTCCTTTGTTTTAAAATCCATTTGCCTCAAGGCTGAGCACTATTTTACGAGTTGACAAGAAATGAAACAAGTTATATCTCTACAAATTCGCTTTCTTAAATATCGATTGTCCCGACGTGTCGACTAGAAGAACCACACCTGTTGTCTTTATTCAAACATCCCAAGTTACCTAACGTCACTGTATCAATGACGTCATAACCGCGAACCGTAACGTGAATTAATAAATGTATGCACATGTACTATGTAACCGTCGCTTCTTTGAGCTGACAAACAATATTGAAGTCTAGATCTAATTTCTGGCGTTTATTTACAAAGGTGAATTGGGTAAGTGAAACTTTCAATACATCGGTACATTTACATATCCTGTCTTTGTAACTCTCAGCTTTGAATGATACGTAGAACGATGTACTATTACTGTTAATGATTTCACGAATTTGACATCTCATGACTGGCGGTTAAAATAACTCAATAATCGCCTTCATCACGTACAATTTCAAGACTTCTCGGCGTTCTCCGCCATTCCTAGTCACGATTTCAAGCGGGGAAGGGGGCGGCGACTACGTAGATCTAAATTGTAATTTGCATTTTATAAAAAAAATTGTATTTTCTCGACTCGTCCTCTTTCCTTTATTTTAAGATCCTTTAAAAAAAAGAAGAGGAAGCTGTTCTATTCATGTTTAAATCGTTTATTCATTTTTTTTAAAATCGTTTATGCTCTGCTCAAAATATCATCTAAAAAGGTTTTTCTTTGCTCGCAGTCCTCATGGCTGTTCCCGAACTGTGACTTATAACGGTAAATCTGATTGGATGAAAAATGATGAAAGCAAAATACAATCCTTAGCCGAAAGTACAGTTTAAAGATAAACAAAATATGATATAAATTGTGGGGGACGCCTACTCACTTCTTCTAGACCCGACTTGAAAATCATTCAAGATAGATTACCGGTATTGAGTCTGCGGAAACTTAGTGAATTCCCGCGAGAGAAATCGCTAAGCTATACTGTCCATAGTACCCCATTTTGACGATTCTTTTTAAATACGCCGTCATTCGCCAAGAGCGAGGTCTACTTTATTTTTAGGATCAATACAGGCGCCGGCGGAACCAATTTTTATTCTATCTTAAGAGTACGGTTGTTCACTTTAAACGTCCACATCGTTTTCGCAAAAAAAAAAAAAAAAATAGTGGAAAGAAAAAGGGAAAGAGGCCCCAGTCATTAATGCAAACTACCGTAATAAATAATTGAGCATAACACTTTTGAATGGTAAGTAATAGGGCTTTGATATTTCACATGTGTATTCTTTGTAAAAATATTTTTCCATTGATACCAATATTTTTTAACCTTGTGACCTGACCTTGACCTTTCACACACTTAAAAGAAAATGGTGTTTATATAATTACTAACAAAGATACCACCGGGGGCATTCGTGTCTCACAAACACGGGCTTCATTTCTTTCCCTTTTTTATTATAACTATCCGAAATAAACACAGAGAAATGGGCGAAGGTTTCGTACACTATGACACCTTGACCAACTTAATATTGTTATAACCCCTCCCATCACATCCTTGATCCGCCCTTGAAAAGGTTTGAAGGATCTATGTATGAGAAGAACAGGTCAAGTTTATGGGTGCGGTACACTTATTTCTGGGGGAGTTTTAAAAGAAATGTGTTCATTTCAACTGAATTTTATTTTATTTGATCCTATTACGATATATTTTGCGTAATGTGTTTTAATTTTTATTTTCACATCATCATCATCATCATCATCATCATCATCATCATCATCATCATCATCATCATCATCATCATCATCATCATCATCATCATCATCATCATCATCATCGACACCATTATGCAATGACCATTTGGAAGTGTCTGTCAGGGTCGAGTGCAGTTTAGATAGTTTGGCATTGAAATTACTCTACAAGTCGGATGGAGGACTAATACACAGTGTGGACTTGCTGAACATTGAATTATTTACAACACGAAATAAGAATACAGAATAATCTTTACAGATTCATCTAAATAGGAATTAATTCTCTTACTAGAACCTCACTGCAATTATGTATTCTAAATACACATATTACACATGTACATTCGAATGAGTTGTTTAATATAAATACATATGGTATACTTTGTATTAGGCTGTGTTTCTTTCTTTCTTTACATCTTGACACGATTGAGACAATTAATAAAAAGATCTCCCATACACAACAGCGAATATAGCTGGGTTGCTAAAGCTTTATTTACTACAGTTCAACGGTCAAGCAGGAATCATTTTTCGTCTGTCTGTCTGCTTGTTGAACGAGGTCAAATTGATTCTTGTTTTCTGTTATAGATTCCCGCATAGGATGCGTCGGCTGCGTACATTAACAGTTCTGTAATCTCTTTTAAAATATTTGAAAAGAAAGCTGTTAACATTGATTCATAGCCTTTATGAAATTTAAAGGTTGCTGATGTCCAGTGAGTACATAACCTCTAGATGCTCTTAACATACGTCTGTAGAATTTCAGTCACTGAGCTATGAATGTGAAATGCTTGTATTGGCTCTTTGGACCATTAAAAACTTATGACTGCATAAGCTCTGTAGACCGTAAACAACTTATGCCTGCATAAGCTCTGTAGACCGTTAACAAATTATGCCTGCATAAGCTCTGTAGACCGTTAACAACTTATGACTGCATAAGCTCTGTAGACCGTTAACAACTTATGCCTGCATAAGCTCTGTAGACCTTTATAAACTTATGCCTGCATAAGCTCTGTAGACCGTTAACAACTTATGCCTGCATAAGCTCTGTAGACTGTTAACAACTTATGCCTGCACAAGTTCCTTAGACTGTTAACAAATTATGCCTGCATAAGCTCTGTAGACCGTTATCATCTTATGTCTGCATAAGCTTTGTAGACCGTTATCAACTTATGCCTGCATAAGCTCTGTAGACCGTTATCAACTATTTACCTTACATTAAGTCTGCATAAACACATTAAGAAATGGAATGCCAGAATTAACAGATTAATGGATGTAATGCAGGGGTAGTTACATCAACATAGCCAATGTCCTGCATAATGTCTGAAGGAAAAATGTCAAAGTAAAGAAATACCTATCTCACATAACAAAGTAGGTATAAATACTTAGCTTTGAAATGGTTAGATTTAATTTACTCACATATTGCCTTAAGAGTATTAAAAAAATAATAAAAATTAAAGCAAAACTCAAAACATCACTTGAAAGCATGATTTATAATTACTGATATGAAAATCATGCAAAATATGTTTAGTTTTATATAAGATGTGATAAAAAAATAGCAGAGACTTTTTAGAAAATAGTTGAGACTCCATTATTTGTATGTTTTCTTGTACGTCTAGAATACATGCGTGTACGTATAGAATACATGCGCATGTTTTCTGTACGTCTAGAATACAGAGCTAGATACATCATACCTTGAAATATTAACCAATTATTAAACGCAACGGCAGCAGACATGAACTGTTTTATGCTCTCTCATCAGTGCTAGAAATCTATCTTGGATGAAGCAGAGGTTGCATTCTTAAGAAATACTGATTGATTCAGACTAACTGTCCGCGAGGCTCACTTCGGAAACTAGATAAACGTGCTTTTGACTATTTTATCATTCAGAATTTTAATGAAATCGATACTTTTTTTAGATCTCGCTTTCCATCGCAACAGAGAAGAGTTCTAGATAAAAAAAATTAACATTGCAGCGCCCTATTGGTGCAACGATAATATCAGCAGCATACCCAGGTAGCACAAAACATTTTTGAAACATTTCAAAAAGATCGTATTTGGGTTTCCTTTAAACTTTCTTATCAAAATGTTTTCAAAACATTCTTAAAACATTCTAGGCTATAGACAAAACATTTTTAAAATGTTTTGTTAACATTGTGTTATATCCTTACAAAAGTTAAAACGAGTTAGCTTAGAAAACATTTTCGTAACATTATCAAAATGTTTTAGAAAAATGTTTTGACTACAAATATGCTCAACATCAAATTTAAAACATTTTGATGATATTCTTAAAACATTGTGGCAAAACGTACGTTATAAAACGTTTTTACGACTTTTCAAAATTTGCCTTCTGACGTCCAGATTGGAAGTCATTACATTGACGCATATGTTTCAAATATCTTAATAGTGATATGTTATATCATAAATAAGAATTAAAACATGTTGAATTTGGAAACATTTTTACAACATTATAAAACATTTTAGAATAATGTTTTCATTTAAAGTACCCTCAACATTAAATCTATAACATTTTAGGGATATTCTCATAACATTGTAGCAAAATGTTAGAATCATACTTTATAAAACTTCTTTGTCGAATTTTTGTAATATGTCTCCTGACGTCTTGATCGGAAGTCATAACATTTACGCATATGTTTCAAATATTTTTATAGTGACATATTATATCATTAAAAATAATTTAAAATCGTTGTATTTGGAAACATTTTTACAACATTATAAAAACATTTTAGAATAATGTTTTGAACACAAGCACCATCAACACTAAATCTATAACATTTTAGGGATATTCTTAAAACATTGTTGCAAAATGTTAGAATCATACGTTATAGAACTTTTTTGACGACTTTTTGTACTACGTCTCCTGACGTCTAGATTGGAAGTCATAGCATTAACGCATATGTTTCAAATATTTTGATAGTGATATGTTATATAAAAAAATAATTTAAAATCGTTGTATTTGGAAACATTTTTACAACATTATAAAAGCTTTTTGAACAAAAGTATCATCTATATTAAATCTAAAACATTTTCAGGATATTCTGAGAACGTTGTAGCAAAATGTTAGAAACATACGTTAAAAAACTTTTGTGTCAATTTTTTGTAATTTGTCTCCTGACATCTAGATTGTAAGTCATAACATTTACGCATAGGTTTCAAATATCTTAAAAGTGATATGTTATATCATCAAATAGAATTCAACCATGTTGAATTTGGAAACATTTTTACAACATTTTAAAAATATTTTATAATAATGTTTTGAACACGAGCACCATCAACATTAAATCTATAACATTTTAAGGATATTCTTAAAACATTGTAGTAAAATGTTAGAATCATACGTTATAGAACTTTTTTGACGACTTTTTTTGTCATTTTTCTCCTGACGGCTAGATTGGAAGTCATATTATTTACGCATATGTTTCAAATATCTTAAAAGTGATACGTTGTATCATCAAAAAGAATTCAAACATGTTGAATTTGGAAACATTTTTACAACATTTTAAAAATAATTCAGAATAATGTTTTGAACACAAGCACCATCAACATTAAATCTATAACATTTTAAGGACATTCCTAAAACGTTGTATCAAAATGTTAGAATCATACGTTATATGACTTTTTTGACGAGTTTTTGTAATTTGTCTCCTGACGTCTAAATTGGAAGTCATACATTTACGCATATGTTTCAAATATCTTAAAAGTGATATGTTATATCATCAAAAATAATCTAAAATTGTTGTATTTGGAAACATTTTTACAACATTTTAAAAGCATTCTAGAATAATGTTTTGAACACACGCACTATCAACATTAAATCTATAACATTTTAAGGACATTCCTAAAACGTTGTAGCAAATTGTTAGAATCATACGTTATATGACTTTTTTGGCGAGTTTTTGTAATTTTTCTCCTGACGTCTTAATTGGAAGACATACCATTTACGCACATGTTTCAAATATTTTAATAGTGATATGTTATATCATCAAAAATTCTAAAATTGTTGTATTTGGAAACATTTTTACAACATTATAAGGACATTTTAGAGTAATGTTTTGAACAAAATTACCCTCAACATCAAATCTAATACATTTCAAGGATATTCTTAAAACATTGTAGCTAAATGTTAGAATCATACGTTATATGACTTTTTTGAGATCTTTTTGTAATTTGTCTCCTGACGTCCAGATTGGAAGTCATACAATTTTCGCATATGTTTCAAATATCTTAATAGTGATATGTTATATTATCAAAAATAATCTAAAATTGTTGTATTTGGAAACATTTTTACAACATTTTAAAAGCATTCTAGAATAATGTTTTGAACACACGCACTATCAACATTAAATCTATAACATTTTAAGGACATTCATAAAACGTTGTAGCAAAATGTTAGAATCATACGTTATATGACTTTTTTGACGAGTTTTTGTAATTTGTCTCCTGACGTCTAAATTGGAAGTCATACCATTTTCGCATATGTTTCAAATATCTTAAAAGTGATATGTTATATCATCAAAAATTCTAAAATTGTTGTGTTTGGAAACATTTTTACAACATTTTAAAAACATTTTAGGATAATGTTTTGAACACACGCACCATCAACATTAAATCTATAACATTTTAAGGACATTCCTAAAACGTTGTAGCAAATTGTTAGAATCATACATTATATAGCTTTTTTGTCGACATTTTGTAATTTGTCTCCTGATAGGAAGTCAGAACAATCACCCATATGTTTCAAATATCTTAATAGTGATATGTTATATCATCGAAAAGAATTAAAACATGTTGTATTTGGAAACATATTTACAACATTATAAGAACATTTTAGAATAATGTTTTGAACAAAAATACCATCAACATCAAATCTAAAACATTTTAAGGATATTCTTAAAACATTATAGCAAAATGTTAGAATCATACGTTATAAAACTTCTTTGTGGATTTTTTGTAATTTGTCTCCTGGTGTCTAGAATGGAAGTCGTAACATTAACACATATATTTGAAATATCTTAAAAGTGATATGAAATATCATCAAAATTAATTGAAAATTGTTGTATTTGGAAACATTTTTACAACATTCTAAAAACATTTAAAGATAATGTTTTGAACACAAGCACCATCAACATTAAATCTATAACATTTTAAGGACATTCCTAAAACGTTGTAGCAAATTGTTAGAATCATACGTTATATAACTTTTTTGTCGACATTTTGTAATTTGTCTCCTGACGTCTAGAGTGGAAGTCATAACATTTACGCATATGTTTCAAATATCTTAAACGTGACATGTTATATCATCAAACAGAATTCAAACATGTTGAATTTGGAAAACTTTTTACAACATTTTAAAAACATTTTAGAATAATGTTTTGAACACAAGCACCATCAACATTAAATCTATAACATTTTAAGGATATTCTTAAAATATTGTAGCGAAATGTTAGAATCATATGTAATATGACTTTTTGATGACTTTTTGTAATTTGTCTCCTAACGTCTAGATTGGAAGTCATAACATTTACGCATATGTTTCAAGTATTTTAATAGTTTTATATCATCAAAAATAATTTAAAATCGTTGTGTTTGGAAACATTTTTACAACATTTTAAAAACATTTTGGAATAATATTTTGAACACACGCACAATCAACATTAAATCTAATAAAAGGACATTCCTAAAACGTTGTAGCAAAAAGTTAGAATCATACGTACGTTATATGACTTTTTGACGAGTTTTTGTAATTTGTCTAGAATGGAAGTCATAACATTAACACATATACTTGGAATATCTTAATAGTGATATGTTATAGCATCAAAAAGAATCAAATTTTAAACATGTTGAATTTGGAAACGTTTAAACAACATTTTAAAAACATTTTAGAATAATGTTTTGAACAAAAGCAGCCTCAACATTAAATCTATAACATTTTAAGGATATTCTTAAAACATTGTAGCAAAATGTTAGAATCATACGTTATATAACTTTTTTGAGAACTTTTTGTAATTTGTCTCCTGACGTCCAGATTGTAAGTTCTACCATTTACGCATACGTTTCAAATATCTTAATAGTGATATGTTATATCATCAAAATGAATTTAAAATTGTTGTATTTAGAAACATTTCTACAACATAATAAAAATATTTATTAAATCTATAACATTTTAAGGATATTCCTAAAACATTGTAGCAAAATGTTAGAATCGTACATTATGAAACGTTTTTACGTCTTTTTAAAATCTGCCTTCTGACGTCCAGATTGGAAGTCATAACATTTACGCATATGTTTCAAATATCTTAACGTATCCAATGTACAAATGAAGATCTCGCGGACGTCTCGTTCATTTAAACAGTGTTAAAATGATCTCGGTAATCTTCGGCAGTGTCTCGATAGTTTCCGTGGTTTGAGTGATGGTCAGCATGTTGACCTTTGATGATAGAAACCATTTTTTATGTTGTATTAGGTATATTTAGGTAAAATTATGCCATGATTCTAACTATATAATACACTTGATATTTATTTGTACAACGGATACCTTAATAGTGATATGTTATATCATCAAAAGAATTAAAACATGTTGACTTTGGAAACATTTTAAGAACATTATAAAACTTTAAAAATTTGAATAATGTTTTGAACAAAAGTTCAATCGACATTAAATCTATAACATTTTAAAGATATTATTAAAACATTGTAGCAAAATGCTAGAATCATACTTTATGAAACTTTTTTGAATACTTTTTTGTAATTTGTCTTTCTAAGTCTGGATTTGAAGTCATTACATTTATGCAATGTTTCAAATATATTGATAGTGATATGTTATATCATCAAAACGAATTAAACATGTTGAATTTGAAAACACTTTTACAATTAATAATTGTTAGAATCATTACCTATGTAAAGGTAATGTGTGGTCATTGTCCGTGAAGCTCTGTTTATAACTCGCTATAGGTACTGAGTGTAGACCGGTTCGGGATAGCCTACGTTGCACATGTGTTGATTTCGATATGTAGTTATTCAGGTATATTCTTGTGTGGAAGTAAATTAATTAGTTTTGTGTGGATACGAGAGTCCTGTATGGATATCGGAGCCCTGTGTGAAAAGCCAAAATGAGCAGTTTTAAGATATAAGCTCTTTTTGTACGTCCATAACGGTGAGTTACATGCATAATTACTATGTTTGCAGTTTTTATTGTTTTATATTACTTTGATCACTTCATGAATGAATATATACAATATATGATATTTCTGCAGTTATTTCTATAATAGATAACTATTTACATGCATAATGAAATAACTACGTATGTGATATACGAACACTCATGTTTTTTAAATTAGTATTTAGTATTAATCAATATTGTTATAGGTGACCAAAGTGTGATCTCTTAATTGTCCTCTGATGTCTTGTCCTGCCACCCTCTACAAGTTATATATAATGGCCCGTTTGAATTATGACATTTGAAGTCCAGTATAATGAACATTTAAGGACATCGAATCATCTTGAAATATCCTTTATACGGAGGCCTATAGACGTCAACATTTTTGTTGATTAGCATTTGAATTGTGATGTAGAAACAGACGTATTAGTTTAGATTTTGTTTATATGATTTACCTTCCGGAGTATGTGAGTGTACTTTGTATTTTCCTTATCATGTTTCATTTCATATTCTTGCGAATAAACTTACTTGAAATTGAATAAGGGTTTTGGCGAATCTTTGAGAGTTGATGCTGTTTAAGGTTTCTCATTTATTCTGAAAACACATTTTGATCAACATTTTCAGGATCTTCCTGAAACATTGTTGAAAAATGATAGATTCACACGTTAAATTCTTATTTTTCGACTTTATGTTATTTGTCTTCTAACGTCCTGATTTAAAGTAATGACAATTACCCATTCTATCTTACTGATGATATGTATATAATCAAAACAAGAGGACCCAGAGGGCCACGATCGTACATTTACTATAAGGATATCAATATACATAAAACAAAAGGAAGTTTGTCAAAAACTTGACTTCGAGGTGGAACCAAAAAATAACAACACTTTTTAGACATCTCTCTAGATCATCCTGATGCTTTGAATTTGTAGATTTGTGCTTGGCTTCACGGTGCCCCATGATTTATTTTTGCCTAAGGTGGCGCCCCCTGTTGAAGAATCGAAGGTAGACCATTGAAATTGTATTAGAATAATCAAACGCTTTTTATACCGTGAATATTACCCTTCTGTTACCAGATGGACTAAATCTACAGCCTTGTACAAGCGCATTCTTAAGAATTGCGCTCTAACTGACTGACGAGGGGACGCCATGACAGGCCCTTTCCAAACCTCTTCAAGGAAGACAGGGCCCCGACCACCTGTTCTCTGAATCTCAGTCAGATTTCTCAGGTGATAACATGCATTAGCCCGCTACAGCCGGCAAAGCACTGTATTCCGTACGCATTCTGTTTTTACATCCATTTACATATCCATCTGTGTGTTTCTTGGTCCCTGCGTCATGCTGACTGTTTCTATGTTCATCTTACAGTGAGGAGATTATTTTTCACCACAGTTGTACGTTCTTCGATACCTCTGGATAATCGGGAAAGTGGGATGGTTGTGCGCACGTAATTTGGATTACTACACAGTCTGCTACTGACGTGGCAGATGGCCGTCCTGCACAGTCTGCACAGAGTGCCTATTGGTCTCGTTGGTTTATGTATATTATAATTTGTCTTTGATGTTTCTATGTAATTTATCGTTCCTTGTACCATTTGCGTCTCTTTCTCTGCATGTCTGCTTTGTGTTTTTGCAGTGGGTGTTTTGTAATTTGCTGTTGGTGTTGCAACCGGGTGTTGTTAGAGATCCCCTTCCTTTCTGTAAGTGTTTTTAAAATTGTTTGAAGCTGACAATCCCCCCTTTATTTTTACATTTGAAAACAAATTATAAACATTCTATCAGTTGAAATTTCAGCCTAAAATACCGCTAAAAGCATTTAGTAACTGGAATATGCCAAATATGCAGTAAATGAGAGTCTAAAATCATACACATAATGAAATAAATAAAGAAAATGCAAAAATGGGCATTTCTGACTACGTCCGAAAAGACGTCAAAAACGCGTAAAAATTTTAATTTTAATTTTGGTTCCACTCCGAAGTCAAATTTACATATTGGTCAAAATGTTTTGAAACAGTTAGTTTATATGTTTTAAGCAAATATTTAGGAGATGTTTCACAAAAAATGTTTTGAAAATGTGATTTTGTTGACTGTTAATAACATATTTTTTTAACATTATATTGAAATGTTTCAGTGAGATTCTGTTATACTGTCTGAGAGGAATCATTTTAAGAACGTGTTTGAAAAATATTTTGAAAATAAGATTTTGTAAGGTTTCAATAACATTTTTAAATCTTCTTTCGAAACATTTTGTCAAAATGTGTTTGTAACATTTAATTCATATGTTTTAAGCAAATATTTAGAAAACGTTTCACGAAAATGTTTTGAAAATGTGATTTTGTAGAGTTTTGATAACATTCTTAGATCATTTTGAATAAACATTATATTGCAATGTTTCAGCAATATTTTTTATTGCATTCGGGGAGACATTACTAAAACGTGTTTGAAAAATATTTTAAAAAAATTATTTTGTAAGGTCTCAATATCATTTCAAAAACTTTTCTAGTAATATTTTGTCAAAATGTTTTAGTATCATTTAACTTATATGTTTGAAGCAAATATTTAGGAAATGTTTCACGAAAATGTTTTGAAAATGTGATTTTGTGGAATTTTGATAACATTCTTAGATCATTTTGAATAAACTTATATTGCAATGTTTCAGCAATATTTTTTATTGCTTTCGGGGAGACATTTCTAAAATTTGTTTAAGAAATGTTTCAAAAACATTATTTTGTAAGGTTTCAATAACATTTCAAAAACTTTTCCAGTAATATTTTTTCAAAATGTTTTTATATCATGTAACTTATATGTTTGGAGCAAATATTTAGGAAATGTTTCACAAAAATGTATTCGAAACGTGATTCTGTGGAGTTTTTATAACATTTATAAAACATTAGTTATATACATAATATTCTTGTTACATTTAGTCATGTTTTTATAACATATTTATATAACATATATATTTCAATATTGACAATTTCAACCATTAGGTTGGTATCACTGCTGGTGGATTGTTAGACCCGAGTGTATCACTCGCCTAGTTATTGTGTTTACGTACTGCAATGAATTATATTCTAAATTTACTGTCATCCAGTTAGACCTAAATCTTAAAACTAAGAAATATCACCCTCACTGCATAGCTCTGTCTTTGGCTGGGATTTCAGCATACTTTGTACGGTCATATTTAGATTTTAAAAGCTCCTTTCGCCTACCTGCCAACGATTTTTGTCTGGCCATATTTGTCACTTCAATATGCTTGTCGAGTGTCACTGCTGGTGAAATAGGAGTTCCCTAAGGCACATGTAGCCACGTTCGGTCAATTTCGGTTGGTCGTTTCTTCAAACGCATTTGAAAATTTCTGCTTACAAAATTTCTCAAATTTCTAAAAACTAGGGCTGGGACGATACATCGATATATCGATAAATCGCGATACAGTGTTCCACGATATGCGTATCGATACGTTGGACCTGTATCGCGATATCCGGACCCATTTTAACTCCATTCAAAGGCACGAAAATGCTCGGTAACTTCGTCGATTGAAAGCTTCGGGATAACTGAAACGTGCGACTTATTGACTTAAAAGGGTAAAGATGTTATCCTTGACTAATCTTCCTATGTTTGCTCCGGATAGTATGCAATTCGCACAATGCATTACAGTATAATTGACAATTTTATTTGCGGTACAGGCGGAAAGATCGCCTTGATATGCGTATGCGCTTCTAAATTTTTTTTAGAAATGCATATGCATATCCAGCCTGTGGTTTGCGGGAATCTAGCCGCAGAAACGGCCAACGACACTTGGATATTTTGTTGGTCCGTGTCGTTGTCCATTCCGCGGCTAGCGGGAATCCTACAGATATTTGTCTTCTCAAACTCATGTTCGTTTAAAAAATTTAAAGCGGCGAAAGTAAAGTTTTCAGAATCCGTATCTAACGCGATCTTGATATTTACCATTTTGTAAGATACTATTGTCCAGAGAAAGTACCTGATGTCTGAATGGATCATAGTGGGTGAGAGTGAGACCGACGTGAAAACGGCATGAAATAACTTATGTCCAGTAGCTATTCATGCGTGATTTGTCATCGAATTTTTTTAGATACTGGCGTTCGACCTAAATCTCTTCCATTTAAGATGATTTCATAAAAGAGTTCTGAAATCGTATGTAATGCTAGTTACTTAACTTTGTAAATTTTTAATATAAAACCGACTCGTGTCAATGACAAATATGGATAATGACCATATCCCTGTCTACAGTACAAAATCGATAATTCAGAAAATCAGAAACCGAAGGCATACAAAATCAGGATAAAACAGGAACCAAAGCAAACAAAAACAAAAACCTCCACCATATAAAAAGAAGCGAACTCCCGATATGAGAGTGAGACCAGGTGCCCAGGAAGAGTAAGCATCTCCTGCTTGCATGCTTGAAAGTCGGAATGTTCAGCTTTTTGAAGAAGAAGGAAAAAAACGTCTGTCTACTACGATCTTTATATATCTATTATATTTTCTATTCACGTCAGCGACAACTTAACTCGAGCATAAAATCATAAAAGATTAGTAGATTACGTCCACGTGGTTAACGCACATGCTCTCTCTCTCTCTTTCTCTCTCTCTATATCTCTCTCTCAAAATTTTGTTAATACATGTACATAAAATAAAACGTACAGAGACAGAGAACCCGTTCATCCTAAAAAACAAAGTGCAGGATGTATCCATCGAATAAAATCAAACACATTTAATGAACAATTATGCTGTAATCCTTTCAATATGGTAGAGAAAGGAGCGTGTGTTATGATTGTTATACTTTTAAATAAGATTTCCTCATGAAAAAAAAACCAGTCTAGGATTATTCGAATAGGAAGGGGAACTGAAACGAGAGATATAAAATGTAATCCCATGTATTGAAAAAAGGCAGAGGGGGATTAAATAAATTAATGAACTTTTCATTTTCAAACCGAGAGCACGAGACCCTCTTATTTACCAATTCATGGCTTGTCTTGTTGATGCAGTTACTGAGAAAATGAACATACAAAAAAGAGTATAAATACATGTTAAGGTGAAAACGTAATTGCAAAGGGTACATATTTGTTCTTGTAGCTTGACTTGTAGCTAACTAGCCTCTGTCTTTCAGTACTAACTTGTGATGTTATATTGTTTTAAGTTTGAAAAGTTTGTTTTGCTTGGGATTTTTTTATCTTGATTATTCCAGGATCTAGAAAAAACATACTATTATTAGTCTTTATCAAAATATTTCAATGTTATACTTGAGTTTCATTCTATACAGCCTGAATCCTCATTATAGCAATATACATCAGAAATATCGTGATACATATCGTATCGTAGGCACTATATCGTGATACGTATCGATACGCTCGAGACCCGTATCGTCCCAGCCCTACTAAAAACCTGGGTCTTGTAGCATCATATCCAAGCCATCTTGCTACGTCTTTCGGTATATTTAGGACATAATTTTCACAGATTTTGGCCATTTTACATTGTTTAGATTGAGGATCACTGACGAGGGTTAAATACCCGAAACGTGCGTGTCTGGTCCATGCTGACAATTTATCTGCACTTAAATGATGCTAATGAATTTGAAGAAGTTAAAGATTCTGAAAGCATCCGACACAAAATTTGGAGCAAGAGGAAATTAACAGTATATATTGTAGACGGCGCCAGGAAAATCCACTTTGGCTTTTTTTCAACCTCTTTGACATTAATAATGCGGAAGTGTTCCAACTCTATACCTTCTTGAAGAACATTTTAACCATTTTTATGAACCAGACAAGTGTTTCGAATGTTAAATTCTCATCAGTGATGCTTCCAGCCGCAGTACTTTTGCAGGAGCAGCCTAAATTGATATCTGCAGCGTCCTTTAGTGCTATTTTTAAATTTAAATTTGTGTATGTGCTTTACAGAGGGTGCGAGGCTCCAAATTTCCTTTTGGTCGATTAAGTACTACTGGAGAGGATTTAATATCCGAAACACATATTTAGTACAATTAAATTGGAACTATAGATCATATATTTCATTATTGACAATTGCAATATTTCAGTGACGTTCTTTTCTAGTGTTTTCGAGGAAACATTTCTATAAGATGTTTGAAAAATATTTTAAAAACATTATTTTGGTGAGGTTTCAATAACATTTCAAAATCTTAAATTGAAACACTTCGTCAAAATGTTTTTGTAACATTATTATTGTCTTTAGCAATCATTTGAGAAATGTTTAGGGAAAAACATTTTGAAAACATAATTTTGTGGAGTTTTATTAACATTTTTAACTAACATCATAATGCAATGTTTTAATGACATTCTTCTCAAATGTTTCTGGGGAAACATTTCTGAAACGTTTTTAAAAATACTTAATAAAAATATTATTTGTAAGGTTTCAATAACGTTTTAAAAGTGTTTTTCTGAAACTTTTGTCAAAATGTTTTGAAACATTTGACTTAAATGTCACAATACAGATAAGTTCTGGATCAGTGGAGCTTGAAGACACCATGTCGAAATATGAATCTATCATTTCGTATCGATGTTAAGATGTTATATATGTTTTAAAACATTCTTCAAAAACATTTTGATAAACCTTTTCAAATGTTTCCAAATTTAACATGTTTTGTCTTTTTAGCTCACCTGAGTTTTTGAAGAATATTTAGAATATTAATACTTAAACATAAATCTATTACATCTCATGATTTTTTTGCTTTAAACATGTTAGCTAAATGTTACAAAAACATTTTGACAAAATGTTTCAAAAGAAATTTTTGAAATGTTACTGAAACCTTACAAAATAACGTTTTAAAAATATTTTTGAAGCAAGTTCTAGAAACATTTCAGAAGAATGTCACTTAAACATTGCAATATAATGTTTATTCAAAATGTTTTTAACATGTTATTAAACCTCCACAAAATCACCTTTACAAAACATTTTTGAGAAACATTTCCTAAATGTTTGCTTTAATCATATAAGCTAAATATTACAAAAAACATTTTGACAAAATGTTTCAAATGAAGTTTTTGAAATGTTATTGAAACCTTCAAAATAACGTTTTTAAAATAATTTTAAAACAAGTTCCTGAAACATTTCAGAAGAATGTCAATTTAACATTGCAATAAAATGTTTATTCAAAATGTTTTTAAAATGCTATTAAAACTCCACAAAATCACGTTTCCAAAACATTTCCGTGAAACATTTCCTTAATGTTTGCTTAAAACATATAAGTCAAATGTTTCAAAAACATTTTGACAAAATGTTACAAGAAAAGTTTTTAAAATGTTATTGAAACCTTATAAAATAATGTTTTTAAAATATTTTTGAAATAAGTTCTATAAACATTTCAGAAGAATGTCACTTAAACATAACAATTAAATGTTTATTCAAAATGTTTTTAAAATGTTATTAAAACTCCACAAAATCACGTTTTCAAAACATTTTCGTGAAACATTTCCTAAATGTTTGCTTAAAACATATAAGTCAAATTTTTCAGAAACATTTTGACAAAATGTTACTAGAGAAGTTTTTAAAATGTTATTGAAACCTTACAAAATAATGTTTTTAAAATATTTTTGAAACAAGTTCTATAAACATTTTAGAAGAATGTCACTTAAACATTGCAATAAAATGTTTATTCAAAATGTTTTTAAAATGCTATTAAAACTCCACAAAATCACGTTTTCAAAACATTTTCGTGAAACATTTCCTAAATGTTTGCTTAAAACATATAAGTCAAATGTTTCAAAAACATTTTGACAAAATGTTACTAGAAAAGTTTTTAAAATGTTATTGAAACCTTTCAAGTAACGTTGTTCAAATGTTTTTGAAACACGTTTTAGAAATGTTTTCTCGACAATATTTAAAAAGAATGTCATTTAAACATTACAGTGTAATATTTATTCCAAATGTTTTTAAAATGTTATTAAAACTCCACAAAATCACGTTTTCAAAACATTTCAAAGAAATATTTTCCAAACCATTTTAGAATATTTTTAAAACATTTTAAAAACATTTCTGTGTTAGCTGGGTAGGAAACTTAACAGGTCCCGGCTGTCAACCGATAAATGTGACTAGCTTTTTCAACAGACCACAAAGAAGACCTCTAAGTCATGGCCTTCGTACATGTGATAGGCCTGAGATACACAGTTTCTCCTTCGATGACTTGGTTACATTTTTGAATGATCCTCTAGGCCTGCATTATATTCGTACCAAATTATACTCTGTTCCTTTACGGAAGTTACACGAAATATACGAATATACGAAGGACCTCACATTTACCAATTCACGTTCCCCAGAATACAGACTACAAGGAGTCAACTTGGACATTTCTACTTTTCGTTTATTTCAAGCAGTTAGATCAGATAAATCAGAGGAGAAGACAAACCGTCCTTTCATGAAAGTAAGATTTACAAACAAAGGTATTGATAAATTGAATCTTGGTCAAATTTTGAATCAAAAACTGTCACAGAAAAAAATCCTAACAAATTTCGAAAGAAAAGAAACTCCTTGTATTTCCTACAGCTACACACCAACAGTTGCATCTAAAATTTACAATTACAAACGATTCTTGCAGTGTATTGGTATCCCTCACTACATCCACTTCGTTGCAAGTGTTCTTCATCGGATTTCAACTACTCTCCTTGTGAACACGTTACTACTGGTGACTCTAGTATAGTCAAGAACAACAAGTTGTGAGAAATATTAAAAAAGGGTCCCAAATACAGAGAAAGTATGTCCTTTACATGGAACCAAAATGTCAAAATTATCATGGACTCTTGTGAGGAATATGCAAAACGTTTGGTAAAGAAAGTGGATGTACAGCTCGACACCCTTTCCGAATGGATAAGATCCATTAGAGGGTTAATATTATCTAGAATTTACCGATTAAAATCAACTGTGAACACCAGATTTGAGTCTTTATTTTAAGACCCTGATGTTATCACAGAGCTTACCTACCTCCAAGAACAGCGGACAAAGCCTCAAATAATTACACATTTACTCGCAAAAGTACAATTTCGACAGTCTAGTTAAAGAGTTGGGTTAAAATTCAACACCTGGAAATTCCACTTACACCCCAATAAACCTTCCTGCCTCTGAAATAATAGATAACCAGAAATCAGCTCTTGCTTCCTTTGACTTCGACACTAACAATTTAGATTTAGATTTACCATACTTATACTGCATATCTAAAATGCATAAGAATCCGTACAAACAACGTTTCATTGTTGGTTCCTCAAAATGTTCTACCAAATCTGTATCGATCTTACTCACCAAAGTTTTATCTGAAATCAAATCTGGGCTTCAAAAATATTGTTCGACAGTATAATGCTCGCAGTGGTATCAACCAGATGTGGATTTTAAAGAATTCGAAGGAACTTTTAGAACATCTGAAATCCAGTCATTTCAGTAGAGTCCTTTCGATCAAAGCCTTTGATTTTTCGACACTACAATTCCACATTCTAAATTGAAAGAAAGACTCGCAAAAATTATAAGTAATGCGTTTACAAGTAAGAACGGTAATCGCAAAAAAAAAAAAAACATATTGTTGTTCACTATGACAAAACCTACTTTGTAAAAGAAAAGTCCGATTCTGAAAATAAGTACACTGAAACAGATATTATTCAGATGTTAAACTTTCTGATCAACAACATTTTGTGGTGTTTGGAGGAAAGGTCTTCCAGCAAATTGTCGGAATTCCGATGGGGACCAATTGTACCCCACTCCTTGCCGACATTTTCCTTTACTCGTACGAAGCTGAATTCATTTAAACTTTGGTCTCTGAAGGGAAAAGATACTTAGCTTCTGACTTCAACTTGACTTACAGATACATAGACGATGTGTTGTCCATCAATAATCCAAAATTTGCGGATTACCTCAGCTTTATCTTTCCTTTAAAGATTGAAGTCAAAGAAACTACAGAGACAAATAATTCAGCATCCTATTTGGACATAATGTTGTCCTATGACACTGATGATCACATGAACACCTCACTTTGTGACAAACGTGACAACTTCAATTTCAGCATTACAAACTTTCCTTTTCTGAGTAGCAACATCCCTTCATCGCCTGCTTATGGCGTGTTCATATCTCAATTGATACGCTATGCCAGAGCAAGTACCAAATATACGGATTTTGTTCTGAGAGCTAGGCGTCTTTCAGATAAGCTTCTAAGTCAGGGATATGTTTGTGACCGACTAACATCGTCACTGAGGAAGTTCTACGGTAGAAATGGGGAACTTGTCATACACTATGATGTCCCATCCTCCACAATCGTGGATGATATTCTGTCCTAGATCATTTGAACCATCCAACCAAAGATTGTACTCTATGACTTCCGAAATGGAAATAACCGGATGTGACAGTTCTAACGAATCGAAGCGGCGGGTGTTGCATGCAAGCAGGAGATGCTTACTCTTCCTGGGCACCTGGTCTCACTCCCATATCGGGAGTTCGCTTCTTTTCATATGGTGGAGGCTTTTGTTTGTTTGCTTTGGTTCCTGGTTTATCCTTATTTTTGTATGCCTTTGGTTTCTGATTTTCTGAATTATCGATTTTGTGCTGTATACTGGGATATAATCATTATACATATTTGTCATTTTAAATAGATGGAAAGGACACTCTCCTCCGTAATAAAGGATCAGATTATCAGCATGGAATTTCATTTAGGAAATAACTAGCTTCTGACGTTATGTTTGAGAACGGTAGATGCAGATTTTACGGTCGTAAACTGAGTTTTTTTTTCTGGCGTCGCGTTAGCGGAGCCAGAAAAACGGATGTTTGCACCGTACAATCAGCATTTACCGTTCGCAAATATAACAAGAAGCTAGTTATTCCAATTCTAATGCATCATACATTTTTGTGAATATCAAGCGAAATGTGACGTTAGAAACTTCAAAGCCTAGTATGTTTTAGTTTTACTGTCGTAACAAAGGAGCAAACAACCAATGAAATGCGACGTTATAGCGACATTGCATTAGAATTTGTTCTACATTACTTCATGAATATTGTTGAAACCCCGACAAATGGAAATTTGGAGAAGAACTGCAATGAAGGTTTACGCAAAATAAGGGGAAACAACAATAAATCTTTTTTTTTCATAATAAAAGATCTAGCTAATTAATAAGATATAACAGAGTACGTCTATAAAATAATTTAACAATTTTATGATTTCAAGTGCAAGTGCCCCAAGTTTTGAACAATGGTGTAAGCATCTGGCACGCAGTAACATAAGTGACCTCTGCATAGTTCCAGTTGAAGAAAACGGGATGATCTCCAGCATGACCATCCTACATTCACCCAGCGAAACAAAGTCACAAGAAAGTGCTACGTAAATAACATCTGACAAAAGTACAAACCAAAAACAAATAAGTTCTGAGCGAAATCGGAAAAGGTCGTTTGTGCGCATAATGATGCGAGAATGAGGGTTGAGTCGGTAACTAAATGCAAATCAGGATGGACGCACTTTAGTTGTGATCTTGCGTTTTAGTTCGAAAAGCCTTTGAAGAAGGTTGAAGGTTGGAGCACTTCACTTTCTCTAAAACTGACTACAGTTTGAGTTATTTCAATGATTGTAATATATGTTTTATCGTACTAGACGCGTGTTCCTCGTCCTTAGTACTTAATTTTAAACAGTTTGAATAAAGCCAAATTGAATATTCAAAGCACCATCTATAATAAAGACTTATTTCCTCTTGCCAAAATGGGCGGCTCTAAAAAATGATTCTTAAAAGTTTAACAAACCGTCCATCCCCCTCCGTCTGTTTCCATGTCACAATATGCCTGGAATTCCCTGTCTCTAACGATCAGGTTATACACTCCACTCTGTGCGTCAGGATCCATTATCTTGTACCACATACAATCCATTATCCCTGAAGGAACAGATTTATAATTGTGAAGATACAAAATCAAATGAAACGTAACTTGATGATTTAGGAATAAGTTATTCGTCTTAATTATTGTACTCAAAGTATGTCGTCGGACATTTGATTGAATGTTTTATCGATATTCCTTGTATATTATTACTACCATTAAATTTTCTTCACGTAATTTCATGGTGTTCAATACTATTCAAGCTTTTCTTTCTTCGTGTAACAAGACACAACGTCTATCAGCATCATTATTTACCAACTTAGTTGATTATAAAGTCAGAGAAAGACAGACTTATTACAGCACAGAAACCTAAAGCAACATGTACAGTAATCTCTCTGACAATACACGTTCAGTAGGTAATAATTCGGAAGGTTCCAACTCTATACCATCTTGAACAAAATTTCAAACCTATTTATCATACACCAAACTCGTGTTTCGGTTCTTAAATACTCATCAGTAATGCTTCCAGTCAAAGTGATTTTCACAAGCCACCTAAATTCATTTCAGTAGCGCCCTCTGGTTTTTAGCATCTAATTTGTGCATTTGCATTAAAGAGAGTTTGCGGTTCCAACTTTCCGGTAGGGTCGATTCAGTAGCATATCCAAATAAAATCTGTATTCAAAATAGCATTCGGTGTTACGCTTCAAATTCAACCGATGGATACTATTCAATTTTAAAGTAAAAGTAAAGGTAGGGTTTATGGTCTCGTTTGCCTGAGCCTCACGCGACTTCTACAATCACTCTTGTGCTTATCTTTTGTCCTTTGTTGCACGGTCTACCTTGTAGACGGTAATTAACACCTTTCCAGAAGGTGCAATAATTTTCATTCCGTTTCAATGATAAGATAAGTGATTGAACTAATGATTGAATGAGTCCTTGACTGACTACCATGAATAGTTTTCTCAAACTAGCAATGCAGCAATCATCGGTAATTATTGTTTGATGACCAAGCAATTGCCGTGCAACAAGTGGGTTATACAACTGCTCCTCGGGCTACGCCCTCGGAGACAGTAATATGATCCTTTACATAAACGTTTCAACGAATAATGAAGGGAGGGGATCACCAACAACACTCGGTTTCAGAACTCACAGCAAAACACCAAAAACACCGAGTGCAAACACAGTTACACGCACGGAAAGAGACGCAAAAGAGACAAGGAACAACAAATTACACCATAGAAATATCAAACACGAAAGACTACACATAAACAAACGAGACAAATATGCAACCGGTGAACATAGCTTTGCATTTACAGAAATATCATACCATTGCTTTGAAACAAGATACTCTTAATCCAATCTCTTTGTAATGACATTTCATTGAATAAGCGCTGTTTCTCTTTTTTAAGTTCTTCCATTTTCTTTCTTAAATCAATGCTATTTTTTGCATTTACTCTAACTAACTCATCCAGTGCCGGGCACTCAGTATTGGAGATGAGGGTCTGGCACGCCGTCAATTTAATAAATATGGCGATAAATGGATATATCCACTTCATCTGAAAAGAAAAAAAAATACAAGAATAGCAACTACCTGCATACATTTTGCGTTTGTTGTCAAAACAGAGAAGAAGCATTCGCCTCATTGATTGGTTTTAAGATAAACATTCCAGTTGTGCTTTATATCTAAGACAATTTCGATGAATTCTTTCAGGCGACAGAGATGGAAAGAACTTAATTCATACACTTAAAACATTAAATCGCGGAGTCGTTTGAAGTATTCATGGGAATCCATGTATACATACAATTTATAAGTAATTATAAGTAAGCAACTTTGCACTATATTTTCTTTAGTACCCATTTTATTGTACTAGACACGTGTTTCGGTTGAAACGTTGATCAGAGCAGAGAGGTTGAGCGAGAAGCAGCTTAACCAAATGCATTTATTTAGCCACTATCTTTCTCACAGAAGCAATTTTTATTATCTATCGCTATTTCTGTCAAAAGGTTTCCGCTTCTTCTCTCCTCCTAAATGAGCTGATTTCTCTACCTTGTTTACACAACTAATGTGAAGCTCTTTGTACTTGACAAAATACGTCAAACAAGTTTCCGGCTGTCCACTCGAGAAATTCATGATAGAAAAGAATATAACTATCATGATATAATGATGCTATCTTTGTAAAAAATGACACACGATTGGGTACTTGTTCTTATCATTCTCTTTCGTGATATGTTTTTTATTTAAGTGTGTGAAAGACTTTCGACATTTTTTGTTTTTACATTCTAAGAATATATTGATAAAAGCTTTTTTTACCACGCTTTGTCCAATTGATTTACTTCTTCTACTTTATTGATGTGTATTGGTACATGTCATAGGGACTATAGATATATAAAGATTATTCCTAAACATCCATCTTAAATTTTGATCATTTTCGAGGGGGCTGATCTTTGTGAAAGGTAGTAGGAATGTTAAATACATGTATGAAGTCTAAAGTCTCTATCAACACTCGGTTAATTGCAGAACCGACATCAAAACACCAAAAAAACTTATGCAAAAACACAGAGTTAGCGCGTACTGCCAGGGACGAAAAGAGGGACAAGAAACACCGAAAAAAAAAAACCAAAAAAAGGACCACAAAAAACCAATGAGACCAATCGGCAATCTAAAGGTTTTTATCTTGTTGTTTCTTTTTTTTTGTATTGCGGTCTTTCTTGACAGAAGCTTCCTTATCTTGTGTCATAAAATCGAAAATGAAGTCTACATTATTTCATAGTTTGGAGTTTGGGGCTTTGGGGATAAGTGCCAGTGTTCCGTTTTCTGTCGGTACAGGGTAAGTAGTCTTCCTTTAGACTTTTTTTTTAGTTATATGTGCTTCGTATACTTCTAGAGCACAATAAATATTACCGCATCTGGGAATTAATATTTAGCGTTTGGAATAATATGTCAAAGAATGTTGAATTCATTAAAAATAAATTTTGAAAAACGTTTTATAAATAATCAAATTAATCATGTTTTGTATTAGTAGTTGAACCAAATAATGGACTTAAAATATATTTGGAATTCTTTGAAATTTAACAGCGAGGATATTTATTTTGAAATTTTAAAAGACTTTATTCATTTAACAACGTTTAATAAACAAGATTCAAACGGGTTTCAGATGTTGGCGTGAGGTAGAGACCGGAGAACACAAGGAAAACCTCGTATAACTGAGTGGGCGACCGCCATACCCTCCCACATAAGACCCCTTTGCCGAATCAGAAATTCAATCCTGGGACCGTAGAGGTGAGATGCGAATGCACGTCCACTGAGCTAACTGAAATTATTAAGGAATCCGACTACCGTCGGAATCCTTTCTGTTATTCTATTGTCTTTTCTTTATTCTTATTATTCTTATTATCATTCTTACCCCCAAACGTTCCAGACACTTTACAAAAAAGTACTTCAATATATGATGAAGTACAAAATACCATGTGAAAGAGCGTATGAAGTTTTTTTCTTGTCGAAAAATTCACATATGCCCCCGCAAGAGGTCATCAAAGGTCAAATATTTAAACTCTTATAACTCCTAAAGTAACCGTACGATTTGAACAAAATGTGTTTTATATTGTTCTTTGGACAATTTGCAAACTTTTATACGCTCACATACTGGATGAAAGATTTACGGTTTCCGAGCTATTACGAGTTGAAAATGAAATTTTAAATTGGCACAGTGCCAATTTCTACAGTTTTTGAGATTTTGAGTTGAAACTTGGATGGTAGGTTACTTATGGGTAGTCTTTTAATGTTGACTTAGTTTCAAGGTCAAATTTTTGACTATAGAACAAAAACGGTTTGACCTTGAGAGTTCAAACTTCATACATATAATCGTTAAGCCAAGCCCTTTCACCTTGAACTTGAGCCAAGGTCAAACCCTTCTTCTCAAGGTCACAACAAACTATAAAACAAAGACTGTTTGACGTTGAATGTTCAAACTTTACACAAATATTCCTTGCATCAAGACCACTCACCTTCACCTTGACCCAATGTCATTTGTTCGATTGTAAGGTCACAACATACTTTGGTTGATAAATTATTGAACTTTGATCAGTTTAAGATCAATTTTGATGAGAATAATCTCAAATACTTATCTTTTATCTGTGACCTTGGTTCAAGGTCAAATAATCATTCTCAAGGTCATAACAAACATTTACTCCTGTAGAATTCACAGTTCTGGTCAATTACTATTTATTCTTCACACTAGTAGTCCTTCTTATTGGAACTTAACATAGAAATTTTCTCACGATCAAATCATTGTGCAATTCTGTTTTGAGATAATAATTCTAAAGAATTTAAAATTGATAAATCATGGAGTCTAAAGCTTTCGTAAACATGGAAGGTATTTATTATATTTTTCTTCTATTTTGTTGATAAATAAATAAGACTCCCAAGTTAGACATAAACTCTTTTGACTTATTGCTGAAGTGAATAAGGTACTAAAGCAACTATTCATTTTTCCATCTTCTTTATTCGGATTTTAACACTTCAGTTCCGAGGATGGTCTAATAAATGAGGAATCCGTCTGTTGATTGCAACAGTAGCCATCTAATTTTGACTATCATTGTAAGAACAAAGTTATAAATTACATTAAAATCACAATATTTACATTACTAGTATATTCCCCATGTTGAACGCCCATTAGGCAACTAGAAGTATATTCCAATAATTTGGGTTGCTATTGTGACGTCACATTCAAGTTTTGCATGTAGGGAGAATTTGCCGACGTTCAAACTCATTCAACGCTGTAACAGGCAAAATGTGCGAAATGCATGCAAATAAAAATGACCGATATTTAGAATAAATGTAAATATAAGTAATGACTGTCTTCCTTTTGGTGTTCATGGGTGTATAATTCTGGTTGGACACGTGCTTCGCGATTCACGGAATTTGCACGTGACCAACCAGAATTATACACCCATGAACACCAAAAGTAAGACAGTCATTTCTTAATTGAATACGAAAAGGAGAATTCCTACCTTTTGATCTGTGATCGACAATTTCAATGTAACAAGATCCACAAAATGCTGAATTTCTATTTTGGCAAAACATGTACTTTAAAGGCTTTGATATGCATTCAAAGGACACAGGACAGCTTATCTTTTACTTACGGAAAGCCGTTTCCGTTTTCTTTGCTTTAATTTTCAAACTACTTAAAAGTTACAATAATCCCTTATATTTTTATCAAACAGTTACTATTTCTTATCCCGATATATCTGCACTTTTCCGTGAAATATTTTATGTTTCATACATGCCACTAACTCCATAAGGTGACATTATACCTCAGAGCTTGGATATTGCATAATTTGTTAAGTACAGGTCTGCGTAAGAATCAGGCTGGTGAAATACCTTAAAATTTTTGCAAAACTTTTATCTTTCGAAAAGTGCTCGGGATAGCCCTTAAACATATGTTCTGACGGAATTTTCTATTATTACATGGATGCTGAAAAAGGGGCACTTAATTAGTTGAATTATATAAAGAAATTTCTCGCCATTATTTTCCTTTATAATCCTTTATAATAAACATCAAACAAGAAACTAACAGTTATATACAGTCGCAAAGCCGAGAAGGCAAATTATAAGGTGAATATGAATATTCATAAGTTGATTTGTACCACATTTATGTCTCAAATCAGAAATAAAAAGTCTTGTAAAGCATTCTGATATATATGCAAAACCAATGTAATTCCCTTAGATGCAACTATTGATACGAACGTCTTCCATTTTTGCATGAAAACGCTCGTGACGTCACAATGCATATGATATAAAGAAACATGCCGAGACGGCTGTTCCATCCTGCAAACTGAACCCGCGGTTACCTGAATTGTAACGTCACCTTTTTACCCAGAAAAACGCGATTTCAGACAACAAGAATGATACAAACAACTGTGGTGCATATATATAGAATAAATGTCATAATGTGTGTTCTGTTACGGGTATGCAACGCACAGCAAGTACATTTATCACATGAAATGCGCTAACGCGCATTACATGTACAAGAAATGCACTTGCTTTGTGTTGCATACCCGTAACAAAACACACACACACACACAAAAAAAAACCAATAGCCTCATTGACCAACAAAGAATTGAAAAATTCGTAAGGTCACAGCCTCAAATTTATTTTTCTCCTGTACATCTAGCTTTTCTTTATCACATGTTCTTTTGAAGCTCATTTAGTTTACACATACTGTGATACAGTAACTGTACACTAAGATTGTAGTTTTGAATAACAAAATGTTGATAAATTTTCCAGAATAAGAGTAAAAATGGCTAATTCTCCTAATCGGATAGTCACAAGCACATTCCCGAAAAAGAAAACTATCTCAATAAATGGAGAGTATCGACATCAAAAATGGTGCCACAGTGGGGGTTACTGAACAGTGTGGGGATGGGGCGTTCTGAGAATGATATGGAATGCGGATCTTTATTCAGAAAAAGCGGGACGTGCAGAAAAGGGTGTGGGGAGGTTGTACTGAAGAGGGGTATGGGGACGGTACTGCAAAAGGATTTGGGGCGTGCTGAAAATGGTTTGGTGCGTAATGTACGGAGTGTGGGGCGCACTGAATGGGTATGGTGCGTACTGAAAAGGATGTAGGACGTAATGAATATGTTTTGGGATGTTATAAACACCAGTTGGGGCGCAAGTGTCATCACTCGCGGCGTAATAAACTGGGTTCGTTTCGCCCTAATAACACCTTTGGGCCATAAGCAACTGGGGCGAAATGATCGTGGGGCATACAAGCTGGGGCGATTTGTCGTCGAGGCAATATGACTGAAATCGACTCAACCAATTGCAAACGGGTTTTTTTAGCCACTCACTTTCTAAGACTGTCCATAATGTTCAAACTTTCAAGTGGTTTCCGCTTTTTCTTCAGCTGATTTGTCTTCCTTGTTTACACAACTTATATAAATGTGCAGCTTTTTGTACTTGAAAAAAAATTCGGCTCAGTGATGAATCTAGGATTACAGAAAAAAAGGGGGGGGGGGAGGTTAAGTCCAGCTAAAAGAAACTTGTTCACAAAAAGATGACAAGCCGAAGACATACGCGAATCTTATGATCATTTCATTAAAAAGGGGGGAGGGGGTTAATTCTAACTGCATGTACACAAAATAGAGTAAGATTTTTTGTTACATTTACTTTAGTTTATATCAAAACTTTAAGATATGAGTTTTATTCTATATTGGCGAGCGGAGCAAGCTAGAAACTTGTGGGAATAGATGGTTACATTTTGTCTTAAGAATACAATTTCTCTCTCTCTCTCTCTCTCTCTCTCTCTCTCTCTCTCTCTCTCTCACACACACACACACACACACAATCACACACACACACACACACACACACACACACACACACACACACACACACACACACACACACACACACACACACACACACACACACACACACACACACACACACAAGACATCTTTTTCATATTTTTCGTATGGGAAGGGGCGTACCTGCAACAGAAAAAAAAAACAAAGAAAAAGAAGTGAGGGCTCTGGGGACTACCTAAACCTCTAGCGGTCGCAAGGTAGAACCATAGAGGCGGTTCGAGGGGGGGGGGGTTACTCTTCAATATAAAAAGCCCAAATAAAATTGTTATTTGAATATCAAACTATCAAACAGTAATATGATTATTGTTTTCTTAAATCGGTTTGAAAAAGCTGTGGTCGGGTATATGATTTTTTAAATATTTAAGTAACTTACTGCTTACCATGAGGGGAGGGGGCTAGTTGTAAAACGCGCGACGCGCAACGCTATTTTTCGCTTGCGCAATTTATCGACTATAATAGTATTTTACAGAACATTTAAAAACAGGCACAAACCGAAAGCTAACGAACCGAAAGCTATGGAAATAAACACGATACTTAATTATTATCTCGTGCATTAGATATAATATATATATATGCATCATAGATCTGTTCGCATGTCATTGTCCGTTCGTCTGTCGGTTTCTATGTTCACTTCGTCAGTACGTCCCGTTAGTTTTTCACACGTTGACGTTTTTGAGTATATCTAAAAGTACAAACACACCGAAAGTTAAGGAAGCAAACATGATGTATGCATTCCTGTTAAGGGTTTCATTAGAGGATGCTGCATTGGATGCATGTTTCTTAATCTGCATCTGACCTACTTTTTCCGCATCAGTGATATTGTTCAATTGTGGACTTACTGTAAGCGGTAAAAAAAAAACCTTTCAAAAATGGTTCTTTAGAGAATGCTGAATTGGGTGCATGTTTTCGTAGCTGCATCTGACCTATTTTTTTCTGCATCGGTGATTATTCTCTGTTGTGGACATACCGTAAGTGGTAAAAAAAACCCCAAACTTTGAAAAACTATTCATTAGAGGATGGTGAATTGGATGCATCAGACCTTTTCTTTCTGCATCAGTGATAATACTCAATCGTGGATATACTGTAAGTGGTGAAATTCCAGACTTTTAAAAAGTGGTTCATCAGAGGATGCTGAATTGGATGCATACGACATAAGGTGCATCTGATATACTTTTTCTGCATCAGTGATTTTACTCAATTGTGGGCATACCGTTAGTGGTAAAAATACCAATCTAAAAAAGAAAAGTTCATTCATAGATGCTGAATTGGATGCATATTTTGCAAGCTGCATCTGACCTTTTCTTTCTGCATCAGTGATAATACTCAATCATGGATTTACTGTAGTTAAAATACCAGATTCAAACAAATGGTTCACTACAGGATGCTGAATTGGGTGCATAAGACGTAAGGTGCATCTGATATACATTTTCTGCATCAGTGATGATACTCAATTGTGGACAAACCGTAAGTGGATAAAATACCAATCCTAAACAAAAGTCAATTAGTAGATGCTGAATTGAAGCATATTACGTAAGATGAATCTGACCTATTTTTTCTGCATCAGTGATAAAAGTCTATTGTGGATATACCATGAGTGTTAAAAATACCAAATTTTCAAATCGGATCATTAGAGAATACTGAATTCGATGCATAGTATGTCTGGTCCACGTTGCCAATTTATTTGTTCTTAAATGATGCTATTCAATTTGAAGACGTTTACATGTAAGCTGCATCTGACCTCTTTCCGCATAAGTGATAAAACTCAGTCGTGGATATACTGTAAAGTAGTTAAATAACCAGATTCTTAAAAATTGCTCGTTAGAGAATACGAAGGAGCTGTTAAGATAAGGCGTAAAATCTGCCCTGAAAAGTCGAAATTTCAAAATGCAAAAATTGAGAAAAATTTTCAGTAAAAATAAGAAGTTACTTGGTCCAGATATGAATCTTCTGTCAGGTTGGATAAATTATTCAAAATAAGACCGATTTTTGGGTCAAAATAAGCGTTTTTCCTATAGAAATAAATGGAAAACGGAAAGTTTTTTTTTACAACATTGTCCCCCCCCCCTCGGTTCAGAATGCCACTTTTATTAAAGATGTAAATCAATAAAACACATTTTCTAGCCAAGTGGGGTTCTGAACCGAGGGGGGGGGGGGAACAATGTCCCACAAGCGAAAAACGAAAAAAGGGAGGATGGATGACTATTTCAGAATCAGTATTAAGAGTGGTAAAATAAATCAAAATTGCCATTTTTTCTTTCAATATCATGTAACAATCTATTCAGAGTGTGTTCCGATCAAATGATTAACCGTTAGGAAGGAAATGAATGAGAAAGTCGTCTATTTCTACACTGTGCGTATTTCGCGCCTGAAAGCTACATATGTGGCTGATAAATACGAAATATAACCGTTTTTCAGTTTCCGGATTGCGATTTTTGTCGATTATATTGATATAATAACATCAAGGTTAATTTTTCTTATCCAAGTTTGACATTAAAAGGTAGAGAAGTATAATAAACATCAAATTTGTGTAAACTAATGCATTTTTTGTGAATTTTCGCTCGATATTTGACGTTTTCTCTCATCCGTACCCCTACCTCTTCAACCCGTAATTATAACATCTTTCATCAAATCTATTTAAATAAAATACCTACAAAGATTCTTTTAATACTTTATATTTTAATCCCGACCACTTTTTACCTGAAATAGAAGGACAGCGCACGAGAAATAATCAAGTGATTTCAGGGCCAAATCAAGCCCTTATCTTAACAGCTCCTTGGATGCATATTACATGTATTACGCAAGGTACGTCCGTTTACTTTTTCTGCATCAGTTATAATGTTCAATTTTGGACATACCGTAAGTGGTAAAAATACCAAACTTTCAAGAAATGGTTCATTAGAGAATGTTGAATTGGATTTACATGATGTAAGATGCATCTGACCTACTTTTTATGCATCAGTGATAATACTCTATTGTGGATATACCCTAAGTGGTAAAATACCAACCTTTCAAAAGATGGTTCAGTAAAGGATGCTGAATTGGACGCATATTATGTAAGCTGCATCTGACCTACTATTTCTGCATCAGTGATAATACTCAATCGTGGACATACCGAAAGTGGTGAAAAACCAGGCTTTAAAAAAATGGTTCATTTGAGGATGAATTAAATTATTATTATGTAAGCTGCATCTGACCTACTTTTTCTGAATCAGTGATAATACTTAAATGTTGACATATTGTTATTGTTGCAAGTACAAAATTTTCACACAGGTGCATCTTGCTGTTGACCTTGCCATGGGGTTTTGTAGTAGAATTTTTTCCTTTTCATTAGAGGATGCTGCATCTGAAATACTTTTTTCTGCATGTGATTACACTCAATTTAGACATATATTTTGTACTTTAAGTGTTGCAACTACTCAATATTCATTCAAACGCAGTTTTTCTCCGTTTTGAATAAAAGCTTTTATATTCTCATAGCTGCCATCAGCTATTTTCACAGCGTTTTTCTCTCAAAACTGATACAGCAATATTCCATATCTTAACAGGAAAACCCAGAACGAAAACTGCGAAATGTCAGAAGCAAAAAATAGCGTTGTGCGTCGAGCGTTTTACAACTAGCCGGGGAGGAAGGGGGTCACTCGTGTAGTTGACGGCGCACATCCCAATAAATGGTTGTTTTTTTTTAACTTTTAGATGAACTCTGTTTCATGAAAAGCACTGATTTTGTAATAAAAACATGAAATAAGAAGCCTATCTATCTTTAATCAGATTTTTATTGTCACTGTAAAACAATAAAGTCGTTTATCGGCATGTTTCTCTTTCCGCAGTCAAGTTAGAAATGAATGCAACATCCATTCCTTTCCCATTATTGTAATTATATTGAGAATACGTATAGTTCCACCGGATACGGCGCGGGAAAATACTCGTGCAAAGTGTGCATGACATGACATATATATATACATGAATGATGGTTAGACGACATCTTTACAGAGCGTATGCGAGTGTTCGATAAGAGAAGATTACTGAAGCGCATCACCGTTTTATCTGGTCTTTGATCGAAGAATTTTGATTTAAAAAAGAAAGGACTCTCTCTATATTCACAAGAACGAGCCTCAAGATTTGTCCATTATTTGACAATAATTCTATCAGTTTGATATTTTTAGGAGGGCTTGAATTTACCTTTTATATAATTTTGCTCTAAATATTGATGAAAAAATGTCAACAGTGTGACAGATCTATAACGTAATTTACTGAATTCCTCTAAACATGCATTTCTGACTCCACAGAATTTTTATTTCCTTATATTCAGTAAAAACATTTGATTTTTTAAGAAGCAGGAAAAAGGAAAGGGGGGGGGGGGGTCAGGCAGCAGGGTTGCCAGCAGTCTTGAAAAGTCAGGAAAATTGCCCTTTCTCCACTGTTCAAGGCCAGGGAATTGTCAGGGAATTTTAGAATTTGGTCAGTGAAAAAAGAAAATCCTTAAAAGTCAGGGAAAAAATTATTTTAGAGTTTGAAAAAATATCATTAAGATTCAAATTTTATGGCTATATGGCAGTCTTCAAGTATTAAATTAATTGAAGTAATTAGAAATGAATTTTAGATGACAAAAGGAATACTTTCATGTTGATGTATTAAAAACATAAATCAATCAGAAAAAAAAAAGAAATGGCAGATAAGACGGCTAATGGAAGGTCAGGGGGTCGTTTAAGTCCATTTGATATTTGAGGGGGGGGGGCTTGTTTTTTTCTGAAAAAGATTAATTTGCTCAGAATATTGCTGAAAAAATATTAACTTGCCTATGGTGTAACAGGAAAAATAATTTTGTTCTAAGGGAACAACCATTTGATTTTTAGGGGGGGGGGGGGGGGGGCAGGAAGACTTTTGCCAGCCGGGATTTTTTTTTCGGCCATTTTAAGAGCCGGCAAATTTTTCGTTTGTAATTTTCCAAAGTTGAAAATTTTCACTCTAAAGTTTAAATCATTTAGCGTGATTTTTCGGCCATATTATACAACAAACACAGAGCGACTTCATCTCTTGCCAGCAGATCACTTCATTTTAATTTCTTGAATGGCGTATGAAACACTTAAATTAAACTCAACGGAGACAGGCTATTTAGTGCATCACATGATAAATCCTTGGAATTCCATTGGTTGAGCACGCGGGGCTATGGCATAGTGCCGGCGACCGGGCACTATTGCTTTTTGCTTAACAGAGTTACGTCACTTGGAGAGTAATGCGCTATAAATAGGTGTCGCCACTTCGAATCGCCAAGTCTATCCTTTTAAAATGCTATCGAGGTCATCTGATGCACTAAACCTACTATGACACTCGTGCACTTTTCCTTCCCTTCCAAAAGCAACACTATGAGAGAATAGTACCCCACAAACGGACATTAATAGGTAAATAGTGCTAATAACTTTTGAATTTGATTAATTCATTCCAAATTGCATAAAGATTGTTTCATTCTTATTTGTCCTTAATTTATGACACACACAAAAACGTGTTTATAATGGGCACGTGGAAAGGTCGGAAGAGAGGGGGGGAGGGGCAATTTCATGATCCGGAATTTTTGTTTTGCAAAGTCTTCCCCCCCCCATAAAAATCAAATGGTTGCTCCCTAATGATTCCATGTATATGATTACCACAAAATTCAGCTTTATATTCCCGAATATTTTCCTGCTAGCTTTTATTCGCCGAAGTTTTCAAACTTCGTTCCTAAGAAAAAAAAAAAAAAAGAAAACATTTCGACTCGATGCGCTCGCAATGCTAAGTATTATTGCTTTTATTGTTAAGTTATTAATTGAAATATCAACACTTTTATACATGCCTATAGATGTGTATAGAAATGGCTTCTTTATACATGTATGTATATACAAAAATGTAATATGTTACAAGTTGAAGCAACAACAAAAAAAATCTTGAAGGACGTCCAGACCCCCTTAGATGTACCTTATATAAATAATTTTAACAGATGTATATTGTAAAAATCTTTTATTAGTCACTCTGTTTAAAAAAAGAAGTGAATAATTTTAAATTGTAATGTTTACAGTTTTTTAATACAAATACAGTATTTCTACCGGTATAACAGATAAAATACAGACATTCTAGTGCACAAAGATATCACTAGAAAAAACAATTCTTGCACTAGCTTTGCAAGAAAAGAATAATCTTGCCCCAACAAAAATTTCAAGGCGATCGCTAATGGTCCGTATGAAACAAAAATTCAAAATTCCAAAACGCTTTGAAATATTTGATTTTTGAAATTTTAACTTAAAAACCTGAAATATCAAACTTTTGAGTTTTTGGAACTTTAGATTTATGAATAACACAGTGGAAGCGGTCGAATGGAAAGGACAAATATTTGATTGTGGATGTAGATTTTTTGTTTTTGTATATTGGGATTTTGTATGGTATGTTTATATCTTCGTTGGATTTCACCGAACCATATGGTTTATATAATATATCCCATTTAAATTCAGCTCAAATGCCTTCAGTTTGCGTCACATCCTTCTCTTTTTTTTTAATTTTATCAGGGGAACCCTCCAACTCCTTTCAATGGGAGGGGGTAAATCTTTCCATAATTTCCCCTGCTTGGCCTTCCTGGTCTCGCAAGTCATCTTCCATAAAGAAGTGTCCGTGCCCCCGGACAGTAAATACCTTTCTTTAGACATGCACCCCAAAAATATCCTGGCTACGCCTATAAGTACTCCATGACTTACATAAAATGCTATTAGAATAGGAAATATTCTCTTAATTCGATGAAAAATCATTCAAACTACAGTAAAATCGAGCATATTGAGAGAGAGAGAAAAATGCTAAACCTTCAATGTATTTTAGGTGGCTATGGGAAACAATTTTTAGTTGCATGAAACTGGCTGATAATAAAGACATTTACCCAAAAAGTCCTCTGGATGGTCAAAATATTCTAATTTAATTTATCTGTCAGGAGTTTCTTTTAAACACATCGGACACTCCCATATGTTACACAGTGACACATGTGAACAGGATTCACGCTCTGTGGTCATATCAATTAACTTTATAAAGAGTTTTATTATTTACCTCTTACATAGAAAAATATTTTGGAGTGCGGTGTGGTTTGTTGCATATCATATGTGGAGTTAATATCAACATTCTTCACTTTTTATTGTCCGGAAATTTCGCTCCATTTTCGTTTGATTTTTACACACAGATACGTACATTGTAAGTGTATACTCATTTTGATGCGATACGTCTTAACGGCTAAACCTCTAATACTAATCTTTTGAACAGCAGGTGAAATTAAAGTGTATTATAAGTAGATATAATTAATTTTCTGAAATATGCTCATTGACTATTCAGTTTTGACAGTTTATTGGAGTATGAACTTTGGTTTGTCGCATCACAAATTGTGTAAAACCGCGTACACCGGTACATCATCGAAATTTTCATACAATTTTCATTGATTTTGATATCGTTTCTATATCTAAGGGCTACTGTTAACAAAAATATGTTTGTTTTGGCATTTGTATAATTCAAAAGCCGATCTTAGCAACATTGAATGATTTTGATTAAAGTAGTTCCGGCTCATCCGGTATTTTTTCGTGTTCATCGGGGAATGAACCTGTATTTTGGACCAATCAAAATGCGTAGATTCGTGTAAACAAACATATTTAGAAATTATTCATTCTTAATGGAGGGTGTTGGGGAGATTTTTACTTTCGAGATATAATAAGTTCTGTTTATTGCGAATTGAATTTAACTAACCAATCTTTAGCCCAGATAAGATTTTTTGTAGATCATGATTTAGAATTTCAGCTGCAGTGTTAGGGTCTCCCACTATGGTGTAGAGAAAGGTATCATCAGCAAAGGTTTTTTTTTACTACATCCTTTACCATCAACTATGTTATTTATATAAATGATAAATAGAAGCTAGGGGTCCTAAGATTGATCCTTGTGGAACTCCAGCCTTGACAAAAGATATTCCAGACAGATTAACCTCGATTGCAATTTCTGTTTTCGATTGTCCAGGTAACTTTTAAACCAGTAGAGAACCTGAGAGTCCTATCCACCTCAGTTTGAATAAGAGACCTCCGTGCCACACTCTATCAAAAGCCTAGCATCGCAGAAAACTGCACGAATTTCTTTCCCATCATGAACTACTAAAGTAAATGTCTTAAAAAGATTAATTAACTGGTATATAGATAGGTCAAACCTGATTGTAATGAAGTAATAATTTTGTGTTAAAAAGTTACATGTATACAAGTGTTTAAAAATACATTTTTGCGTGCTGCGGGCTTGTTTGCATTGTTGTAGGCGTGCTTTGTTGTAGGCGTGCTTTGTTGTAGGCGTGCTTTGTTGTTGGTGTGCTGTTGGTTTGTTTCTTTATATGCGTGCATTGTTGTTGGTGTGTCTCTTTAGCTCTGTTAACTTACTTCCTCCGTCATCCATTCCGCTTGAAATCGAGCCGACCAGTCGACAAATATGACCGCTAAATGAATCCATTTTGCTGACGCATCATTGACATCTCCTCTGGAATAATTATCGTTGAATAGAATTCTTGAAATCATGCAGGGAGCAAGTACAGATCGAAAGTCCTCTACCAAGTATATTTTTCGAGTCGATTGGTCTACAAAAATGGCCGCCAAGGACTCTTGATTCGATGACCTGTCCTTCCGGCGTCCATTGCAAACTTTTAATATTTTCCACGTCTCCTGTATAATCGCCGCACAGAATTTCACACAATTTTACAAATGTCTGCCAAATACAGAGAAAGTATGTCCTATACATAGAACCAAAATGTCAAAATTATCATGGACACTTGTTAGGAATATGCAAGACGTTGGGCAAAGAAAGAGGATGTACAGCTCGACACCCTTTCCGAATGGATAAAATCCATCAGAGGGTTACTTTTATCTAGAATTTACCGATTAAAATCAACTGTGAACACCAGATTCGAGTCTATCTTTAAAAACCCTGATGTTATTACAGAGCTTGCCTACCTCCAAGAACATTATGTCATCACACCAGCAGACAAAGCCTAAAATAATTACACATTCACTTGCAAAAAGTACTATTTCGACAGTCTAGTTAAAGAGTTGGGTTTAAATTCGACACCTGGAAATCCCACTTACACCCCAATAAACCTTTCTGCCTCTGAAATAAATAGATAACCACAAATCAGCTCTTGCTTCCTTTGGCTTCGACACTAACAATTAGGGCTGAGCGGTGTTATCGCGGTACCGGTATATCGCAATACGAGGCTTCGCAATACGTACCACAGTATTTGTTTTCAAAAACCGGTTTTTGACGATATTATTTTCTCTTTATATTTTTATGTTGTTTCTTTGAAAATTATGGCGAAAGCGATCAGTTCTTCAATTTTCTGACTAGCCACTTTTAAACATGACGAAGTGACCGTTCTATGCTGCACAGTATAATAAATTTCAAGAAATGGGTAAAATAATGTTTTTCGACCGTTAGAAACATTCGTCAACACACTGCACATTGGTATACTAATTTGCAAGAAAGACTTTATCATGTTAGCTTGATTCTTATATTGTGTTTATAGTATAAATTGAGTTATGATTGTTTAAACATACATTTTAAGTTCCCTAGTGACTTTTAACACTGTCTGTCCGCGAGTGTCCGCAGATATCTCAGTAGAATGATTACATCGATAGCTTAAAATAACTGGATGAATATTATTTTTTCAACCGGATATTCATGCATGTATGATTGACTTCGTATGTTATAGAAGGACTGTCAATTATATCATGATGAAGACATTTTCAGATTTAAAAATAAAATTTTGAAAGGAAAATTGAGGTTGGAAAGAAATAACCATAAGGACTCTTGATGTTATATATATATTGCAATATATCGCAATATTTTTCCAAATATCGCAATATATCGCAATACACATTTGAACCGCGATACTCAGCCCTACTAACAATTTAGATTTAGATTCACCATACTTATGCTGCATACCTAAAATAAGAATCCGTACAAACAACGTTTCATCGCTGGTTCCTCAAAATGTTCTACCAAATCTGTGTCGATCTTACTCACCAAAGTTTTATCTGAAATCAAATCTGGGTTTCAGAAATATTGTTCTACAGTATATTCTCGCAGTGGTATCAACCAGATGTGGATTTTAAAGAATTCGAAGGAGCTTTTAGAACATCTGAAATCCACTCATTTTAGTAGAGTCCATTCGATCAAAGCCTTTGATTTTTCGACACTTTACACTCTATGCCACATTCCCACATTCTAAATTGAAAGAAGGTTCGCAAAAATTATAAGTAAAGCGTTTACAAGCAAGAACGGTAATCGCAAATACAAATTTATTGTTAACTATGACAAAACCTGCTTTGAAAAAGTACACTGAAACAGATATTATTCAGATGTTAAACTTTCTGATCGACAGCATTTTTGTGGTGTTTGGAGGAAAGCTCTTCCAGCAAATTGTCGGAATTCCAATGGGGACCAATTGTGCCCAACTCCTTGCCGACATTTTCCTTTTATCGTACGAAGCTGCATTTGTTCAATGTTTGGTCTCTGAAGGGAACAGATACGTAGCTTCTAACTTTAACTTCGCGTACAGATACGTAGACGATGTGTTGTCCATCAATAATCCAAAATTCGCGGATTACCTCAGCAGTATCTATCCTTCGGAGCTTGAAGTCAAAGAAACTACAGAGACAAATAATTCAGCATCCTGTTTGGACATGGACATAATGTTGCCCTACGACACTGATGGTCACATGAACACCTCACTCTATGACAAAGGTGACGACTTCAATTTCAGCATTACAAACTTTCCTTTTATGAGTAGCAACATCCCTTCAACGCCTGCTTATGGCGTGTTCATATCTCAGTTGATACGCTATGCCAGAGCAAGCACCAAACATACGGATTTTGTTCTGAGAGCTAGGCGTCTTTCAGATAAGCTTCTCAGACAGGGATATGTATGTGACCGATGGCCACTGTCAGTTTTGTCTGCAACTCAGTAGAGGGCCTCCTGTTGAAGATTTTTTTCTGTTTGTGTCTTGCTGTCGGTATCTTCTTGTCTTGATTTGCTTATTGTGTGTCTTGCTGTGAAAGTGGCTAGCTTTACGTGTGTCTTGTCTATGGCTTGCTTTAAAATTCTTGTCTTGTTATTGGTATATCATTTTATTTCCATTGTTATTATCAAAAAACGACGATTCTGATTGGACGAGAAATATTGTTGATACCTGTATCAACATAAAACGGAAGTACGCGCTTAGCAACGTCATAAGCAGCGTCGTTAGCAACTACGATTTCAAACTGCAAATAAACGTTGAAAAGCGACGAAATGAAATGATAAGTAATCAATGTAATATTGTTTCGATTGATCGAGGCATCAACACCAAAAATTGAGGGAAAACCTATGCATCCTGCGCTACGCACACGATGCAGTCTTCCTTAAACTTTTGGTGTTGATACCTCGATACGCACCGACAAGAGAAGCGCGTCTTGGTACGGCGTGTCTTCCCTAGGCGTGCCTTGCTATTGACGTATTTTGCTGTTAATGTTTTGATATGGGCATGCACTGCTATGGATAAGATTCACTGTAGGTGATGTGTCTTGCTGAAGGTGTGTCTTGCTGAAGGTGTGTCCCGTTAAATAGACATGTCCTTTTGGAAATATTTGCTCTTTTTTCATACCGATTCTTGCTCATTTTTTCCAGTGGATGTGTAGGTGTGTATTGTATGTTATGTTGTTTTGTTATATGACGTACTGTAAATTGGTTTTTATTCGTCAGATACAAATTTTCGTCATTTTCGTCAGTGCCTTCCTTGACGAAATTACGTACCGACGAATATAAATACTCCTGACAAAAACAAATTATAGTAAGGAAACATTGAATCAGTCTCTTGGTAAACTTAAATATAAACCGGGAGCACTGTGGAGGAGGGAGGAAGGAGCTGAAGACTCCGAGTTTTAAGACATTATTTAAAAGTGTTATTACGACACGCAAATGGCAAATCAATGAAAACTGAATATGAACACAAAGTCGCATATACATGTTATGTACTCCTAATTACAAAATAATATGTTAACACAGCAAGGTAGGTGATATACATGTCTCTAATTGTTTGTTTACCAATAATTGTTAAACAAACAATGAAAACAAACACATACGGCGGATTTGACTATTTGACGGCGGATCTAAATGTTAAGTTTGCATTTGAAAAGACGAATTTACATCTTAGGGACCTTGGTTGACGAATTTACGTACTGACGAAATGGTAATTTTTAACGAATTGACGAAAATTGGTACCGACGAAAATAAAGCAATTTACAGTATTTGCTGTGGGAGCTTCTCATTCGTCTCACTGGAGATCTCCTCCTAAAATGATCAGCACCAATGAGGTAAAGAAGATCCTGACAATAATCTCAACAGCACTCACAATAGAGCACCAAATTGAATATCGACGACCCCTAACAAGCTAGAGGTGGGACCAGGTACCCGGAAGGAGTAAGCATCCCCTGTAATTAACGTACAAACAGTAGTTTTGAATTTTAATGATTTTTCAGATCATTTCCAATTCCTTTAGGATTATTGTTCAATTGTGGCAAACTTTCATAACATTGTCTAACACTACCAAAATCGAGCTACATCATGTTATACATTATGATAATCTAGGGTAAAGTCATGATGGAATTAATTCGTGTTTTGTTCCATCTTCGATGTATTCGGAGTACCTCAGTCCTCATTTTGACTTTTCTTGTACATAATCTTATACTGGTATTTGACATGTAAATATCGGTGAAATGACACGATAGTCATACTTTTAAGTCGCACTGACCTTCTTCTTTTCGCTTCATGTCAATTATTGCGAGGAAAAAATTATAAATCATTTAGTATAACAGTATTTATTGATAATTTGATATCAAATTTTCATTGATGTGACAAACTAATTATAATCTTTCAATTTGGAACTTGCATGATTTGATAGTTTGATTAACATTCACCCGCATGCTATTTAGATTACAAAATAAGTATCACAATTAAAATAAAAACACACAAAAACAAAAACAAACACACATCAACAACAAAAGCAACAACGAAAATAAAAAACAATAACAATAACAACAGCAATGACAACAATAACAACAACAATTAAAAAAATTACAACAACAATATAAAAAAATACAACAACAATTAAAAAAAATACAACAACAATTAAAAAAATAATACAACAAAATTTTTAAAAAATACAACAACAATAAAAAGAAAATACAACAAGAATTAAAAAAATAATACAACAACAATTTAAAAAAAAATACAACAACAATAAAAAGTAAATACAACAACAATTAAAAAAAATACAACAACAATTAAAGAGAAAAAACAAGTACAACAATTTAAGAAAAAAAAAGCAACAATAATTAAAAAACAACAACAACAAAGCAGCAGCAACAACAACAGTTAAAGAAAAAAAAAACCAACAACAATAATAAAAAAGGCATATGTATAAAAGAAGCACTTAGTCTATCAAATGTTAAGTTCTTTTCAATGATAAAAATGCTAATAAATAAATCTCAATTCCTATAATGTGACCTGCATGATTTGATCATTTAGAGCAGACATATTTTCATGCGATGAAACGAAAAAGGCATATGTATACTCGTATTGTTAAAGCATGCGCAATATCAAAATAAAAAAGCATATTCATTGATAAAGCAATATCAACATGTAGATATATTTCATCCGATAAATTTGTAAATATCCTCAAATTTGTTTATTTTTTGTGTCATTTCATCGGGACAGACACATCTGGCATGCGTATAAATGAAGCAATATCCAAATGCAGTGTTATTTTTAAAGTTTCAATACGCCCAAGTTTGTTTACTTCTTGTGTCGTTTCACCAGCGCTGATACATCAGACACATCTATTTTGTCTTTCTGTATATTCCTCATGGCAGATTCAATGCGTCTTGTAGACGCTACACATTGTCGTCCGCTAGCCGGAGCGAGTTCTTTCAAGTCAACGCCTCTTTCATTGGGTGTTTTAGTTGTTGACATAAAGCCCTTGGGCAAAGCGGGCAGACACTCGGGCACAGGGCTAATAGAGGACCTAGGAGGGTGTGGTTTCCTATTGTAATCATGATTATCTACAATCATTACGTTTTGGCTCTTCTTTCTCCTTGCCTCGTTTTCAGATGCACTTCCGGTGCTGTCCTCCCTTAACAGTCTATTTCTGTTCTTTTTGTCACCAGAGACATGCGCAATATGCGTTGCGCTGCTGTTGTCGATGGATTCGGAATCACCATGTCCACTGGAGCTGGGGGTAGGGCGTCCATCAACCTTTCCATCAACATTACGCAGTTTCCTATGAAAAGATGGCGCGGCTTTTAAGCAGTCACCAACATAGCGTATTTTACCGCTTTCTCCTGGAGCACCACTTCCCTCACGTCTCGCCTCTAAGTTTTTCAATTTGGCTGCGTTCATTTCGGCGACCCTCTGATGTTTGCCATCTGCATTAACTGGAGGTAGAATGTCCTCATCCAATCCAGTTCGTACATCAGCCTGTCGTCTATCATGTTTTTTCTTCTTCCCTCGTTTCCTCTGATCAACATCGTCCTTGTTGAAATCTTCGTCCACCCCTCTGTCATATCCGTTTGACCTTCGGGTTTTCTTCTCTGATCTCGTTTTCTTTCTTCCTCTCGTTTCCACATCCGGTTCATGCGCATCCTTTATCGTCTGCTTAAGACCTTGATCCTGCGATGCAATAAAACCAATGGCCGTGGCTCCAAGCATTCGGCGTCTCCTGTGATCCCCGGCTGATTTCAGCTCCAGTGCATAATTGATATGCTGTTCAAACTCCTCATCAAGTTGGAGAAGTTCATCCTCGCTGCTGGACCGGAAGTATTCCAGCCGCGAACTTCTGTCATCATAGGGAGTCAGAGGCACATCTCGAATGAACGCTGGTTTTGCTAAAAAAGAATAATTTATGGTACAAGACAAGAACCTTTATTACCTGTTAAATTCCGAAGAACTTCATGAAATGTGATTTTTTTTTTTAAACTTCTTGTATTTCACTTGATTTCAAATTTTATTTCTAGATTGGATTTAGACAAACACGTTGTAATATGAAAAAAAGTGTCAAATGTGCTTAATATACAGTTTCCAAAGACAGCAACCCAATTATGTACCACTTAGAAGACAGATGAAACACAAGTGATAGGTATTGAATTTATCATGCAAGCTTACCTGCAAACACAGAGTCGGTGTCCATTGGAGTACCAACAACCTGGTCATCATATTCGAAGTTCATGCTTCCTGATCCTACAGGGACTTTCTTTCCCACGACTTCTAGATCACAGGCAATACCGGGTATGTCCTGTCCCTCGTCATCAGTGCCGGGGAGGGTAGGGGGCTCTGTAGATTCACCAACAGATCCGCCATCCACTATGTCTGTTTAAAAAAAAAATGAAAAGCATAAATTTATATCATTCACAGGTACATGTATGTCCTTCCATTGTAAGTTATTGATTTCCACTATAGAAGTAGGAAAACAAGACAGTTATTTAGGTAATTTGTGCTTATTTGTGCAACAACCTGGTTTCAAACTTCTTTCAGATTTTCACACGAAACTTTTAAAGACAATTATTTCTATTCACCCACTAAGAGAACCTGGTAAATGAACATGGTAAGATTACCTATTTCTTCATCCAAAGCTGGATCTCCATTATTTTCGCCATGAGTAGCCACAGTCGCTACCGAGTTCACCTTGTCTTGGATTACATACAGTCGGTCGCCATTTATATACATGGGAGATGCGGCCCACATTCTGCTGCGGCACAGACTGTTCCTGCTGGACAATCCAGGTGATCTTGATCCATTCACTTCAAAATCACTTGTCTTATCTTTGTGTTTTCTACAAATAAAGATAGAAAATACTATTAATGAATTAAAATTTGATATCTTTTGGCATACTGGAAGGTATATATACATAGGGCACTTGAGAACCGATTGATCTTACCTTTCTCTTTTTAAAGATGCAAGGAAAGTATCAGACTGGCATTCCAATTTTTTAAAATTGTTATTTCTCGTTACAGGGGCGGATATAAGTGAGGGTAAGGACTTTACAAATATCAAGGAATCAGAATTTTGTATTAGCGAAACATGGAAGATTGAATTAGATTAAGACAGCATGGAGTGTAATATTCTTAACAAAAAAAAAAAAAAAAAAAAAAAAAAAAAAAAATTCAACTTACGATTCATAAAAATCAACTAGAGAGTCAGTGTTTCCTCCAAGTCCCATCCTACTGGTTTCCATGGTAACTTGTGGTGAAAAGGGCCTCGTTGTCCCATCCAAATGGATAACACCTCTGTATATGCCTGATCCGGGCCGACCAAGAACGCTTCTGCGCATGACTGAATCTTTGAAAAATGAAGAAGTAGACCCTGCAGTACGAGGCCTTGGCACGTGACCTGCAGTTGAAGGCGGTCTTGGTACGAAGTCAACGGAAGGCGGAGTTGACACATGATCCGTGACGTAAGTGGTGGATGTGTCCTGGTTTGGAGTGGCATATCTTGATTCAAACGAGGACAGCCTGGGTGTAGATGGGATATCTACATGATCCTTGTCAGAAATGGCCAGTCTGAAAACGAAACAAAGAAAGATTAAAATCAAAAATAGTGGTTATTTTTTTCCAAAAAAATATATTGAAACCAAATTAGAGGGATTTTTTTGTGGAAAATAAATTTCACCAATAGGAGAGACCATAGGAAGATTTTTTTCCCATTTACACCGTATTTCAAATCAATTATGAAGTTTTCAGTTAAACTAATTTTCGCCTCATACAAAATTGTTGGAATCTGATTGGTCATTTCCGTCACATAACACCGTGAAAATTTTGTGCGATAAATCCGCGTATTCTACGCTAAATTTATGCGTTAGAGGTTTGGGTCTTTGACGCGACGTGATCAATTCTTTACGTATGAGTGAATGAAAGGAAAACAAGATCCCAAAAAGCACAATCGAAAGATTACGAATTTTTCAAAGAATCGCAGGGGTTCATCGCGCTTCTTTGTTGCTTCATGTACGTACAAAATGTACTATGGGTTACATAACCCATAGAACACCAAGCAACCAGGAAGCGCGATAAATCCCTGTGGAAAAAATACAAAGCAGAACTTCCTCACGCGAAAAAAAAAAAAAGGAAAAAGAAGAAAAAAAAATAATAAGTGGACAAACAGACGGAGACAATGATGACACAGCTGCACATAAACACGAAGGACAATTTATCTAATGAGTTCTCTCCAGTGCAAGTGCGGAAGGCATTGTAGAATGCATTGTAGGTGGCGCTGTGAAGTTTAGAAAAGAAAAGCCGTTTGTCATGTTTGTTTTTTATTTTTCGATAAAGCGAAGAACAGCGAAGCGCATTCCGTTTAAAACAAATAAATGAAAACAAATAAGCCTCATTTTCGTTGACGCAAATTGTCCTCCTTTCCAATATCATCTGTCGAGATTTCATCCAACGCTATTAAAAATTCTTGTTATAAGAATATGCATATTAAAGATGTATACCCTGTATCTTCTAGAAAATAGAGTATATTATTTAACTTCATTTTTTTGTTTTATTGGGTAAAGAAACCTACAAAAAGTTCACCTGTCCAGGATATATAATCATAACGTGTTTTGCCTGCGAATTCACAATGTTTTCAATCACAATAATTATAAACTTTATCTCACGAAGCTATATAGTCGTCAATCTGGAAAGGTTTGAAAGTTAGCTAACTACCGACTAAATAATCCGTGAAAATCTACCCTTATTTACCCTTAATCAAGTTGAATAATCTATGTCGTTATTATTTTGAATTTGTCATCATGGTAATGCGCATGCGTAACTTCGGATTTCCATTTTCGATGTAAATATTGTGAGACAGAAATATTTACAATAAATTATCTTTATATTTTGGTATCTCGAGGAGCTTGGTTGCAAAAATTTTGTTATTTACGGAAAGTTTATAACTTTGGTAATGCTAGAAAAATAAATTTGGATTTTTGATGATTACAGGGTCTACAACTTTAATCAAAAGATGACGATGGACGAAGGACAGACAACACTCTATGATAATAGTTCATTCGAATTTTTTCTTTTCTTTTTTGCTCAATTTAAGAATATGAGTGTTATGTAGATCCTTCCAGATGCAGCATGTACAAGCGACATTCCCTCCCCTAAAAAAAAAAAAACTCGCAATAGGAGAGAGCAAAAAAAAAAAAAAAAATAAAATAAAAAAATAAAAAAATAAAATAATAATAATAAAAATAAAAAGACTACCGAAACACATGTACATGTAGTTAAAGTAAAACTATGTTAAATATTAATTATATGTATAAAATTTGTCATAAGTATTGACAAAATTTGTTTTTACAAAGACTTTGAGAGAAAAAACGATGCGGTTTTCTGATTGCTTTTGACATTTTTCGGATTACGGATTTTAAGGATTTTTTTTCTACATTCTATGTTCATTTATCAGAGATACTTACAATTGCTTCGTTGTCTGATCCATTTCTTTTCTTCTATTACCCAAATTTGGTAATTGCTGAATATCAAATATTCACGTATTAACAATAAAATAGTCTTCGTCGTTCACTCGCTGCTACAGCATCTGAACATGAAAAGTCATGTGACTTGTCGTGAAGCCGTTGTCTGTGACGTCACATCCGCCAAGCGCAGTTATGCATACCGGTGTCATATAGTAGATCATCCCCCATAGCAGATCGTCCCCCGGACGATCTTCTATAAGTAAAACATCCCCATTGGGGTCGTTTTACTATTAGGCAGATCTTCCCCCATCCAGACCATAGTAGATCTTCCCCCTTAGTACCATTACGGGTTCGAAATTAGAAAATCGAGGGATATTCTGTTACAAGTATTGGCTTTTACAAAAAGCTTGCCGGCAGTTAGCCGACATTAAATGTTGAATATCCGAGGATCTGTGATTGTTGTAGGACGTATCGGTCCAAAGACTTTTCAATGCATCATTCGGAAGAAAATGCACTGATACGATATGACTTATGTTAATGCCAATCCTCTAGGTCAAGGTCAATACTTGAAATTTATTAATTTTTCTTAAATTTTGATGTCAATGTAATGATTCATAAAGTTTTGGTACAATAAGGAGTAATACAATTATAAATAGGTCAAGGTCAAATCACAATGTCAAGGGTAATATATGAAATCAGGTCAAGCTGCTTAGATATATCGACAAGTTTAAGGTTGATTGTACCTCTGGTCCAAAATCGGTGAAAATTCTGCATGGATTACAGGTGTCAAATATATTTTGGTTACAATGTAAAAAAGTTGAATTTTTGAATATTTCCATGAGGTGAAATGTTAAAGTTGGGGTCATTTGAATTTATAGATGATAAAGATATCCCTACAATATGGGGGTTTTATAGCGAGCGGAGCTCGCTGCAAAGGCCCGAAGCTCGCCCTTATGGTAACGCGTATACACATATCTTATTGAGAAAACATGCTGAATTAAAGAATGGGAATGTACTGCTATGCTTTCAAAAACTTTCGTCACCTCGCAGACAGAGTTGCTGCGGAAATCCTAGATATTGCCATTTAAATTTTTTTTCGACTCCAAGTAGACGTATATTTTATACTCAATTTTTGTTTATAAGTAAAATTTATTGAAAACATTTTTCGTAAATCAGGTAACGATAAAGCATCAACAAGACGGCGTAACCACGGGAAATCCGACATTTCCGGTTTTAAACGAGACGCTTCGCTCTGAGGTCTCGGTACACCCCCCCTTCCTTTATAAGACAAGGGTTATTTTCGTAGTGACCACTGTCAAAAATGGGTATTTTATACGAGGCTGCCTTATGAACCCAATTTGACCATACTTCATTTAAGAACTACTTTAAACTTGCTAAGAAGGCTTTCCTGGTGAAAATAAACTGATCTTGAAATACGAAACTGCTCCTGATTTTATCTGTAGCTAGCTGACTTCTTGTATACACTCAAATGACATGTGGGGGAAATGGGCAGAATTGAAGTGTAAGTATACATGTGTTTGACAAAGCTGCTGACATTGTGGAAAATTGAATCTATGAATGTACATTGAATGTGGTATCATTGGAAAGAGCAAGATTTGTGCAAGAAATTGACAGATTCAAAATTTTTGGAAAAGTGTTATTTTTGAGGTCAGAGGGGTCAGAAATTGGGTTACTTTGGGGATTTTTTACTCATTTTTAATGATATTTGATGCTAAGCTTATTGATTATTATGTCAAAGGTAAGTAAGCTGTAGATATGATATAGCACTGTTATGAAACATTGCAGTCTTGGTGGTAATACAGCACAGAAAAAATAATTGTAAAACTGTTGCCATAGCAACCATTGACAGAAAACCCAAACTGGCCCTCTAATTTCATGCAATTCTTGCGACGGGGTGTGTACCGAGACCTGATTGCTTTTCTCGTCTCGGGTGGTTTCGTACTGTCAGAAGTCGGAATGTGTTTGGGGTTTTTTTCTTTTGTTCTTAAGTAATTTATTTTCAGCTAGCCAAAACATTATTCTAACAAAATAAAAATGAATTATAAAGAACCATATTTTTAGCCCTACTGGTCTCTGACCAGTCGAGCTTATGTCATCACCCTTCGTCCGGCGTCCGTTCGTCCGTCCGTCCGTCCGTAAACAATTCTCGTGCTCGCAACTCCTCTCAAACCATAGGTGATAGAAAGTTAATTCTTTTTGCATCCTACTTGGTATGTGGTTTAGTTGTGCACCTGACATTTGGTTTCCGCCCCTGACCCCCAGGGTCTTAGAAAATGGGCGTGGTTATGAAAATTATCTATGTAATCTTGTACTCACAACTCCTCTGACACTATAAATGATGGAGAATTAAATTCTTTTTGCAATATGATGGGTCTGTGTTGTAGTTGTGCACCTGATATTTTGTTTGAGCCCCTGACCCCAAGGGTCTTAGAAAATGGGTGTAGTCATTTTCTCCTACATGTATATAACTCTATGTAATCTTGTGCTCGCAACTCCTTTGACACTATAAATGATGGAGACTTAATTCTTTTTGCAATATGATGGGTCTGTGGTCTTGTTGTGCACCTAATATTTTGTTTGAGTCTCTGACCCCCAGGGTCTTAGAAAATGGGTGTGGTCATTTTCATGTATATAACTCTATGTTATCTTGTGCTCGCAACTCCTCTGACACTATAAATGGTGGAGACTTAATTCTTTTTGCAATATGAATGGTCTGTGGTCTTGTTGTGCACCTGATATTTTGTTTTAGCCCCTGACCCCAGGGTCTTAGAAAATTGGTGTTGTCATTTTCTCCTATATAACTCCATGTAATCATGCACTCACAACTTCTCTGACATTATGAATGATGAAGACTTAATTATTTTTGCAATATGATGGGTCTATGGTCTAGTTGTGTCATTGATAGTTCATTTTAGCTAGAAGCCCCTGGCCCCAAGGATCTCGGAAAATTCTTTTTTGAAATACTAGATATCGGATATTATGAATTATATGAGTGATATTCTAGTTGCAGTCTAATGGATATGTTGTTTTGTTGTGCTACTTATAATTTGTTAGAGCACCTGCTCCCTATAGTCTTTGGTTTAAAAAAAGAAAGGCAATTGATGTTTTGAAGAAAAAACAACCAGGAGAGCTACAGTCTCGTCAGAGACTTCTGGTTAAAGAACCATCTTTTAAGCCAAGCCCCCACCCCCCTTAAAATGTTCATCTGCTGGTCTAGATCAATTTTACAAATGTTTCCGTGTTTCCACTCGCCTTATACTACCTTTTTTGGCAATCATCAAACAGAAAGTTTTGTAAGATAAGATAAACAATCATAGTCAAAATATAAAAGAAAGATCTTGTTTTATTTTATATAATCATATCTATTATCTCTCCGCTCGCACAAAAAGGCTTTGCCTTGATTCATATTAAAAGGTTCAAAGATGATAGGCACGAAAACTCCAAAAAAGTTATCATAGGGAAAATATAAGCTCTCAAGACCTAATTTGCTCGAAATTTTTACATTCTATTAGATAATACTCTGCAGTTTCAATTGATCCATATGACTGTACATTTATCATTATCTGAAATATGGTTATTGAATAAATCTGCATTGAGAGAGCTGCAACCAAGGCGAAATCTTTCACCAAAATAAAAAATGTTTAGGTACTTTACCATGATATACTTTTTAACTAATTCTTGAAAATATGAAGTGAACTGCTGTTCTTGGTGTCTTCTGTCAAAGAATTTCATTCCGATGATGTCTTTGGTATGATAGAGAATTTTGATACGAATTTGTTCTAGAGTGTGGGATATGCAGAATCTGTCTTCTGATCCTAAGCGTAAAGTCCTAGTATTTATAGAGGTTTAGCCGTTAAGACGTATCGAATCAAAATGAGTATGTATTACGCTAACTTATCTGTGTGTAAAAATCAAACGAAAATGGAGCGAAATTTCCGGGCAATAAGATGTGAAGAATGCTGAGAAATTCCAATTTTTAAATGAAATATACATAATCGTAACTATATGTAAAGTTAATTATTATTATCAAAGAGTTTAAAGTCTGTTCAAGTTACATGTGTCATTTTGTTAAATATCGGAGTGCTCGATATGTACGTAAAACCCCGACAGTTCAGTTTACACACTAGTCTCTCTCTCTCTCTCTCTCTCTCTCTCTCTCTCTCTCTCACACACACACACACACCCCCTCTCTCTCTCACACACACAAGACATATCTTTTTCGAATTTTTCGTATGGGAAGGGGCGTACCTGCAAAAGAAAAAAAAAAACAAGAAAAAGAAGTGGGGGCTCTGGGGACTACATAGACCTCCAGCGGTCGAAAGGTAGAACCACAAGTATTAGCTTTTACAAAAAGCTTGCCGTCAGTAAGCTGATTCTAAATGTTGTAAAATTCTAGTTAGAAAAAATTGGAAATAAAATGCATTTACCAATCGCACATTTCCGGGCTTTTCCGATTCAAGTGACGGAAATTTCCGAAAATCTGCGATTGATATAGGACGTATCGGTATAAAGACTTTTCGATGCATATTTCGGAAGAATATACACTGATGCGATATGACTTTCAATTGTCCGGTCATCTAGACTCTTAAGCCGACCTGATGAGAGAATCTTATACACAGATTCTGAATAACCTAGACGAATATTTGCATTTTATGCATTTGTCAACCAATCATATTGCCAAGAGATATTCTATCCGTGCAAGTAGGTTACGAATGATTACAGTATACCGTCAGTCATGACTGACGGTAATGAGAGGCGCTTCGAGGGGGGGGGGGGGGGTTACTCTTCAATCTAAAAGCCCAAATAAAATTGCTTTTTGGATATAAAACTATCAAACGGTAATATGATCATTGTTTTCTTATTTCGGTTTGAAAAAGCTGTGGTCGGGTATGTGATTTTTTAAATATTTAAGTAACTTACTGCTTACCATGAGGGGAGGGGGCTAGTTGTAAAAGAATGTAAAACGCGCGACGCGCAACGCTATTTATCGCTTGCGCAATTTATCGACTATAGTATTTTACAGAACATTTTAAAACAGGAACAAACCGAAAGCTAACAAACCGAAAGCTATGGAAACAAACACGATACTTAATTATTACCACGTGCATTAGATATAATATATATAGGCATCATAGATCTGTTCGCATGTCATTATCCGTTCGTCTGTCGGTTTCCAACTATGTTCACTCCGTCTGTACGTCCCGTTAGTTTTTCACACTTTGACGTTTTTGAGTATCTCTAAAAGTACAAACACACCGAAAGTTAAGGAAGCAAACATGATGTATGCATTCCTGTTAAGGGTTACAATAACCAAACTTTAAAAAATAGTTCATTAGAGGATGCTGCATTGAATGCATGTTTCTTAATCTGCATCTGACCTACTTTTTCCGCATCAGTGATAGTGTTCAATTGTAGACTTACTGTAAGCGGTAAAAAAATACTTTTCAAAAATGGTTCTTTAGAGAATGCTGAATTGGATGCATGTTTTCGTAGCTGCATCTGACCTATTTTTTTCTGCATCGGTGATTATTCTCTATTGTGGACATACCGTAAGTGGTAACCCCCCCCAAAACTTTTAAAAACTGTTCATCAGGGGATGGTGAATTGGATGCATCAGACCTTTTCTTTCTGCATCAGTGATAATACTCACTCGTGGATATACTGCAAGTGGTGAAATTCCAGACTTTTAAAAAGTGGTTCATCAGGGGATGCTGAATTGGATGCATACGACATAAGGTGCATCTGATATACTTTTTCTGCATCAGTGATTTTACTCAATTGTGGGCATACCGTTAGTGGTAAAAATACCAATCTTAAAAAGAAAAGTTCATTCATAGATGCTGAATTGGATGCATATTTTGCAAGCTGCATCTGACCTTTTCTTTCTGCATCAGTGATAATACTCAATCATGGATATACTGTAGATAAAATACCAGATTCAAACAAATGGTTCACTACAGGATGCTGAATTGGGTGCAGAAGACGTAAGGTGCATCTGATATACATTTTCTGCATCAGTGATGATACTCAATTGTGGACAAACCGTAAGTGGATAAAATACCAATCTTAAACAAAAGTCAATTCGTAGATGCTGAATTGGAAGCGTATTACGTAAGATGCATCTGACCTATTTTTTCTGCATCAGTGATAAAAGTCTACTGTGGATATGTTACAGGGAATAAGTGTAATCAGGGATTTCATGTAATTCCTGAAAGGTTCAGTGATTACGTGTAATTCCTGGTCATTTTAGGGATTACATGAAATCCCCAAAATCTTAGGGATTACATGTAATTCCTAAAATATTTTAGCATTTTTACACTTATTTCCTGACGGCCAAAAATCATATAACAATTATCAAATAGTAATATGATAGATATTTTACATGTTCATAATATAGAATCCTATTACTGAGAGAGAAAAAATTGTTATGTATATAATCAGATGATTTTAAGGCTGTCTTAGTCAATTTAAAATTGATAGGGTTAACAATATGTTAGAAAAACACTTGAGCAGACAATTTGATTGCACAGGTTGGTCTCTGTAATACATGTACTCGGTAAACTTGTATGCATGGAATCTTGATTAGACTAGTCACTATGTAACTCAATTCAGTTATTGCACCAAATTATCATGGTGATAGGTTTGTCTGAAAAAAAATTTCTTTGCATTTATTCAATTTCAATGAAACTTGTTGCAATAAGAAATCTTAACTTTACCTATCGGCCCACGTATCTACGGAGTATCAGGATACGTGGAAGTACGAAAGGAACGCCCCAGCAACGCCAGCTTATGTAGCGAGTACTCTTTGAAACGTAGCATGATCTCTTGATACGAAAGAGTGCGGCGTTTTTTTTAAGTTAACACCTTAAATTACGTAGCGCATACGTAACAACTTTCATACGCCGTGTGTACGTAGCACGAACGCAGTACAAACAAAAGAAGCGCAATAGCAACGTAGCAGGAACCTCGCGGGGACATCCGTTGCCAAGCCAAAAAGTCATTTTAAATATATATTAAAACCTATTTAGACCTCACGTGATAAATAGTTGAAAAGCAGAACATTTTTATAATTTCTTCCTTCCTTTTTTTACATTATCAAGATACGTGAATGAGGGTAATAGTACTAATATTTTCGATTAAAACATTCGGTTATCATGTTTTATAATACTTTGACCATCAATATTGTTCAGTAAGTTAAAATGTATTTTTCTTAGCGCGCTCATGTGTCTGTTTTATGACTATTTTGCATAGATGATGATAACTATGATAAAAGAACTTCGAAATTTGGGTAATATTTTGACAAAAAATACCTATTCTAGTTTAAATGTTTTCACTTATTTGGCAAAAACGTTTCTGGGTACTTGACAGAGGATATTCAGCATCAACTAATTCAAAAATAAAGAATTTTAAAATCAATACAAGGAGAAATTAAGGTTAGGAAATAAGTGTAAAAATTCATGAAAAATTCAGGAATTACATGAAATACCTGGCCAATTTCAGGAATTACATGTAATAACTAACAGAAACAGGAATTACACGAAATCCCTAAATTTCAGGAATGACATGAAATCCTTGATTACACTTATTCCCTGTAGATATACCATAAGTGTTGAAAATACCAAATTTTCAAATCGGATCATTGGAGAATACTGAATTGATTTCGATAAATAGTATGTAAGCTGCATCTGACCTCTTTCCGCATAAGCGATAATACTCAATCGTGGATATACTATAAAGTAGTTAAAATACCAGATTATTAAAAATTGCTCGTTAGAGAATACGAATTGGATGCATATTACGCAAGGTACGTCCGTTTAATTTTTCTGAATCAGTTATAATACTCAATTTTGGACATACCGTAAGTGGTAAAAATACCACTTTCAAGAAATGGTTCATTAGAGAATGTTGAAACACGTGACACCTCGACCCATATGTGTGGACGTTGTTATGGTAACAACCTCGCGGTGTCACATGTTTGACCTGACGCATGAGTGTAAACTATAAACATGGCGCTTGAATTCGAAGAGACGAAGCGAAGGCAAGTAGAATCTCGGCCGTATTGCTGATATTAAAGCTTAACAAGGTAAAATATGATTGCCGATCGTTTAGTTTTATTTTATTCGAATGAGACACAGTCAATAATCCCCTGGAAAATGTGCCGATTCGTGCCGGCCGTATCCTGAATTTCGATTCCGGATTTGTTCAATGTAGATTCCTGCGGCCAACACACCCCTACCAACCAAAGATCCAAGTGTCGTTGGCCGTTTCTGCGGCTAGGATATACCCTAAGTGGTAAAATACCAACCTTTCAAAAGGTGGTTCAGTAAAGCATGCTGAATTGGACGCATATTATGTAAGCTGCATCTGACCTAGTATTTCTGCATCAGTGATAATACTCAATAGTGGACATACCGAAAGTGGTGAAATACCAGGCTTTAAAAATGGTTCATTTGAGGATGAATTAAATTAATATTATGCAAGCTGCATCTGACCTACCTTTTCTGAATCAGTGATGATACTCAAATGTTGACATATTGTTATTGTTGCAAGTACAAAATTTTGACACAGGTGCATCTTGCTGTTGGCCTTGCCATGTGGTTTTGTAGTAGAATTTTTTCCTTTTCATTACCATAGGTTTACACTATGTTCCCGGCGACCACGGCAGTCACGGCGGCCAAAAACGTAGCACACCGTATGATTTTTGGCAGTTTTTATCTTGGTATAGAAGTTCTGTTAAGTCTCGTTACGTTTTCGCACGGTTATCAAGGTATCCGTGAGGAGCCGCGGCTCCTGAATCCCGGAGACCTGACAGCGCACTACGTTTCAACCTACGTTTCCTCACGACCTGTCACGTTCTGATAAGGTCTGTCACGGTTTGTTACGATCCAATCAAGTTGGCCACGTCTTCCAAGTTCTGTCAAGGCCCACTACGATTAACCGTGACCGCCGGGAAAAGGAGACACAAAAAGCTGCATAAAAGTGTTTGGTTTGTTATACTTCTTGAGTGACCGTGCGTACCGTGCCAGGCAATAGTAGAACTTGAAATTAACCGTAACAAGCCGGGGCGTACCGTGACGAAACGGCTAACACATTCCTTAGCTCGCCGTGAGAAATCGTGGTTCACCTTGATAAAACGTACATCTGCCCTAAAACAGCCGCAACTAAACGGGACATAAACGTGGCAGACCGTAACTCAACTTCACTAGGATCGTAAGTTGCCGAGTCATACTTTTCCTTCCCGTTCCGCTACGGACACTGTCCCAAGTTTTGTTACGGTCTGTAACGTTCTGTTACGTTGCTTTGCGTTGCGTTCGACACGTTTTGCTACGGTGTCTAAAGTAGGCCATCTGCACCGTGGGCTGCCGTGACAAATGTTTTGACAGTTTAAACACTTGCCCCGTCAGCCCCGGCAACCACGGCTAGTTACGTTTGTCGATCCCGTTCCCCTACGTTGTGTCACGGTCACCACGTTTCGTCCACGGTGGCTTGAAACGTGACCTCCGTGGCCGCCGGGAGCATAGTGTAAACGGGGGGTTAGAGGATGCTGCATCTGAAATACTTTTTCTGCATGTGATTACACTCAAATTAGACATACATTTTGTGTTTTAAGGATGGTGACTCATATTATAAGGAGTATTAAACTTTTTATGAGAATGGGCCAAATATGAAGAACACTTTTCATACTTTAATTTTACATATCAAAATATCAAGGTCGGTGTTGAAAATTTCGAGATATAGCTAAAAATAGATTATGGGAATTTCTGTTGCTATTTTTAGACAAAAATCATCGATTTCCAGAAAAGCACTAATAATTGAGGAAAGAATGTTATTGGGTGATTTTTGAAATATTTAGTAAAAAGAAGACACTCTTCTTCAACAAACAACAGATATATAAAAGAAAATCATTTTATGCTAGGGAAGTAGCATCCTATTTTTAATTTTAAAAATCGTAAAATTATGATTTTTTACCTCAAAAATTCACTTCAAAGGAGTATTAAACTTTTTTTCTAGTCATGACAGGAGGAATGTATAGATCTTGATCTTTCAATTGATATATAAAAATACATAGGTCGGTGTTAATATAAGAGAAAGATATAGAGAATAAGTGTCTTAATTTGTGTTTTGTTACGGGTATGCAACACACAGCAAGTGCATTTATCGTACATGTAATGCGCGTAAGCGCATTTCATGCGATAAATGCACTTGATGTGTGTTGCATACCCGTAACAAAACACAAATTATGATATTTATGCCCCCCTTCGAAGAAGAGGGGACATATAGGTTTTCCGCTGTCGGTCGGTCTGTCGGTCTGTCGGTCGGTCCGCGACATCAGTTTCCGTTCAATATCTTTGGAATGGATTCACATATTGAAATGAAATTTTGTATACAGACACATCAAACAAAAATCTAGATCAAGTTCATATTTGGGTCCGATCAAAAAAATTTGACAGAGTTATGCCCCTTGCATTTCGAAAAATACCAAAATTTCAGGGTTTCCGTTCAATATCTCTTGAATGGAGTTACATATTGAAATGAAATTTTGTATACAGACACATCAAACAAAAATCTAGGTCAAGTTTATATTTGGGTCAGATCAAAAAAATTTTGACAGAGTTATGCCCCTTGCATTTCAAAAAATACCAAAATTTCAGGGTTTCCGTTCAATATCTCTTGAGTGGAGTTACATATTGAAATGAAATTTTGTATACAGACACATCAAATGAAAATCTAGGTCAAGTGTATATTTGGGTCCGATCAACAAAATTTTGACAGAGTTATGCCCTTTGCACTTCGAAAAAAAACCCCAAAATTTCAGGGTTTCCGTTCAATATCTCTTGAGTGGAGTTACATATTGAAATGAAATTTTGTATACGGTTACATCAAATGACAATCTAGGTCAAGTGCTTATTTGGGTCCAATCAACAAAATTTTGACAGAGTAATGCCCTTGCACTTCGAAAAATACCAAAATTTCAGGGTTTCCGTTCAATATCTCTTGAGTGGAGTTACATATAGAAATGAAATTTTGTATACAGACACATCATATGAAAATCTAGGTCAAGTTCATATTTAGGTCCAATCAAAAAAATTTGGACAGAGTTATGACCCTTGCATTGTGAAAAATACCAAAACTTCAGGGTTTCTGTTCAATATCTCTTGAGTGGAGTTACATATTGAAATGAAATTTTGTATACAGACACATCAAATGAAAATCTCCTATGTCAAGTTCATATTTAGTTCCGATGAACAAAATTTTGACAGAGTTATGCCCCTTGCACTTCGAAAAATACCAAAATTTCAGGGTTTCTGTTCAATATCTCTTGAGTGGTCAGTTACATATTGAAATGAAATTTTGTTTTCAGACACATCAAACAAAAATCTAGGTCAAGTTCATATTTGGGTTCAATCAAAAATTTTTATGCCCCCTTTGAAGAAGAGGGGACATACATGTATTGCTTTGCCGCTGTCTGACTTTCTGTCTATCGGTCCGTCGGTCGGACCACGACAACAGTTTCCGTTCAATACCTCTGGAGTGGATTCACATATTGAAATGAAATTTTGTGTACAGACACATCAAATGAAAATCAAGTATAAAGTTGTGACGGACTTTAATCACAGAAAGGGTAGGGGGGCATTAATGTTTTACAAACATGACTTTTAACTTGTTATTCTATATATATGCACCATAGTTGTCTGTTTCATTCTTGTTTCCTGAAATTGCTTTTTCTTGTTAAAAGGGTGACGTCAAAATTCATCTCGCCGAGGGTTCAGTTTGCAGGTTAGAACAGCCGTCGCGGCATGTTTCTTTAGATCTTATGCATTGTGACGTCACGAGTGTTAATACACGAATTGCAGCACGTTCCTTTCAATAGTAACATCCCAGGGACTTGCATTGGCTGTGCATATATAAAGCGTTGAAAGTAGTTTTCATGTCCATGATGACGTCATAGCTAGATTTTTATGTATACAAACCATAGCGTCGATACCTTTCAATAAATGACGAATATAACATATTATTTTAATCATCTTTATTCAATCAAATTTGCATTCTTGTAGTCAAGTTTGTTTCAAAACTGGCTCAACACGAAAATTGTTCTCGAATACTCGAAGAATCATTGGGTAATGTCGTGTTAGTCAGAGTCCATTTTGAAAATTGCTTGGAAATGAAGCAATACGTCGCAATATTCCCTAAAACCTACCTGTTTTACTGACATATTTCCGATCGAAATGTAAGAGAGGTGATGTCTTATTTCCCTAAAATATGAAGAATAAAAACTTCGATATAGATTTTCGCAAAGTTTATAAAAAACATGAATTTTCGCTTAGTTTTCAACGAAGACGTCGTACAAAGTGAAAGACATAGTGAAAGACTAATAAAAGACTTTTACTCAAGGACTTATATAAGATTCCTGTCAAAACATCGAAAAATAATTTCAGGGGTGGATTTAGGATTTGAATAAGAAGGGACGGTCACAGTATATCTATAAAGAATATTGTTCGCAGAAAATCTGATAAGGAAACAAAGAAAAAGAAAAGAACCCTATAATGTTGACCTTTCCTCTTGCATGTAACGTTAAATGACGTTTTCTTGTTTCTTTCTATTGTTTAGTTTCAAACAATAACCGGCGTCGGATTTGATCTATAAACAAAAGAGAAATCAAATACAACAATATTCTATATATCGGCGAACGGAGAAATGGTTCTATAAAAAATATTAAAAAGAAAACAAAGTTTAACGTTTTGAATAAAAGCTTTTATATTCTCATAGCTGCCATCAGCTATTTTCACAGCGTATTTCTCTCAAAACTGATACAACAATATTCCATATCTTAACAGGAAAACCCAGTACGAAAACTGCGAAATGTCAGACGAGCGAATTTTTTCTTCGAATAATGCTGAACAATTCAGGTATTGTCGATAAATTGCGCGAGCTAAAAATAGCGTTGAGCGTCGCGCGTTTTACCACTAGTTGGGGAGGAAGGGGGTCATTCCAACTTGCAACAAGGTCATAGGCGGCACAGGCTTGCAATATAGATTTCAAAGTAAAGAAAAGCGGAACTGGAATCGGACGCATGCGTGGGAGATTGGGGGTCACTCGTGTAGTTGACGGCGCACATCCCAATGAATTGTGTTTTTTTAACTTTTAAATGAACTCTGTTTCATGAAAAGAAATGATTTTGTAATAAAAACATGAAATAAGAAGCCTATCTATCTTTAATAAGATTTTTATTGTCACTGTAAAACAATAAAGTCGTTTATTATCGGCATATTTCTCTTTACCCAGTCAAGTTAGAAATGAATGCAACATCCATTCCTTTCCCATTATTGTTATTATACAGTAACTATAAATTCCAAATAAGTTTGTTTACACGAATCTATGCATTTTGATTGGTTATTAGATCGTCAGAAAATGGCGAAATACACCTTCATACCCCAATGAACACGATAAAATACCACAAGAGCCGGAACTACTTCCATCAAAATCATTTATTATGTTGCTAAGATCGACTTTCGAATGATAATTATGCAAAGAACAAATAGTTTTGTTAACAGTATCGTCATGAATTTTCACAATTACCTTGTCACTTATGAAATAACTAAATCCTAGGAATGTATTCTGATATCATGGCGTTTTCTGCAAGTATTAGATCTATAAGTAGAGAGAATATGTCTGTATATGAACTCCCAGCTCCTGCGTGTACAACTGCCATGTCGGCGACCTTGAACTTGAACTGCAGAACGCGTCATTAAATGCTACGTCATATCATCGGATGATGTAATAAATTGATAAAATGGGGCTCGAGATGGGGAACGAATATTTTCGACACATTTGCTGCCTTTAATTAGCAACGTATACATTATTTCTATTTCGTTTGGGAACTACATGTAGTTCGCCTACGGGCCCTACAGAGTTGATATTTTCATACGCAATGTATAAAATAATTAATTTCTTGAGTATATTTGTGAAATTTGGGATAAATTTGGGTTTGGAAATTATAAAAATTGACTGTTCAATTTTGACAGTTTATTGGAGTATGAAGTTTGGTTTGTCGCATCACAAATTTTGCGTAAAACCGCGTAGCGTAGCGAAGCGGTTTTACACAATTTGTGATGCGACAAACCAAACTTCATACTCCAATAAACTGTCAAAATTGAACAGTCAATTCTTATGAGAATACGTATAGTTCCACTGGATACGGCGCGGGAAAATACTCGTGGAAAGTGTGCATGACATGACATATATACATGTATGATGTTTAGACGACATCTTTACAGAGCGTATGCGAGTGTTCGATAACAGAAGATTACTGTTCTTGACATCAAAGCGCATCACCGTTTTATCTGGTCTTTGATCGACGAATTTTGATTTAAAGAAAGGACTCTCTCTATATTCACAAGAACGAGCCTCAAGATTTGTCCATTATTTGACAATAAATCTATCAGTTTGATATTTTTAGGAGGGCTTGAATTTACCTTTTATATAATTTAGCTCTAAATATTGATGAAAAAATGTCAACAGTGTGACAGATCTATAACGTAATACAGAATTCCTCTAAACATGCATTTCTGATCCACAGATTGACAGAATGTTGCCAGCAGTCTTGAAAAGTCAGGGAAATTGCCTTTTTTCCACTGTTCGAGGCCAGAGAATTGTCAGGGAATTTTAGAATTTGGTCAGTGAAAAAAGAAAATCCTTACAAGTCAGGGAAAAGTCAGGGAAAAAATTATTTCAGAGTTGGAAAAAGTATCATTGAGATTCAAATTTTATGGCTATGGCGGTCTTCAGGTATTAAATTAATTGAAGTAATTAGAAATGAATTTTAGATGACAAAAGGAATACTTTCATGTTGATTTATTAAAACCTAAATCAATCAGAAAAAAAAGAAATGGCAGATAAGACGGCTAATGGGGAGATCAGGGGTCGTTTAAGTCCATTTGATATTCTGAGGGAGGGGAGTGCTTGGTTTTTTTCTGAAAAAGATTAATTTGCTCAGAATATTGCTGAAAAATTATTAACTTGCCTATGGTGTGACAGGGAAAATAATTTTGTTCTAAGGGAGCAACCATTTGATTTTTATTGGGGGGGGGGAGGGGGGGGGGGGGCAGGAAGACTTTTGCCAGCCGGAAAATTTTTTTCTGACATTTTAAGAGCCGGCAATTTTTTGTTGTAATTTTCCAAAGTTGAAAATTTTCACTTAAAAGTTTAAATCATTCAGCGTGATTTTTCGGCCTTATTATACACCAAACACAGAGCGAGTTCATCTCTTGCCAGCAGATAACTTCATTTTAATGTCTTGAATGGCATATGAAACCTATAATCTGACAGGCTATTTAGTGCATCACATGATAAATCCTTGGAATTCCATTGGTTGAGCACGCGGGGCCATGACAGAATAGTGCCCGGCGACCGGGCACTATTGGTTTTTTCTTAACAGAGTTACGTCACTTGGAGAGTTGAAAGTAATGCACCATAAATAGGTGTCGCCACTTCCTTGTAAATAATCTGAATTGCCAAGTCTATCCTTTTAAAATGCTATCGAGGTCATTTGATGCACTAAACCTATGACGCTCAGGTACTTTTCCTTCCAAAAGCTATGAGAGAATAGTACCCCACAAACGGAAATTAATAGGTAAATGGTGCTAATGACTTTTGAATTTGAATAATTCATTCCAAATTGCATAAAGATTGTTTCATTTTAATTTGTACTTAGTTTATGACACACACAAAAACGTGTTTATAATGGCCATGTGGAAAGGTAGGAAGAGAGGGGGAGGGCAATTTCATGATCCGGAAAGTTTTTTTTACAAAGTCTTCTCCTCCCCCCCCCCCCTTAAAATCAAATGGTTGCTCCCTAATGATTCCATGTATATTATTCAGCTTTATATTCCCGAATATTTTGCTGCTCGCTTTTATTCGCCGAAGTTTTCAAACTTCCTAAGAGAAAAAAAGAAAGAAGAAAACATTTCGACTCGCTTCGCTCGCAATGCTAAGTATATATTGCTTTTATTGTTAAGTTATTAATTAAAATATCAATACTTTTATACATGCTTACAGATGTGTATAAAAATGGCTTCTTTATACTTAAATACATAAGTATAATACATGTATGTATATACAAAAATGTAATATGTTACAAATTGTAGCAACAACAAAAAAATCTTGAAGGACGTCCAGACCCCCTTGGATGTACCTTATATAAGTTATTTTAACAGATGTATATTGTAAAAATCTTTTATAAGTCACTCTGTTTGAAAAAAGAAGTGAATAATTTTAAATTGTAATGTTTATATTTTTTTTAATACAAATACAGTTTTTCTACCGGTATAACAGATAATATACAGACATTCTTGTACACAAAGATATCACTAGAAAAAACAATTCTTGCACTAGCTTTGCAAGAAAAAAATGATCTTGCCCCAACAAAAATTTCAAGGCAATCGGTAATGGTCCGTATGAAACAAAAATTCAAAATTCCAAAACGCTTTGAAATTTTTGATTTTTGATATTTTAACCCCAAAACCTGAAATATCAAACTTTTGAGTTTTTGGAAGTTCAGATTTTTGAATAACACAGTGGAAGCGGTCGAATCGAAAGGACAAATATTTGATTGTGGATGTACATTTGTACATGTTTTGTATATTGGGATTTTGTATAGTATGTTTATATCTTCGTTGGATTACACCGAACCATATGGTTTATATAATGCATCCCATTTAAAGTCAGCTCAAATGCCTTCAATTTGCGTCACATCCTTCTTTTTTTTTAATTTTATCAGGGGAACCCTCGAACTCCCTTCAATTGGAGGGGGTAAATCTTTCTATAATTTCCCCCACTTGGCCTTCCTGGTCTCGCAAGTCATCTTCCATAAAGAAGTGTCCGTGCCCCCGGACAGTAAGGCACGGTCCATTTGATATTCAGGGGGGGGGGGGGGGCTTGGGTTTTTTGTCGGAGCAAGATTATTTTTTTAGCATCGGACCAGGGCGAAATTATTTTTTTCTTGCAAAGTTGGAGCAAGGAAATTTTTTTTATATCAATTGATGTGAATTATATTAAGAATGTTTGTGTTTTTTCAATAGAAATTCTTTATTTTTACTTAAATTACTTTAAACATTACTCTATTTTTATGTAAAACTTGTATTCACTTCTAAACTGAGAGAGAAAAATGATTTTTACAATATGTGATATATAATTTTCAGTATACAAAATGTATATAAGATCAAGTAACATGTGAGAGGACCTGATTCAAGTTTTAATATGTAGAAATGAAAACTAGTGAAAAACTTATTTAAATTCTCCTTCCAAGCTTGAATATAAAATTAGACACTATGGTGATACATGTATCTATAAATAGTTATAAATTATATTGATAATGTATTTAAGCAATTTAATTGTTTTTCAGTCACATGCATATACTTTTGATTTTTATGCCCCCGGAATCAAAGATTCGGGGGCATATAGTTTTTGGCCTGTCCGTCTGTTTGTCTGTTTATCTGTTTGTCTGTTTGTCTGTTTGTCCGAAAAACTTTAACATTGGACATAACTTTTGAATGGGAAGTGATAGGGCTTTCATATTTCACATGTGTATTCCTTGTGACAAGACCTTTCCATTGATACCAAAATTTTTGACCTCGTGACCTTGACCTTGACCTTTGACCTACTTTTCAAAAACTTTAACATTGGGCATAACTTTTGAATGGTAAGTGATAGGGCTTTCATATTTCATATGTGTATTCCTTGTGACAAGACCTTTCCACTGATACCAAAATTTTTGACCTTGTGACCTTGACCTTTGACCTTTTAACCCAGTGACCTCACATACATGTACTTAACAGAAAATAGTGTTCATACTAACAAAGATGCCACCGGGGGCATTCGTGTTTCACAAACACAGGCTTTATTTTAAATATGAACTTGCCCTTACCATGTGAGGCGTGTTTACTGTAAGCAACTTTGAGTTTCAATTATACGTGTATTCTATTTATCACTAGTACTGCTATACAGGTATCGATAAATCAAACATAGGCGGATCCATACTTTTTTTAAAGGGAAATTGAATGCTCAATATTTTTAAATTCAAAATTGTGTTCAATTTCCTGTCAAATTTTGAAAATTTACATGTAAAACTGGAAGCGCGGCGAACCGAAAATTTTCAAGTTTAATTAATACATATACTAGTATCTTATTTCAGTCCTATAGGAGTTTAAGATGATTTACTTGCGTATATCGGCGAATACAGGATTGTATTTTGCCTATCTAGGGAATGTAATTAATCAATTTTTTCCCCAACAAACATTGCACAAAAAAAAATTCTATATAATTTAAATCCCTTTGTAAGAAAATATACTCTTCTTAGATAGCTACAAATATACATGTACCATGTCTTTAAAATGACAAACGATTCAGTGCTTACCAAGAGGGAAATGATCTCTCTCTCTCTCATTTCATCTCACTCACCTGTCAGCTTACTGTAAAAGAAAACGAAAAAAAGAAAAAAAGAAAAAAAAAAAAAAACAACCAAAGACAAAAACCAAAAACAAAAACAAAAAACAATAAAACATTTAATATGTCTCAAACGATATAGATGTAGCAAAGTCGGTTATTTAAAAAAGAAATTGAATATTGAGTATCATTTTAAAATGAAAGAACTATATTTATTTCAGGTCTGTTATAAAGGGTTCACTCCGTAAATGAGTTTCGGTGTATAAATACTATTTCTATACTTCTGTCAGACTGTGGCCTCATCTGATTGTCTATTTTACCGGCCACAGTTGGGTGTGTAAAGTTACAATAAATCCTTGATAACAAAGAACAGTTAAAAAAAACCCCTAATACTTTCCGAAATTCTAAAATGAATGGCTTTAAACAGCGCTAATTACATAGTGAATAAAAAAGAAATAACAAATTTATCAATATACATGTATCAACTATGTCTTCTTCCGGAAACATAAGACACTGATTGTCCGTTTAAAACCTAACAAATATGAAACCGCGTAAATTTCCGTATGAAAGAAAAGTTCGTTTGGTGGGATTATTCATCATTTATTTGTGTAGTTTTACATGGTCAAGGAGCGCAGGTATTATGAAAACTGAAGAATTTCAATGCTTAATATTCATCTGAGTATGCATGTTTCATATAAATCCAAATTGGTGACCATGTGAGGCGTGTTTACTGTAAGCAACTTTGAGCAACCTTGGATAAATAACGATGTATCTGCATTTGCAGTATAGACTACGTGTACATGGTGATATCCCAGTGGTGGATCAAGGTTAGTGACTTTAAAAGGTCGTTTTCTACTGCAGAATAATCTGTGGCAGTCATTAAAGTGAATTAACGTAAAAAGGAAACATCTTGCATGCCTGATTCTTGGTACGTACTGGTTAAAATGTCCCTTCTGCATTTTTGAGGGTGCGTTACTATCATCTCATGAATTTCAGGAGCTTTGAGTTACTATCATAAGGAATTTGCGTTACTATCGTCTTGTCTAAAAATTTCGCTGCCTATTTTCTGCTCTAAATAGAATGATAATAGATTTTTGAAGGTTCCCCTATAATAATACTTTGTATATGTACATTTCCATCGCTTCAGATTGTTTATATACACTAGAAGAAGTGAAATAAAAGGGAAAAATCGTTTCTGCATGTTTTTGTGTCCGCCATTTTCGGATGATAGTAACTAAAGTTACTATCATCGGTTTAACACCAGTGCTTACAGAAGAAAACTATGGCGAGCAAAGCGAGCCAGAAATTTTTTAAAGAAAGTAAAAACAGCGGCGAGCGAAGCGAGCCGAAAATTTTTCGGGAATTTTCAGCGAATTTTATGGTTATTCTTCAAATTCAGATTACTTGTAAGAGCAAGATTATTTTTTTCTGTCACACCATAAGCAAATTTATTTTTTTCATCAAAATTCAGAGCAAAATTATTTTTTTCGAAAAAAACCCAAGCCCCCCCCCCCCCAGAATATCAAATGGACCGTGCCTAAATACCTTTCTTTAGACATGCACCCCAAAATATCCTGACTACGCCTATGAGTACTCCATGACTTACATAAAATGCTATTTGATTAGGAAATATTCTCTTAATTCGATGAAAAATCATTCAAACTACAGTATAATTGAGCATATTGAGAGAGAAAAAAATACTAAACCTTCAATGTATTTTAGGTGGCTATGGGAAACAATTTTTAGTTGCATGTATCTGACTGATAATAAAGACATTTACCCAAAAAGTCCTCTGGATGGTCAAAATTGAATTTTTGTCAAATTTTGAATCACAAAACTGTCACAGAAAAAATCCCACCATATTTCAAAAGAAAAGAAACTCCTTGTATTTCCTATAGCTACACACCAACAGTTGCATCTAAAATTTACAATTACAAACGATTCTTGCAGTGTATTGATTTAAGTAATCCCTCACTACATCCACTTCCTTGCGAATATTCTTCATCGGATATCAACTACTCTCCTTGTGGACACGTGATTACTGGTGACCTTAGTATAGTCAAAAACGACAAGTTGAGAGAATTGTTAAAAAAGGGTCCCAAATACAGAGAAAGTGTGTCCTTTACATGGAACCAAAAATTCAAAATTATCATGGACTCTTGTGGGGAATATGCAAGACGTTGGGCAAAGAAAGAGGATGTACAGCTCGACTACAATTTAGATTTAGATGTACCATACTTATACTGCATACCTAAAAAGCATAAAAATCCGTACAAACAACGTTTCATCGCTGGTTCCTCAAAATGTTCTACCAAATCTGTATCGATCTTACTCACTAAAGTTTTATCTGAAATCAAATCTGGGCTTCAAAAATATTGTTCGACAGTATATTCTCGCAGTGGTATCAACCAGATGTGGATTTTAAAGAATTCGAAGGAACTTTTAGAACATCTGAAATCCACTCATTTTAGTAAAGTCCATTCGATCAAAGCCTTTGATTTTTCGACACTTTACACTACAATTCCACAATCTAAATTAAAAGAAAAACTCGCAAAAATTTTAAGTAATGCGTTTACAAGTAAGAACGGTAATCGCAAATACAAATTTATTGTTGTGAACTATGACAAAACCTACTTTGTAAAAGAAAAGTCCGATTCTGAAAATAAGTACACTGAAACAGATATTATTCAGATGTTTAACATTAGATGGCCTCTTGTTGAAGATTTTTTTTCTGTCTGGTCCATGCTGTAAATTTATCAGGTTTTAAATGATGCTATTGAATTTAAAGACGTTTAACATTTATTTTCTTGTCCTGATTTGCTTATTGTGTGTCTTGCTGTGAATGTCGCTAGCTTTACGTGTGTCTTGTCTATGGTTTGTTTTGCTTGATTTAATTTTTGGTTCGCGTCTTGCTGTGGGTATATCTTGCTTAAGGAGTGTCTTGCTGCATGCTTCTCTTGCTGGCGTGTCTTGACGTAGGCGTGTTTTGCTGCTGGCCTCTCATGTCGGTGTGTCTTGGCGTAGACATGTCTTGATGCAGGTTTCTCTTGTACACATGTCTTGCTGCATGCTTCTCTTGTTGGCGTGTCTTGGCGTAGGCCTGTTTTGCTGCTGTCGGCATGTCTTGCTGCAGGCGTCTCTTGTCGGCGTGTCTTGCTGCTGGCCTCTCATGTCGGTGTGTCTTGCTGCAAACTTCTCTCGTCTTGCTGTGGGTAGATCTTGATGTAGGCGTGTCTTGCGGCATGCTTCTCTTGTCGGCGTGTCTTGGCGGAGGCGTGTCTTGCTGCAACCTTCTCTTGTCGAAGTGTCTTGCTGTAGGTGTGTCTCGCTGTTGGCGTATTTTGCTGTTAATGTTTTGATATGGGCTTGCACTGCTATGGATAAGATTTACTGTAGGTGATGTGTCTTGCTGAAGGTGTGTCTTGCTGAAGGTGTGTCCCGTTATGAATAGACGTGTCCTTTTGGAAATATTTTCTCTTTATTCTCACCGATTCTTGCTCATTTTGTTCCAGTGGATGTGTAGGTGTGTATTGTTTTGTTATATGGCGTATCTGCTTTGGGAGCTTCTCATTTGTCTCCTCCTAAAATGATGAGCACCGATTAACGTACAAACAGTAGTTTTGAATTTTCAATGTTTGTTCAGATCGTTTCGAATTCCTTTATAATTATTGTTCAATTGTGGCAAACATTCATAACATTGTCTTCCACTACCAAAATCTAGCTACATTATACATTATGATAATCTAGGGTAAAGTCATGATGGAATTAATTCGTGTCTCGAGCCATCGTCGATGTATTCGGAGTACCACAGTCCTCATTTTGACTTTTCTTGTACATAATCTTATACTGGTATTTGACATTTAAATATCGGTGAAATGACACGATGGTCATACTTTTAAGTCGCACTGATCTTCTTCTTTTCGCGTCATGTCAATTATTGCGAGGGAAAAAAAATCATTTAATATAACAGTATTTATTAAGAAAACATAACATAATAATTTTATATCAAATTTTCATTGATGTGACAAACTAATTATAATCTTTCAATTTGGAACTTGCATGATTTGATAGTTTAATTAACATTCACCTGCATGCTATATCTATGAGAACAAAAGTATCACAACGAAAAAAAAAACATCACAAAAAAACCCAGACACATCTACAACAAAAACAACAACGATAAATTTTAAAAACAACAGCAATGACAACAACATCAACAACAATTAAAAAAAAGCAACATCATCAACAACAATTAAAAAAATACAACAACAATTTAATAAAAAAACAACAAAAACCAAGAAAAAACCCCAAAACAATTAAAAAAAAATAACAACAACATTTAAAGAAAAAAGGAACAACAACAACAAGAACATTAAAAAAAAAAACTGCAGCAACAAAAAAAAAAAAAAATAAAATAAATAAATAACAGCAGCTATAACAGCAGCAGCAGCAACAACAACAACAAAAACAATAACAATTCAAGAAAAAATAAAACAACAACAACAATTAAAGAAAAAAAAAACAATAAAAAGGCATATGTATAAATGAAGCACTATCAAATTTTAAGTTCATATCAATGAGAAAAATGCTAATAGATAAATCTAAATTCCTATACTCTGACCTGCATGATTTGATAATTTAGAGCAGACAGATTTTCATGTGATGAGATGAAAAAGGCATATATATACTAGTTTTGATAAAGCATGCGCAATAGCAAACAGATGAAAAAGGCATATGTATACTAGTACTGATAAAGCATGCGCAATATCAAGATAAAAAAAGCATATGCATTGATAAAGCAATTATATCAAGAAGGAAAAATGGCATATGCATTGATAAAGCAACATCAAAATTTAGACATATTTTATCCGATTTTGTAAATATACTCAAATTTGTTTATTTTTTTATGCCATTTCTTCAGGACAGACACATATGTCATTCGGCATACACATTCTTCACAGCAAATCTAATACGTTTAGAGGACTGATTTTATGAAATAAAAAAACGGTATGCGTATAAGTGAAGCAATATCCAAATGCAGTGGTATTTTTAAAGTTTCAATACACCCAAGTTTGTTTACTTCTTGTGACGTTTCACCAGCGCTGATACATCAGACACATCTATTCTGTCTTTCTGTACATCCCTCATGGCAGATCCAATGCGTCTTTTAGACTCTATACCTTGTCCTCCGCTAGCCGGAGCGAGTTCTTTCAAATCAACGCCTCTTTCATTGGGTGTTTTAGTTGTTGACATAAAGCCCTTGGGCAAAGCGGGCAGGCACTCAGGCACAGGGCTAATAGAGGACCTAGGAGGATGGGGCTTTCTATTATAATCATGTTTATCTACAATCATCACATCGTTTTGGCTCTTCTTTTTTCTAGCCTCGTTTTCGGACGCACTTCCGGTGCTGTCCTCCCTTAGCAGTCTTTTTCTGTTCTTTTTGCCACTAGAGACATGCGCAATGTGCGTTGCGCTGCTGCGGTCGCATGATTCGGAATCCCCATGTCCACTGGCGCTGGGGATAGGGCGTCCATCAACCTTTCCATCAACATTTCGGAGTTTCCTATGAAAAGATGGCGCGGCTTTTAAGCAGTCACCAACAATGCGTATTTTACCGCTTTCTCCTGGAGCACCACTTCCCTCACATCTCGCCTTTAAGTTTTTCAATTTGGCTGCGTTCATTTCGGCGACCCTCTGATGTTTGCCATCTGCAATAACTGGAGGTAGAATGTCCTCATCCAATCCAGTTCGTACATCAGCCTGTCGTCTATCATGTTTTTTCTTCTTCCCTCGTTTCTTCTGATCAACATCGTCCTTGTCCATCCCTAGGTCATATCCAGATACATCACGTCCGTTTGACCTTCTGGTTTTCTTCTCTGATCTCGTTTTCTTTCTTCCTCTAGTTTCCACATCCGGTGCATGCGCATCCTTCATCGTCTGCTGAGGACCTTGATCCTGCGATGCAATAAAACCAATGGCCGTGCCTCCAAGCATTCGGCGTCTCCTGTGATCCCCGGCTGATTTCAGATCCAGTGCATAATTAATATGCTGTTCAAACTCCTCATCAAGTTGGAGAAGTTCATCCTCGCTGCTGGACCGGAAGTATTCCAGCCGCAAACTTCTTTCATCATAGGAAGTAAGAGGCACATCTTGAATGAACGCTGGTTTTGCTAAAATGAAAAATAATTTATGGTACAAGACGAGAACCTTTATTACCTGTTAAATTCCGAAGGACTTCATGAAATGTGATTTTTTCAAAATTCTTGTATTTCACTTGATTTCAAATTTTATTTCTAGATTCGATTTAGACAAACACGTTGTAATATGAAAAAAGTGTCAATTTCCAAAGACAGCAACCCAATTATGTACCACTTAGAAGACAGATGAAAGACAAGTGATAGGTATTGAAATTATCATGCAAGCTTACCTGCAAACACAGAGTCGGTGTCCATTGGAGTTCCAACAACCTGGTCATTATACCCAAAGCTCATGCTTCCTGATCCTACAGGGACTTTCTTTCCCACGACTTCTAGATCACAGGCAATGCTGGGTATGTCCTCTCCCTCGTCATCAGTGCCGGGGAGGGTAGGGGGCTCTGTAGATACACCAACAGATCCGCCATCCACTATGTCTGTTTGAAAAAAAAAGTCGAAAAGCATAAATTCATATCATCTATAGGTATGTCCGTCTATTATAAGTTATGGAATTCCACAAAAGAAGTAGGAAAATAAGACAGGTGTTCAGGTGATTTGTGCTACTTTGTGCAACGACCTGGTTTCAAACTTCTTTCCGAGTTTCACACGAAACTTTTGAAGACAAATTTTTTCTATCCACCCACTAAGAGTACATGCTAAATGAACATCTTAAGATTACCTATTTCTTCATCCAAAGCTGGATCTCCATTATTCTCGCCATGAGTAGCCACAGTTGCTACCGAGTCCACCTTGTCCTGGATTACATACAGCCGGTCGCCATTTATATACATGGGAGATGCGGCCCACATTCTGCTGCGGCACAGACTGTTCCTGCTGGACAATCCAGGTGATCTTGATCCATTCACTTCACTTGTCTTATCTTTGTGTTTTCTACAAATAAAGATAGAAAATACCATATATGAATTAAAATTTGAGATCTTTTGGCATACTGGAAGGTATATAGAGGACCGATTGACCACGCCTTTCTCTTACAATGAATGCAAAACATCGGACTGGCATTCCGATTTTTTTATTGTTATTTTTTGTTACAGGGGCGGATATAAGTAAGGATAAAGGCCTTACAAATATCAAGGAATCAATATTTTTTATTAGTGAAAAATGGAAGATTGTATTAGATTAAGACAGCATGGAGTGTAATATTCTTTACTAAAAGATTTCAACTTACGATTCATAAAAACCAACTAGAGAGTCAGTGTTTCCTCCAAGCCCCATCCTACTCGTTTCCATGGTAACATGTGGCGAAAAGGGCCTCGTTGTTCCATCCAGATGGATAACACCCCTATTTGTGCCTGATCCGGGCCGACCAAGAACACTTCTGCGCATGACTGATTCTTTGAAAAATGACGCATGCCTAGAAATAGGCCTAGCAGTAGGAGGCCTTGGCACGTGACCTGCAGTTGAAGGCGGTCTTGGTACGAAGTCATCGGAAGGCGGAGTTGGCACATGATTCATCACGAAAGTGGTGGATGTGTCCTGGTTTGGAGTGGCATATCTTGATTCAAATGAGGAAAGCCTGGGTGTAGATTGGATATCTACATTATCCTTGTCAGAAATGGCCAGTCTGAAAACGAAACAAAAAGGAGATTAAAATCAGAAATAGTGGTTAAAAAATATATTGAAACCAAATTAGATGGACTTTTTGTCAAAAATAAATTTCACCAAAAGGAAGATTTCTTTTTTCCATTTACACAGTGTTTCAAATCAATTATTCAGTTTTCATTTTTACTAATTTTCGCCTCATACAAAAATATTGGAATCTGATTGGTCATTTTCGTCACATAACACCGTGAAGATTATGTTAAAAAAATCCGCCAATTTTTTTACGAAATCAATGTGTGAATGGAAAGCATTTTTGGTCAGAGGGGGCCAAAATTTTAGGAAGTCCACCCATCATGTAGGTATATTTCGGTGCACATCACGGGGAAAGGGGGGGGGGCAATATGTGCATTAAGAATTAATTTTGGAGGGGGTTGAATATCATGTAAAATTTTGTTAGCTTTCCTTATGAAGAATCGGTGAGTGTAGCGAGCCGGAAACTTTTTAGATATGAAGAAAAAAAAAGATAAGGGCCGTATTTAGCCCTGAATCTCGTGACTTATTTTTTCCTCATGGGGAATCGTATACAGAAAACATTTTAAATCATTATTGAAATATAATGTATTTGCAGACCTTTGACATGTTTTTAAACATTTTGTTAACGACCCCTTAAGATTGTAAAATTAAGGTCCTAAGATGTAGGGGTGCTCGGATAGAAAATCCGATGATATCGAGAAAAAAAAAAAACCCGTAGAAATTTCAGAATAGTTTACCTAAACTGGATAAATATAAGCTAAAAGACATCAAATATGACTCCATTGTGTATCAGAAATATATTTCGAACGTTCTACCTCCTTTAATCGGTAAATAATGAAATCCGGAACTTAAAATAGGTCTTATTCTTTATTCAACTTTATTCAATGGCTACAATGTAAGCCTTTTAGCGCGAAATACACCTTGGCGGAAAAATGAACATCACTCTTGCTTATTTCGTTCCTAATTCTTGTTTTTCATTCAATCATATTTAGTATACAATTTTTGATGGATAAAAGAGGAACAGTAGTCAAATGTGCCATGTTTTATTGTCAAAAAGGTCGATTCTTAAAAATGCACCCCCTTTCCATTTTTTTTTTCTTTTTCGTCTCTGGGGTAGTGTTCCCCCCCGGAGATACAGAACCCCATTTGCCAAAAAATTTGACCGTGGATATAGTGGCTTTCTGTATATCCGGGGGGAACAATGTTCAATTAAACTTTTCCGTTTTCTATTAATTTCTATGAGAATCAGATAATTTTTCCCCCAAAATTAGTAATATTATGCAAAACAGATAAAAAATAACTGCATATTCTGATGGGATGCCGTATAGGTATACATTTTACGAGAAAAAGTTCTTGAAATGTCAATTTTCAAAATTCCACTTTTCAGGGCAAATTTTACGCATTATCTCAACAGCTCCTTTGTCTTGATTTGATCGAGATGATTATTTCATTGAATATTTTCTTCGGTATATAGGTGAGCGAAGCGAGCCGCGAAAATTGTGATTATTTTACATTAATTTTTGTCCATATTTCATGAGAATAAAATGATAAGAGATGCGTCATTTCCTCAAATAATCAGACATTTTAAAATTTCAAATTCTTGAAAAAGATGAGGAAGGTGACGTCCTATGAAGTAAGGGACTGTTGAAAATATTTGATCCTGAGACCCAAGACAATTATAAAATTAAAGTAGTTTAAAAAATAGAAAATAACTAGAAAGGTTTCTTGTTGCGGTTGCAACAAGAGTGTCTTCCTCCTATACAATTTTTGGTTTGGAAATATGAAGGACGTCACATTACATGTATTTATATTATATATTTTAAAAGTTTTCAAATAGCAGTAACATTAAATTTTCAAACCGATAATTGTTGGTGAGCAACCATTTGATTTTTTTGGGGGGGGGGGGGGGGGGGGGCAGGAATTCTATTGCCAGCCGGTAAAATTTTTTCAGCAATTTTCTGAGCAGGCCATTTTTTTCAGCCATTACCAGAGTCGGAGAAAAATTTTCGCCGGTTCTTCGGGCCGGATTTAAACAAATTGTCAAATGTTGTGAATGTCTGTGTAAGTTGAACTCCCCGCTGTTACAGAGTATGAGTTAATAACCGTTCCTTCAGATGTCTCTTTGCAATTAGCGAATTTCAGACAGATTGTATGATGTTTAAATAGAACCTTTTCTAGATTTTTGTGCCTATGCGTATTAGGTCTCTGGTAGATACAGCTATGTGAACAGTTTGTATTTATATTAATAAATTTTTTGACTTTAAATTGTCTGGCACAAAGGGCCAGCAAAAATTTCCATATCATGCAATGTATCCTTACTTTTGCATGGTCAGGGAAAAAAAATTGCCGACCCTTTGGGCCGGAATATTTTTTTCAGCATTTTTCAGAGCCGGGATTTTTTTTTTTTTGCAAATTCTTCCTGCCCCCTTCCCCCATAAAAAAGGCGAGCTCGTAGCTGTAGAACCAATTTTCTTGAGAAGAGAAATGGTAATAACAAGTTACGTTCAATATATATATATAAATACCATGAGGTTCTCGCTGTGCAGGTTCAAATTTGGACCCCCCTTCCCTTTTTTCAAAGTTTATTTTGAATTTCCATCATGGCGACATCGTTCAATATAAACAGAACTGTTTTCGAAAAACGAGGGGAGGGAAGAATGTTGGAGAAATTGTTCATCAATTTGTAAATAAACCAACCGAAAATTATGTTCGAACGTTTGCTAGAATTAGAAATTAAACTTGATGTTCAAAATATAGTTATTGAAGTTTAGAAACAGGTTTGTAGGTTAGAAATCGGAATCAAACTACCACTTTTTGTGTGTAAATTCTGGTTTGTAGCTGATCTCTTCTAAATTAATCAACTGTTTTAAAATCAAATTGTGTATATCGAAATGTATTTATGAAATGCATATTCATCATTGCCGTGAAATCGGAATTTGAAAATCTCAACACTGCTTTTCTCGAGTCGGACTCGGACTACCAATTTTAGTGTGCGCCCGATCTGTTGGCGTGAAGGTGTATCGAAATACCCAACTCAAAATTTCGATGCTCATATCTTTTCAACAGTAAGAGATAGGAAAAATCAGAAAGACTAAATAAGACAGATATATGGATAAAAAATAATAATATTGAAATTTTTAGGAAACTTCATAAGCTTAATTTTTGTTTACTATTATAAGCAAAAAAGTGTCTTCCTCCTATGAACTTCTGAATTTGGAAATATGAAGGACGGTGAAGGACGTCATCGTAATAAATCGTTACAGTGTGCATCTAGCATTTCATATCTTGCATGGCTGTCGACTTTCAAAAAGAATGGAAATTGTAGATAGCAAAATACGAGATATTTAAGCTTACAAATAGCAAAACATGAAATTTTCGGTCCTTTTGAGTAATTCGACGCTCCCGTCAAATATTTGAATCTACTAAAAAACATGATAAAAAAATAACAGAGACCAAAAATAAAAAAGACCAATCTAGCTTTTACTCCAAACGTAACGTTGGAGAACTTTCATTGTCCTAGCTTACAGGGTTCTTGAGAAATCGCTGATCCAATTTTCCACGGTTACGAAAACCCTAAAAATAACAGAGACCAAAAATAAAAAAGACCAATCTAGCTTTTACTCCAAACGTAAAGTTGGAGAACTTTCATTGTCCTAGCTTACAGGGTTCTTGAGAAATCGCTGATCCAATTTTCCACGGTTACGAAAACAATAGGTCTTCCGACGGAAGTCGGAAGACCTAATTAAGGAATTGTGCAGAAAAAAAAAATGTGTATTTGTAAATGGCGAAGGAAGCGAGTCAAAATTTTAGGTTTTAAAGCCTTTTTATGCATTTTAGACCCCTTTCAATTTGAATTATACCAAAGCTGGATCCTATCTCCGTAAATCTCAAGGGGGGGGGGGGGGGGGTCCAGACCCTCTGTCCCCCAGTTGGATCCGCGCATGAAAGGTAAACACACTAGCTCAAACAGGATTCCAAAAACCACAATCGAAAGCTTCAGAATTTTGGAAAAAAAAATCACAGTGATTCATCGCGCTTCTCGGTTGCTTGATGTACGTACTGTAGTGATATTGGAGTGAAATAGACGAAGCTGAACCGTCCTCAGCGTTTCCCGCGGAAAGCCTCTACCTTTATTGTGCTTCGCCGGAAGATTGAAATGTGACTCCTAACAGTACAGACGTACCTCGTAGTTTAGTTAGCTTAGTATTAGAATCTAGATTTAAGGTCCCTCGACTGTACCGACGGCGGGCTACAGACTATTACAACGTTGGTTAGTGAGGCTTATTTTACTTTAGTACTATCGGTTACATAAACCATACTATACCAGGGAACTGGGAAGCGCGATAAATCCCTGTGGAAAAAATACAAAACATAACTTCCTCACGCTAAAAAAAAAAAAAAAAAAAAAAAAAAAAAAAAAAAAAAAATGGACAAAGAGACGAAGAAAATGACACAAGCTACACAGAAACACGAGGGACAACTTATCTAATGAATTCTCTCCAGTGCAAGTGCGGAAGGCATTGTAGAATGCATTGTAGGTGGCGCTGTCAAGTTTAGAAAAGAATAGCCGTTTCTTGTTGTTTCAATACTTGTCACGTCATGCATTTTTCTATTTTTCGGTAAAACGAAGACCAGCGTAGCCCATTCCGTTTAAAACTTAGTCTATTTTTCGTTGAGGCTAATTGTCCTCCTTTCCAATATCAATTGTCAGGAATTTATTCTCTATTTAAAAAACTCCATTAAAATTATTGATTAAAGTAAAAGAAGTAGAAAATATGCATATTAATCCAAAGATGACGATGGACGAACGACAGACAATACTCTATGACAAAAGTTTACTCGAGTTTTTTTTTCTTTTTGCTCAGATGAGCTTATTTGAGGAAATAGAACTTTCCTGAAATTCAGATATTAAGACATAGTGAGTTTAATGCAGATCCTTCCAGATGCAGCATGTACAAGCGAACCCCCCCCCCCCCCTCCAAAAAAAAAAAAATCTACCGAAACACATGACATTTTTCGGATTACGGATTTTTTAAATGATTTTTTCTTCTACATTTTACGATCATAGATACTTACGATTTCTTCGTTGTCTGATCCATTTCTTTTCTTCGCTCAAACATGATAATTGTTGAATATCAAAAATTCACGTATTATTCTGAAAAATAAGTCTTCGTTGTTTACTCGCTGCTAATTACAGCGTCTGAACATGAAAAGTCATGTGACTTGTCGTGAAGCCGTTGTCTGTGACGTCACATCCACCAAGCGCAGTTATGCATTCAGCATCATTAAAACGTTTGAAGGCGTGAGCTCTGTTTGATCTAGGCAGGACTAGTAAAAGGATTATTTTGTTTGTAAAAACCGAAAAAGTATACAGGGTCGAACCGAATAGAAGGAGGGCGGGTTTTTTTTTAAAGAATGCAGATTTATGAGTAAAAAAGCATTTGATAAATCTCTTATTTGGAAAACACAAAATCTTCTCCAGACAAGATACTCACAAACACAAGTCATTTGAATAGCATTAATGATACATAATGTATTATCATTTCCATCAGTCCTATTTCCAAAACTGTATAGAATTGAAAAGTTTATTTAAAATACATGGATTAAACTGATTGTCTAAATACTTTTTCATGTTTATTTTCTTCATCGCCTTAAAATTAATTTTTTAAAACACATTCATCATAATATGTATTACAAGTCATTTTATTACCAAGACATTAAGTCATTATATTACAAGACATTTCATGGGCGGATCCAGGAATTTTTTTTCAGGGGGGTCCTACAGTCCGATTTTTTTAAGAGCAAAAAAAAAAAAAAAAAAAAAGGAAAAAAAAAAAAAAAAAGAAAAAAGGTTTCCCAAGAAAATAAAGTTATTGATTGATGATTGTCAATTATGTTTCTAATTATTAATAAAACAGGTGACTGGAGTGCAATGGCAAGCTAAAAGTTTTTTATAAAACTTGAATGTTTACATCATAGTAATTGATTATATTGATAGTCAGTTCTTATATGTGAATACAACAAATGGCGAGCAATAGCGAGCCAGAAGAAATTTTTTGAAATACTGACGGCAAAATATTATCATAATGAACGATTTCTAATACAAATTCATGATATATTTTCAAATATTATGACAACAAAAGGGGAATTGAGACTTAATCTAATGAAATATGTAAATTGATAAAAAAAGCCAATGCTTTGAAAATTCCAGGGGGGGGGGGGGTCCGGAAACCCCCCAGCTCCCCCCCCCCCCCCCCCCCCGACCCCTCCTCTGGATCCGCGCTTGCATTTTCAAGACCTAGTGATCTTGTGTCTCGCTTTAAGCTTGTTTTGGTTTAAGCTTGTGTCACCATTTGGTGCTATTTCCTTTACACGTGTCTTTTTAGCTCACCTCAGCGAAGCTCAAGTGAGCTATTGTCATAGCGTCGCGTCCGTCGTCCGTCCGTCGTAAATTTTTTTCACATTTTCGACTTCTTCTCAAGAACCACTGATGGGATTTCGATGAAACTTGGTAGGAATGAAGTACTCATGGCCCCCTACAAGTGTTGTTGTTTTTCGTCCGGTTCCGTCAATAGGTGGCGTCACCACAGGCAAAAGTATGTCACAGGGGTACACTCCTTTGACAAACTTCTTCTTCAGAAACGAAGCACATATCGACAAACCGAAAGCATCTGGATTATCTAGAAGGGTGTATTAACAAGTGTTGTTGTTTTTGGTTCCAGTTAGAAGTCAAATTTTTGACGCGTTTTTGTCGTCTTTTTGGACTTTGTCAGAAATGCTCATTTTTTAACTGTTTCTTTGAATAACTCCAAAAATATGTGGTTTTTACGCCCTGATTTACTGCATATTTGTCATATTTAAGGCATTCAGTGGTTTCATATTGATTTTGGTTGAAAATTTTATTCTCATGATTTTTCATGTTTTTTTTTTTCTTAAGTGAAAAAAGGAAGGGGGGATTTTCATACATATTGGACATCTCATCCAGAACCACTGAAGGGATTTTAATGAAACTTTTATGCACATTTAAATCATCTTCATAGCTTTGATTTCTTTTTTGACCCAAAACAAATTTTTCTTCCATTTTCATTCTTTTCCGTTTTCCACTCTCATTCACTGTGTTAAGTCGCTTAATGCTGTGATATATATTTTATATCTAAATTTTATATTTTCAAATTAATAAAAGAAGATTTATGTGCATATAGACCCATGGTCGTGGGTTCAAATTCTGTCACTGACACTATCATTATACAATGTTAGAAGGTTAAGAGTGTGCATGGGTATTAGGTGAGCGTTGCGCCCCCTGGGGCTCTTGTTTCTAGACGTGTTTGATCCAGGTGTTTTTATGGTGGGCTTGTCTTGCTACAGATGTGTCTTGTTGTGTGTCTTGCTGAAGTTGTCTTGCTGTAGGCTTGCTTTGTTGTAGGCATGCTTTGTTGTAGGCTTGCTTTGTTGTAGGCATGCTTTGTTGTAGGCTTGCTTTGTTGTAGGCTTGCTTTGTTGTAGGCTTGCTTTGTTGTAGGCATGCTTTGTTGTAGGCTTGCTTTGTTGTAGCCTTGCTTTGTTGTAGGCTTGCTTTGTTGTAGGCATGCTTTGTTGTAGGCTTGCTTTGTTTTAGGCATGCTTTGTCGTAGGCTTGCTTTGTTGTAGGCTTGCTTTGTTGTAGGCTTGCTTTGTTGTAGGCTTGCTTTGTTGTAGGCTTGCTTTGTTGTAGGCATGCTTTGTTGAAGGCTTGCTTTGTTGTAGGCATGCTTTGTTGTAGGCTTGCTTTGTTGTAGGCTTGCTTTGTTGTAGGCTTGCTTTGTTGTAGGCTTGCTTTGTTGTAGGCATGCTTTGTTGAAGGCTTGCTTTGTTGTAGGCTTGCTTTGTTGTAGGCTTGCTTTGTTGTAGGCATGCTTTGTTGTAGGCTTGCTTTGTTGTAGGCATGCTTTGTTGTAGGCTTGCTTTGTTGTAGGCTTGCTTTGTTGTAGGTTTGCTTTGTTGTAGGCTTGCTTTGTTGTAGGCATGCTTTGTTGTAGGCATGCTTTGTTGTAGACTTGCTTTGTTGTAGGCTTGCTTTGTTGTAGGCATGCTTTGTTGTAGGCGTGCTTTGTTGTTGGTGCGCTGTTAGCTTGTTTCTCTGTATGCGTACATTGTCGTTGGCGTGTCTTTTTATCTCAGTTAATTTACTTCCTCGATCCGCCATCCATCTCGCTTTTGAGCCGACCAGTCGACAAATATGACCGCCAAATGAATCCGATTTGCGGACGCATCACTGACATCTTCTTTGTAATTTTTGAATAGAATTTCTTGAAACCTTACAGGGAGCAAGTACTGAAAGTCCTCTACCAACTTTATATTTTTCGAGTCGATTGGTCAACAAATATGGCTACCAAGGACCTGTCCGTCCGGCGTCCATCACAAACTCTTATTATTTCCTCGCAACATACATGTAGTTGCAGGGGGATATAGTAACGCCGTCGTTCGAGTGTAAGTGGGTGTGAGGGTGTGTGCGTCACAAAATACTTGTGTACAGCCTAGAGAGTACAGTTTTGATTGAATCTTAACAAAATTTCATACACTGATAGCTTATTACAATAGGGAGAACCCTACTGATTTTTAAGGTCATAGGTCAAAGGTTAAGACCACAGATTGGAAAAGGTCAAAATACTTGTATATAGTCTAGAGGGTGCAGTTTTGACTGGATCTTATCCAAACTTCATACACTGATAGCTTATGACAAGAGGAAGAACTCAATCGATTTTTAAGGTCATAGGTCAAAAGTCTATGTCACAGATTGGAAAAGGTCAAAATCCTTGTATCCTTGTATACAGTCTAGAGGGTGCAGTTTTGACTGGATCTTATCCAAACTTCATACACTGATAGCTTATGACAAGAGGAAGAACCCTATTGATAATCTTATACCGGTATTAGACATGTGAATATCGATGAAATAACACGATGGTCATACTTTTACGTTGCATTGACCTTCTTCTTTTCGCTTCATGTAAATCATTCCGAGGAAAAAAATATAAATCATTTAATATAACATTATTCATTAAGAGAACATAACATAATAATTTAATATCAAATTGGCATTGATGTGACAAACTAATTATAATCTTTCAATTTGGAAATTGCATGATTTGATAACCTACATGTTATATATATGACAAAATTATAACAACTAAAAAAACCACAGCACAAAACAGACACACATAAACAACAAAAGCAACAACGAAAATTGAAAAAGGGAGAAAAAATAAAAACAACAGCAATGACAACAGCATCAACAACAATTTAAAAAAAAAACATCATCAACAACAATAAAAAAATTACAACAATTAAAAAAAAAAAAACATCATCAACAGCAATAAAAAAATTACAACAACAACTAAAAAAAAACATCATCAACAACAATAAAAAAAATTACAACAACAATTAAAAAAAAAACCCAACAACATCAACAACAATAAAAAAAAAAAATAGAACAAAAATTCAAGAAAAAAAAAAAAAATAACAACAACAATTAAAGAAAAAACAACAGCAGCAGCAACAAAAAAAAAAAAATATAAGCAGCTACAACAACAACAACAACAATAATAACAATTACAAATAATAAGAAAAAAAAAAAAAATAAAACAACAACAACAATTAAAGAAAAAAAAAACAACAACAATAAAAAAGGCATATGTATAAATGAAACACTATCAAATTTCAAGTTCATATCAATGAGAAAAATGCAAATAAGTAAATCTAAATTCCTATACTGTGACCTGCATGACTTGTTAATTTAGAGCAGAAATATTTTGATGTGAAGAGATGAAAAAGGCATATCTATACTAGTATTGATAGAGCATGCGCAATATCAAAATGATTAAAAAGGCATATGCATTGATAAAACAATTATATCAAAAAGGAAATATAGGCATATGCATTGATAAAGCAATATCAAAATGTAGATTTATTTTATCCGATAAATTTGTAAATATCCTCAAATTTGATTATTTTTTGCGCCATTTCATCGGGACAGACACATATGGCATGCGTATAAATGATGCAGTGTTATTTTTAGAGTTTCAATAAACTCAAGTTTGTTTACTTCTTGTTTCGTTTCACCAGCGCTGATACATCAGACACATCTATTTTGTCTTTTTGTACATTCCACATGGCAGATCCAATGCGTCTTGTAGACGCTACACAATGTCCTCCGCTAGGCGGAGCGAGTTCTTTCAAGTCAACGCCTCTTTCATTGGGTGTTTTAGTTGTTGACATAAAGCCCTTGGGCAGAGCGGGCAGGCACTCAGGCACAGGGCTAATAGAGGACCTAGGAGGATGGGGCTTTCTATTATAATCATGGTTATCTACAATCATTACGACGTTTTGGCTCTTCTTTCTTCTTGCCTCGTTTTCGGATGCACTTTCGGTACTGTCCTCCCTTAACAGTCTATTTCTGTTCTTTTTGTCACCAGAGACATGCGCAATGTGCGTTGCGCTGCTATGGCGGCATGATTCGGAATCATCATGTCCACTGGAGCTAGGGGTAGGGCGTCCATCAATCTTTCCATCAACATTTCGCAGTTTCCTGTGAAAAGATGGCGAAGCTTTTAAGCAGTCACCAGCAATTCGTATTTTACCGCTTTCTCCTGGAGCAACACTTCCCTCACGTCTAGCCTCGATGTTTTTCAATTTGGCTGCGTTCATTTCAGCCACTCTCTGATGTTTGCCATCTGCAATTACTGGAGGTAGAATGTCCTCATCCAATCCTGTTCGCACATCAGCCTGTCGTCTGCCATGTTTTTTCTTCTTCCCTCGTTTCCTCTGATCAACATCGCCCTTGTTGAAATCTTCGTCCATCCCTTGGTCATATCCGGATACACCACGTCCGTTTGACCTTCCTCGGGTTTTCTTCTCTGATCTCCTTTTCTTTCTTCCTCTCGTTTCCACATCCGGTGCCTGTGCATCATTTATCGTCTGCTGAGGACCTTGACCCTGCGATGCGATAAAACCAACTGCCGTGGCTCCAAGCATTCGGCGTCTCCTGTGATCCCCGGCTGATTTCAGATCCAGTGCATAATTAATATGCTGTTCAAACTCCTCATCAAGTTGGAGAAGTTCATCCTCGCTGCTGGACCGGAAGTAGTCCAGCCGCGAGCTTCTGTCATCATAGGGAGTCAGAGGTACATCTCGAATGAACGCTGGTTTTGCTAAAATGAAGAATGATGTTTTCCAAAGACAGCAACTCAATAATGTACCACTTAGAAGACATATAAAAAAAGTGATAGGTATTGAAATTATCACGCAAGTTACCTGCAAACACAGAGTCGGTGTCCATTGGAGTACCAACAACCTGGACTTCATATTCGAAGTTCATGCTTCCCGATCCTACAGGAGCTTTCTTTCCCACGACTTCTAGATCACAGGCAATGCCGGGTATGTCCTCTCCCTCGTCATCAGTGCCGGGGAGGGTAGGGGGCTCTGTAGATACACCAACAGATCCGCCATCCACTATGTCTGTTTGAAAAAAAAATTGAAAAGCATAAAATCATATCTATAGGTATATTATAAATAATTGAATTCCACAACAGAAATAGGAAAACAGGACAGGTGTGGTAGGGTAGGAAAAGATGTGCCCAAACCGGGGTTTCGAACCCGGGACCTCTGTACCTGCAAGTAAGCACTCTAACCACTGAGCTATCCGGACCAAAGCACCCGGCCCTGCCACACTCCTCCACCAATCAAATTTTGAGGTATCCTCAACCTCACAATAACACAACAGCCCTGGTTCTACCTCCTCTCGAGGCTCACTGTCACGGCACCAAATGTAGTAGGGTAGGAAAAGATCTGCCCAGACTGGGCACCTGGTCTCACTCCCATATCGGGAGTTCGCTTCTTTTCATATGGTGGAGGTTTTTGTTTGTTTGCTTTGGTTCCTGTTTTATCCTGATTTTGTATGCCTTCGGTTTCTGATTTTCTGAATTATCGATTTTGTGCTGTATACAGGGATATGGTCATTATCCATATTTGTCATTCGAACCCGGAACCTCTATATCTGCAGGTAAAGCACTCTAACCGCTGAGCTATCCGGCTCTGCCAGACAGGTATTCAGGTGATTTGTGCTAATTTGTGCAACAACCTAGTTTCAAACTTCTTTCCGATTTTCACACGGAACTTTTAAAGACAAATTATTTCTTTTCACCCACTAAGAGTACATGGTAAATGAACATCTTAAGATTACCTATTTCTTCATCCAAAGCTGGATCTCCATTATTCTCGCCATGAGTAGCCACAGTCGCTACCGAGTCCACCTTGTCTTGGATTATATACAGTCGGTCGCCATTTATATACATGGGAGATGCGGCCCACATTCTGCTGCGACACAGACTGTTTCTGCTGGACAATCCAGATCTTTCTCCGTTCACTTCAACATCACTTGTCTTAGCTTTATGTTTTCTACAAATAAAGATAGAAAATACGATATTATGAATGAAAATTTGATATCTTTTGGCATATTGGAAGGTATATATATATAAAGGGCACTTGAGAATCGATTGACCTCACCTTTCTCTTTTTAAAAATGCAAGGAAAGTATCAGACTGGCATTCTGATTCTTTATTGTAATTTCTTGTAGTTACAGGGGCGGACATAAGTGAGGGGTAGAGGCTTTACAAATATCAAGGAATCAATATTTTGTATTAATTTAGCGAAAATGGAAGATTGTATTAGATTAAGACAGAATTTTCAACTTACGATTCATAAAAGCCAACCAAAGAATCAGTATTTCCTCCAAGTCCCATTCTACTGGTTTCCATGGTAACCTGTGGTGAAAAGGGCCTCGTTGTCCCATCCAGATGGATAACACCTTTGTATATGCCTGATCCGGGCCGACCAAGAACGTTTCTGCGCATGACTGATTCTTTGAAAAATGACGCATGCCTAGAAGTAGGTCTAGCAGTAGGAGGCATTGGCACGTGACCTGCAGTTGAAGGCGGTCTTGGTACGAAGTCACCGGAAGGCGGAGTTGACACATGATTCATCACGAAAGTGGTGGATGTGTCCTGGTTTGGAGTGGCATATCTTGATTCAAACGAGGACAGCCTGGGTGTAGATGGGATATCTACATTATCCGCATCAGAATTTGTCAGTCTGAAAATGAAATAAAAAGATGATTAAAATCAGAAATATTCATTTTGTTTTAGGATAGCCTCCATTTATCTTTTTATCTGTTGTCCAAAATAAAGGGACCCTGCTAAATCGAGCTCGGGGTTAAATGAATGTTCACTCTGTAATGATCAAGAAACCATTTTCAATCAACAAACTATTGTGACATTCACCTTTTATCCCTAAGAGGGTACATGTTGACTCATAGGTAACATTTATGGCAAGTTACATGAAGTTGATGCATTACACACTCTGTTGTAATCCGAAAATCATTTTCAGTTTTCTAAGTTCTATCTTTGACCTGTTGACCCCAAGGTCATTTGGGTAGATCCCTAATTAACACACGAGGGACATACCAATCAAGTTACACGATGATATGTTCAATTATCACATCGTTTCTATTCAGAAATCATTTTCAATCATTCCTATGACCTTACCCTTTGATCTTGTTTTCAACAAGACACATAATCGACCCGTTGGGAACATTGTCAGCGATTTCTATAATGATAGGAGCAACACACTCCATTTGACCTAGAAACTACTTTCAGCGGTCAAAGTCCTCTGACCTTGACCTTTGGACCCAAAATTAAATTGGGCACAACCCTGACTCAAGAGGAATAATTCTATCAAGTTCCATGCATGATGATACATGCTAAAAAAGAACCCAGATACCATTTTCAATGTTCTTTAACCTCAAAATTAATAAGAGATCGACATCCTTAACTCATGATGTCAACCAGTTTATGAACTTTGATTGCACTGGCATTAAAATGTTTGATACATCTAAAGGTTTAGACGTTTGCCTACCAGGCCAAGTCCCCAAAATATCCGATTCAAAAAAAAAAAGATATGTACCTCCTAACTGGGTGATGCAAACCTCCTAATTAAGAGTAAAGTATGGGGAACACAGGAGTATTTCAAACTGTTCGTCAATCCCCCGTGGGTCGAAAATTCCTCGAGAATTCCGTCTTTTCGATTTGACATGCATACGTTCGATTTGTGCAGGTATATGACGTAAAAGCATTGTGACGTCATTAAATTCCATTGAAAACGTCATATATGTAACCCTGTTTCCCTGAATTTCAGGCTGGTTTCAATAAAAATTGATGACGTCACAATGCGTTGCCGTCAGATACCTGCACAAATTGGAAGTAACTCTGTATTTCGAAAAGACCGAATAAAGTACCTCTGTGTATTTGATCCACAGGGGATTTGAGCGAGTGTCAGACTCCTGAGACCAGGGTTAAACATCGATAATTTTAAGGGAAAAGTACGTATCTCTTTATTGATTGATAAATAAGTTTTATTAGAAAGTATGTCCTATTTAGGTGATTGGTTAGGCACAATTAGGATTTGGTATCTCCTTATTAAGTGATAGTATGTCCTAATTAGGTGATTGGTAAGTAACAACTAGGATTTAGTTTCTCCTTATTTAGTAATATTTACATTCCTACTGCGTTTCCCTTATATAAAGGTACCAAACCAACTGTTGCTTTATTTCTCGATAATCGCAAGAGCCTATCACGTGACTTTAGAACTTACGCGGATTAATTTCTGATAAAATGCCCATTTTATTTATTGCTTTAATATAGATTCAAAACATGTATCCATTATCAAACGACGCCGTCTACCCCCAGTGATTAAATGTGTCAAAATCTAGGTCACCCACATGTACACTTCCAAGAAGTGTGACGTAGTAAGTCGATCACGCGTCAGTAGACGAAGTTCAAGGACGAACTGCATTGTTGTCTGCAGAAAGATGCCGTGTTTGGATGAGCGAATATTCAGGCATAAGTGGATCAAATATTCAGTATTTAGGATGAGGATTTGATTCACTTGTGTCATTATCAACAGTGAATTTATCTTTGCTTCTTATGGATTCATACTTTCAGAAATACTTCGAGTATCAGCGAATCTTTAGCCATGATGTTGAGGTAAGTCATGAAAATACCGAGAGTTTTCTCGATTTCGACGGCTGTACTCGACTTTTGCATTATTCTTATTACTTCCAGATGAAATAGGGTATTTACAGAAGTTTGTATAGAATAATTCCGATTGATTTCATATGTCTAAGCAGTTTAACGGTGTGTTAAAAAGAGTTTTCAAAAGTTTTCCCTTCAGTTTTGTGAAATTTCTCCAGTTTAACTCTACGCCATGTCTGAATTATGTTGGACAAAAGTCACGAATTTTCACGATTCAATTTTCTTCAGTTTTAATTGAAATGCTCAAAATACAGCAAGAGGACAAAATTCAGTTTCTCATTTGTCAAAAAAGTTTCCGTACAGAAGGTACTACTTCGAATCAAGCGAAAAACGTCGAACGTTCGTTTGCTCTTACGTCAATTGGCGTTCTCCCTCCGCAATGATATTTCAAATGTAAAGAAACTGGCTGAAAAATTGGCAGAAATAACTTAGTTAACACGTAAAATGTAAATATAAGGATTGTTTGTCAGCCTTTGCGCTTTATCGGTGTGTATTGGCAGTAGGGAATGGAAACAAAATTCATGAAAAGCACTTCGTGCTTTACATATTTTGTTTCCATTCCCTACTGCCAATACACACCGATAAAGCGCAAAAGCTGAAAAACAATCCTAAAATAGTATGTCCTAATTAAGTGATTGGTAAGGCATAATTATGATATACTATCTCCTTATTAAGTGATATTTTGTCTTAATTAGGTGATTGTTTAGTCACAATTAGGATTTAGTATCTCCTTATTAAGTGATAGTATGTCCTAATAAGATAATTGGTAAGGCACAGTTAGGATTGACTATCTCCTTATGTAGTGATAGTATGTCCTAATTAGGTGATTGGTAATGCACAATTAGGATTTAGTATCTCCTTATTAAGTGATAGTATATCCTAATAAGGTGATTGGTTAGGCATAGTTAGGATTTAGTATCTCCATATAAACTGACAGTATGTCCTAATTGTCCTAATAAGGAATAATTAGGAACTTGAGTCTCCTTATTAGGTGATAGTATGTCCTAATAAGGTGATTGTTAAGTCACAATTAGGTTTTAGTATCTCCTTATTAATTGACAGTATGTCCTAATTAGGTGATTGGTTAGGCACAATTAGGATTCACTATCTCCTAATTAGGTGACAGTATGTCCTTATCCGGCGATTGGTAAGGCACAATTAGGATTTAGTATCTCTTATTTAGATGACAGTATGTCCTAATTAGGTGATTGATAAGTCATAATTAGGATTTAGTATCTCCTTCTTAAGTTAAATTTATGTCCTAATTAGGTGATTGGTAAGGCACAATCAGGATTTAGTTTCTCTATATTAGGTGACAGTTTGTCCTAATTAGTTGATTGGTAAGTCACAATTAGGATTTAGTATCTACTTATTAAGTATGTCATAATTAGGTGATTGGTAAGGTACAATTAGGATTTAGTTTCTCTATATTAGGTGACAGTTTGTCCTAATTAGTTGATTGGTAAGTCACAATTAGGATTTAGTATCTACTTATTAAGTATGTCATAATTAGGTGATTGGTAAGGTACAATTAGGATTTAGTATCTACTTATTAAGTATGTCATAATTAGGTGATTGGTAAGGTACAATTAGGATTTAATATCTCCTTATAAGGTGATAGTATGTCCTAATTAGGTGATTGGTAAGTCATAATTAGGATTTAGTATCTCCTTATTAAGTTAAAGTATGTCTTAATTAGGTGATTGGTAAGGCATAATTAGTGATACATTTCTACTTATAAGGTGATAACATGTTCTAATAAGGTGATTGGTAAGGCATAATTAGGAGTTAATGTCTCCAAGGTAGGCGAAAGTATGTCCTTAATAATACTGAGTCGAATGGTAAAAAATAATAAAAAGAATGTCCTTAGTAGTCGAAGTTTGTATTTCCTAATTAGGAGAAATAATGTACTCAATAGGTGATAGACCAGTCATAATGATAAAGAATTCGTATTTCCCTATAACAAGATAATCATCTATCTAGAAGAAAGATTAGTCCTAAATACTAGATACAAGTAGTGCATCGTTCTTTGGTGATAGATAAGTCATAATCTGTAATTAATATCCCCTTATTAGGAATAAGTGTCTAGTTATCTTAAAGAGATAATGTAGTTTGTCCGATAAGGTAGTTCTGTACTGATTAGTATGTTCTAATTAGGAGATAGTTAAGTCCTAATTAGTAGTTACAATCTCCTTATTAGGAATAAATGTCTACTAATTTTAGTGATGGTAACGTCATAGTAGGTGATAGATAAGACATTGTCAGGAGTTAGAGTTACTTATACGCATGCGCAGACTTTATGAAAATTTTCATTGGGGCTATACATTTATAATGTTCGACTTTAGACTTGGCCAATGAAATAAAATTTCTCATCTGAATGATTGAGTGCATGTACAATTATTTGATTTAAAAATCAAAATTTTTGCAATATCAGGATATTTGAGAGGGTGGACACGGTAAAAGGGAGGGGAGAGGAAGGGGGCGGGAGGAAGGAGAAAGGGGGAGGGAGGAGGGAGGGAGGGAAGGGGAGACAGGGGATGGAGGGGGAGGAATGGATGGGAGGAAGGAAAGGGGCGGGAGGAGGGAGAAGGGGGCGGGAGGGGAGAGGTAAGGGAAGGGAAGGGTGAAAAGGAGGGGGAAGAGGTACCCCCTGTTCCCCCATATTTGACTATAGGTAAAAGTTAATTCAAGGAAATGCTGTGCTATTTTATATGGTTTATTGATTATTAATTAATGGCTTATCATAAATTTTACATTTTTGTCAGAAGTCTTGACTTAGCTAATTAAAATTTCTTAAAGATGTCTCTACGAAGATAATGAAATAAACTTTGCGGCTTTCTGATTACTGTATTTAATGTTGACTTCAATTTCGTTTAACTATTTGAAAATTATATTTATTTTACATCGAAAATATATATACTGTCATTGTTACTTACGATTTTTTCGATGTCTTATCCATTTCTTTTATTCACTCGAATCGGAAATGAATTTCAAATATTCTAGTATTGAATAAACTTCTTCTGCGTTATCTCGCTGCTACAGCGTATGGACATGAAAAGCCATGTGACTTGTCGTGAAGCGGAGTAACTGTGACGTCATATCCGCCCAACGCTGTATTAGAGTTCATTCGGATCAGCCTCGGCCTTTTTCTTTCTTATTATGCCGTTAGAAGTAAAGGACGAGGGATCCGACTATTCAATTCAATTCTTTATTGATGAAATACAATGACATGAGAAAATATTTTATATCATTGAACGTTAATTTGTGTGTGATGTACACACAAATTAACATTCAATGATATAAAATATTTTCTGTTCTTATCTTAAAACATTCATCTAAATATTTGCACAAATATTTGGTGAATTGATTATTCACAGGATTTATAACAACTTCGATATCAAAAATATCAAATTGACCCAATGATTCTTCAAATTTATCTCTAATGCCTTGATATAAGTTACAGTTTAAGAGAAAATGCTCTTCATCTTCAACTTCATTAATACAGAACTTGCAATATCTATTTGAACGAGGAATAGGAGGTTGACAATATCAACCAACTTCACTGAATATTCAAAGGGTATGCACTTATTCGTAGTTTCGAAAGTTGTGATCTTAAGGTTTTCTGTAATGGATATGTTAAATATTTTTGTATTTTAAATTCATAATTGTAAATTTTGCTAAAGAATAATAATTTACCCTCCTCTAAATGTTTAGTATAATGAAGTTGATCAAAAATGGATTTTCAAAGAATTTTCTGAGTTGATTTGAAAATTTTTCATAGGAAACACTCAAAGATTCGAGTCCAATTAAAGTTTTTATATTATCCAAAGTTTTCCTAATGCTAGGGCAATTCTCTTTTTCAGACAATTTTTCATCTTCAATGAAAGCTTCTTTTAAGATTTCATTATTAAGAGAATTGTCAACATCCTGTAATCTTGAATAATATTTAAACATAAGTTCATACATTCTAATACATAATGGATATATTCCTAATTCACACAAAACAGCAACATTGGAAGCTTTTCTGTGCACCCCAAGAATATCTTTTAAAATCATATTTTGAATTTCTCTGTAGGAGTTTTACTTATATTACTAATGTCTATTTTAAAATCTGCTAACCATATTTCTGAAGAGTAAGTAAGAAAAGGCATAATCAAGGATTGGTAAAGTTTTAGCCATACTTCTACTGAAAAATTTGTATTACAAGGAATTTTTGATTTTAGAGAATAATATGCTTTTCTTGCTTTATCTTCAAGGCTTGATGTGGAGTATTTAAAATTTCCATTTGGTACAAATATTAATCCTAAATATTTGTACTTATCGACTAAGCATTCAGCAAAATTGAGTTCTGTCGGAACAGAAAAATATATTTAGGCATATCATCTTAAGTTGCATGAATTTGCATAGCTCTTTATATTTATTTATTTATTTAATTTAAATTATTTTTTACTTCCATCACGTCAACTGCAATAAGGCAGAACTCTTTAAATAAAAACACTAACACTCAAATTTTCGGCCCCTTGGCCTTTGTCAAGTGTAAGAACGTCGATCTTATACGTGTTATATATATTATTCAATTTGATATAGATAGTCGTTCTTGCACTTGATAAAGGCCAAGGCGCCGAAAATTTGTGTATTTGAGTGTTTATGTTTTTATTTGTATCATCCCTTCCCTCTGGAAAAAATATTTCAATCTATTAAACTCTTTAAATTGCTTTTAAAACAGTTTTGGTGGTTTAATCAATCATTAAAAATACAAATCAGAAATAGATCTGCCAAAGCGTATTCAAGGATATTTTGTGTTTACTAATGGCTTGTCATATTTTCTTTTTTTTACATTTTTATTTTCGTAAGCATTGGCTTACTTAATATAATTTCCAAAATATGCTTCTAAGAAGATATTGAAATAAACTTTGCGGTTTTTTGATAACTGTATTTATTGTTGACTTCAATTTCATTTAACTATTTGAAAATTATATTTCTTTTATATCGAAAATATATATACTGTCATTGTTACTTACGATTTTTTCGATGTCTTATCCATTTCTTTTATTCACTTGAATCGGAAATGAATATCAAATATTCTAGTATTTGAATAAACTTCTTCTGCGTTATCTCGCTGCTACAGCGATTGGACATGAAAAGTCATGTGACTTGTCGTGTAGCGGAGTAACTGTGACGTCACATCCGCCCAGCGCTGCATTAGAGTTCATTCGGATCAGCCTCGACCTTTATCTATCTAATTATACCGGTAGAAGTAAAGGACGAGGGATCCGACTAAGCATTCATCAAAACATCGTCGGATACCCCCGGTCTTTTGCTCTTCAAAAGACCGGGGGTATCAGACGATGTCATCAAAAATGAGTTGTGTCGGAACAGGAAAATGTATTTAGGGATATCATCTTACATTTTTATTGAATTTGTACAGCTTTTTAAATTTATTTATTCATTTTATTTATTTATTTCTTTTTTGCTTCCACCATGTCAACTGCAATAATTATGGCGGAAGATAAAAAAAGTAAACTCTTTAATTTGCTTTTAGAAACATTTTTGTTGTTTTATATCAATAATTAAAAATATGTACATCAGACATAGATAGACCAAAGCGTATATTTGTTAATTGGAAAACGTATCGTTTCTACGTAAATCGCGATCATATATTCGACAGAATGACCGTATCTGCAAGGCCTACTTGAAAAGTACGACCACCCTTGCATATATGTTTTCTTGATCAATAATCCCACAAATTGCAGTAGTTTTCAAATGATCATTTCAGGTCGACTTCCGGTCAATATTTGAAGTCATAAAAGACAAAAATTATTGACACGTAAAAAGTGATTGAAAGGATAAATTGCTAGGAGGAATTAGCCGGGATTTTATTTTTTTTCGGAATTCTCATTCAGCCATATTGTGCTGGCTGCATCTCCCCTAATCCGCTCTGATGTTATGAGTTTGCTATGATCGTCTTTCCGTAATCTAATTACACTTTCATTTTCCAGACAAGTCGAGAGCCCTTTCGCCAACTTTTCAAACGAAATTTTGAAACATGCTTCTTATAAGTAGAAGAAGCCTATTTTGGATCCAATAGGCCAAGGGTCAAGGTCACTCACGAAAAAAAAAAAAAAAAAAAAAAAAAAAAAAAAAAAAAAAAGAAGAAGAAAAGGCTGATAAAAAATAAAAATAGTTCCAGATGATAACTCCAAGAACCATTATGCTCATTATCAAGAGGCCAAGAAGTGTTCATTGTTCAAAGGTCAATGTCGCTATCATGCAAAATAAGCTGATTTGATAAATTGGCTTCAAAATTAGAACTGAGGAATTCTTCCACCTATTATTAAAACCATATTTGGAAATAAGCTTACTATATCACGAACAACTTAATTGCAAACAAGGCCCCTCGCAAATGCAGTGGCCTTGACCTCCTGGTATACAATCTCCTACGCATGCTTACGTTTTCAATACCGCTTTTCTCCACTTTGAAATCTATAAAAATTGCAAATCTTTGGCGTCTACGAATGTTGGTCTCCAGAGAAAGGGATCTCCAACAAGACCCGGTTGCAGCACCAACAACATAATATCAAAACACCCCAGGTGGAAACACAGAGAAGGCATACACAGCAAGAGACACAAAAAGGACAAGGAACAGCAAAGACGACATCAAAACATCAAACATCAAAGACTACATATAAACCAACGAGACCAATGGACAATCGGTACCGACTTAGGACGGCCATCTGCTATGTTTTCATTGTGTAAAGTTTCATGGAAATCTAAATGGTTTTGGAGGAGTTGTGGTGACAGAGTTTGGCATTAAAATCATTTAATGCATGAAAAATCTCAGTGCAAGGGCCATAACTCAGGCCAAAATTTCTCGACAGTAATCCTCTATCTTTCATTGTGTAATGTTTCATTGAAATCCATCAAATGGTTTTCGAAGAGTTGCGATGACAAGGTTTGACATTGAAAATGCATGAAAAATCTAAGTCCAAGGGCCATTACTCAGGTCTAATTTTTTCGAAAGCAATTCTCTTACTTCATGCACAAAGTTCTATATACGTAACATGTTCTTTCATTGTGTAAAGTTTCAATGAAATTCATTAAATGGTTTGGGAGGAGTTGCGATCGACGACAAGGTTTTACATTTTTAAAAAAATGCATGAAAATCTAAGTCAAAGGACCATAACTCAGGTCTAACTTTTTCGACAGCAATCCCGTTTCTTCATGCACATCTACATATCATGGTATTTTATCCTTAAAGTTTCATTGAAATCTATCAGTTGGTTTGGGAGGAGTCGCGATGACAAGCTTTCGTCTGCATACGGACGGACAGACGGACGGACAGGGTGAATCCAGTATACCCCAACAACTTTGTTGCGGGGGTATAATAACACAACACACAATTGTAAAAAATAACACATCGCACAATTGTGTAAAATAACACATCGCACAATTGTGTAAAATAACACAACGCACAATTGTGTAAAATAACACAACGCACAATTGTGTAAAATAACACAACGCACAATTGTGTAAAATAAAACAACGCACAATTGAGTAAAATAAAACAACGCACAATTGTGTAAAATAACACAACGCACAATAATAATTGTGTAAAATAACACACATGGAGTGATAACACAAGAACTATTTCAACAATTTAAACCAAATTTTCATATATATGCTCATTTATCAGTTGAGGAAAATTCTCTTTAGTTTTGGGGAAATTAGATCTAAATAATTTTTTAGAACGAATGTTGACAATTACAAGTACAGTATCCTATCTATAAGCTAAGTAAGTTGGGCAACTTTGTTTGCTTACCTATAATGCATTGGCTTCATTCAAAAATTCTTCTGGATGTATAGGTAAATCTGACAAACAAAACTGTCCAAACACAATCGCAGCTACTCACTTACAGGACCCCGACCCCCCCCCCCCAAAAAAAAAAAAACAAAAAAAAAAAAAAAAAACAAGGGGCCCATAGGGGCCACATTGCTCGCTTGAGTTGCGGACGAAGGGCTAAAAGTAGCCTTAAGTAGAAGACCTTGGCAACTTGAGTACTAGCTTCCTGTAATGTTTAATGAAATTGTATGCAGCAGCTACGGAGAAGTTTAAAATGCTTTGGCCAACAAGAGCCCTCGGCGGTCATATTGTTGACCATTAGGCACGAAAAACACGCAATTTGTAGAGGACCTTGAGAACTTGCTTCAGGAAGGTTTCGCGAAATTCTTTACAGCGGGTTCAGAGGAGATGTTGAAAATGCGTCAGCCAATAAGAGCCCTCGTCGGCCATATCTGTTGATTGATCGGTACGAAAGATACAAAATCGGGTAGAAGACCTTGAGTGCTTGCTTCCTGTAAGGTTTCGTGACATTCTGTAAAGCGGTTAGAGGAGGTGTCGAAAATCCATCGTCCAATCAGAGCCCTCGGTGGCCATATTTGTTGCCGATAGGCACGAAAAACACAAAAAACACAAACTGGTTGTAAGAACTTGAGTAATGGTTTCCTATGAGGTTTAGTGAAATTCTATGCAGTGGTAACAGAGGAAATGTCGAAAATTCATTGGTCAACCAAAGCCCTAGACGGCCATTTTTGTTTGCACGAAAAATAAAAACATTGGGTAGAGGACCTTGAGTACATGTTCTTGCTTCCTGTAAGATTTCGTGAAATTCTGTGCAGCGGTTGAAGAGGAGATGTCCAAAATGCGACAGCCAATCAGAGCCCTCGATGGCCATACCTGTTTACTGATCGACAGGAAAGATACAAAACTGGATAGAAGACCGCGAGTACTTGCATTCTGTAAGGTTTCTTGAAATATTCTTTTCAGCAGAAAATGTCGAAAATGATTTAAAAGTTAACGACGGACGGACGACGGACGGCGCGCTATGATAATACATTTTTGTATCCCACTTGAGCTTCGTACACAGGCTCCACATTTTTTCATTTTGGAATTGAGAGTAACGGGCGGCGTAGGAGGGGATGGGTGGAGCGGAGGTAAGATGGAAACCGAGAAACCAAGAAAGGGGGACTGTCACAGTCTTAATTTATTTACTCGCTCTCCGAAGGTTTTAAGACAAGTGTCGGCAAAATTCCACAAGTTGAGGTTTGAAAGAGTAAAAGACATTTTGTTTAGTTCTGCAAACTGAAGTGAAATATGATAAAGCGACAAATTGGGCATACATGTATAATTTAATTATCTAAACAAAATATTCGATCATAAACCTTCTTTCGTCCTCTTTTAACCGAAACTTCTTCCCCATTTGGTATTTGAAATTGCTGAACGTCTTACACATGTGTATGAATTAATTTGATCGTCTTTAAAATATTGAAGTTGAAATAAAGTATGCTGTTACGAATAAAGGGCGAGGGGATCCGAATGGTCCATACGCTGTAGCAGCGACTAGCGAAAGAGCGAAAATATTTTGCGATTTGCGAAGAGAAGCGAATATTTCATTCACAAGTAGAGTGAATTTAGAAATTAAAATCGTTTGTTTTAAAACACAATAGTTCTGATCTTTAGATCGAATGATAATCCAGGTAAACCATCGTTGAAAGGATGTAAAGACCCCTATAGAGTTTGTCATAACTCATGATTTTCCCCATTTTTGCGTAAAATATTTTTGGCCGGATTGCAAAGCAATTCCGATCTATGGATTGACAACTGTCGTCAACATTTTGGTTAAAGTTTCTGGTTTAAGCAAAATCTAAGGAACAGTGTGCAGTAGAACCAATCTATTATGCATAAAGGTTGCCCATGACAAGACCTTTTAATTTATGCCGTAACATTAGACTTAGTGATCTTGACCTTGGAATGTGACCTAGTTAAAGTTTCTGGATTATGTATGCAGTAGAGCCATAATATTGCACATGTAGGTTGCCCATGACAAGACCTTTAGATTTAATAATATGCTATTAAATTTGACTTAATGACCTTGACCTTGAAATTTGACCAAGTTGAAGATTTTGGTTAAGGTTTCTGGTTTAAGCAAAATCTAAGGAACTGTATATAAAGTAGAAACATTTAACGTGTAGGTTGCCCATGACTACATTAGATCTTTCAAAATATGCCATCGCATTTGACCTAATGACCTTGACCTTTAGTCATGAAATATGCAAGGCACACTTACCTCAAATATAAATTTGAGTAATATAGGTCCAAACATATGGGCATTCTTTAACTTTTTACGACAAAAACATACTTTGCAATCCGGCCATACCGTCTTCAGAGGTGTTTTATTTTCAAAATTATAGGTTCTACCCACCTTAAAACGATGCCCCCTCCCCCCGGAGAATTGTCTAGATCCGCCCATATAGTTTCCTTTTGGGGGTTACGAGAGAGAGAGAGAGAGAGAGAGAGAGAGAGAGAGAGAGAGAGAGAGAGAGAGAGAGAGATCTTTAGTAGATAGAAAGACGTTATCCAAAGCTTCAAGAAGTAACGCAGATATTTTTTTAAAAAAGTTAAAGAAGAAGAATGCGATAGATAATGATGATGCTTAGTGTTAATGATAATATTAAAAAAAAGATAATGATGATACGCATTTTCTTTTCTTATAAAGATATGAACAATGAAATAAAGAAATATTATGTACATGTATGTGTAATTCGCCGTTTATTCCTCTTTTCATAAAAATATCAAGAACTATTTGTGCATTTCATCCATATATAGCACACATGCTGAAATTCTGCACTCATCTGCCTAGAAAACAAAAGGAATGGTCATCCATTCTGAAAATAGAAAGAATCTATGTTTTAAAAATAGATATGACCGAGCCAATACCTTCACCAAAATTCAGACTTAATCATTCAAACACCTAATACATGGGGTGTTCATGAAACTGATAACTTCTGGATTTACTTATTTCATTACACAGATCCCTTTAGAGAGTTTTTTTTCCCACAAAAATCTACACTTTCTTGTTTGAGCTCACCCTTTAATGTCGTTGTTGCTAAAATGAAGAAAAAGAAATATCAATATCACTAGCAATCAAATATACGAGATCATCTTTCAAAAATGTCAAATATGTTGATGAAGCATCATTGTCGCGTAAGATTGGCCAGCATCGTGAGAACTGGCAGAGCGCATGCGCAATCAAGAAATTTCGTGTAACCCCCCCCCCCCCCCCCACTCAACGGTAAAGCGATCAATTTCAATCCGAAACAACATAAATAAGTAAATATTAACTACCTCTTACTTCAAATACTTGTCAAAGGCATCGATTTCCTTTCTTTAATTAATTACAGTCACAAAAATGATTCCCAAAAGTCTCAAATGCAAGAGCTTCCGGAGGGCTTCGCCCCCGGGTCCCCTACCAGAGTTCCGCCCTGAACCCATTGAGAACCTCGGCGGTTCCCAACCTTCTCGCCTATTTTACGCCGCATTACTCAAAAGCTGGATCCGCCACTGATTAAGCTTATCTTAATTTCATAGAATTATATTTTTCTGATGTAATAAGACTTTGAATTACTTATTATATTAAATAGAACATTTTTCATTTTATGTATTTTCAAAGTATTGACAACATATGACCGTCCATCCGTATGTCCATTTTTCATATTTTTGTTTATGGTTCCATTAAATTCGCATGTCTTCAAAGATGTGAATCAATTCATCAGCCTTACGTGCTGTTAATAACTGACCGATTATTATGATTACAGAGGCAAAACTGTAGTAATAAAATGAAGAAAAGTTTCAGCTCCAAACTATATTCAGGTTACATGTAAATTACAGAATGATCATGCCAAAACGAACAGTTCTTATCAACACGTACCTTTGGTCGTCGTTGTTGTTTTTGGAGCTGAAACAGAAACAATTAGATAAGATACAATTTTGAATAATATAAATAATATTTAAAAAGATTAAAATAAGAATGTATTAACATCAATTTGTCTTGCTCAGACAAGCCTTTCAACTTTATGATACAATAAAAAGTAAAGGTCTCATCTTGGTATTATACTTAACCAATCTCCTAAGCATTCGTCTGATTTCAGATTCGCTTTTCTTCACTTCCGGTGCCGCCCATGACCTTGTTTGCAATTTGATACTTAACGGAAATATAATCTGCAGTGCACACTGCATCTTGCGATCGACTACAGACTGACGGTACTTACGCAGAGAAATTGTTCGTGTCAACAAAACGTACAGTACACCATAATAGAGGGTTGTGTACAGAATCCACAATACGCCTTGCATGCTATCGTAGCGTATGCTGTAGAACCACCACAGACCAATCGATTGTCCGTACACAAACATATAGTAAAACAAAATAATACTAGGGAGGCATACAAAATCCACAATACACACTGTATGCTAACTTGGCGTACGCTGCCAATCCACAACAGACTGACGATCCGTGCTGTACAAAACAAACACATGTATATTGAAGTACTAGCCTGTAGTAGAGGATGATGTACATAATCCACAAAACGCCCTGCATGCTAACTTGGCGTATCCTGCCGATCCACCACAGACTGACCATATGTACTGTACAAAACAAACACACGAAGTACTAACCAGTAGTAGAGGGTAGCGTACATAATGCACAATACGCCCTGCATGCTAACTTGGCGTATCCTGCCGATCCACCACTGACTGACTATATGTACTGTACAAAACAAACACACGAAGTACTAACCAGTAGTAGAGGGTAGCGTACATAATGCACAATACGCCCTGCATGTTAACTTGGTGTATCCTGCCGATCCACCATAGACTGGCTATATGTACTGTACAAAACAAACACACGAAGTACTAACCAGTAGTAGAGGGTAGCGTACAGAATCCACAATACGCCCTGTATGCTAACTTGGCGTATGCTGCCGATCCACTACAGACTGACGATCTGTACACAGTCTGTAGAAAACAAACACATGAAGTACTAACCAGTAGTAGAGGGTGGCGTACAGAATCCACAATACGCCCTGTATGCTAACTTGGCGTACGCTGCCGATCCACCACAGACTGAAGATCCGTACTGTACAAAACAAACACATGTTCATTGGAGTACTAACCGGTAGTAGAGGGTGGCGTACAGAATCCACAGTACGCCCTGCATGCTAACTTGGCGTATGCTGCCGATCCACCACATATTGACGGTCCGTGCACAGAACAATTGTCAATGTCTACGCAGGGAGCTACAAGGACAAAACAAAAAGTAAAATCTATATTGAATACTTTTTTCACAATCTTCATCTATTAGTCCTTTCTTCGAAATTCTTCCAATACAGTTTCATCAACCATTCTTAATCTGTACAGCAGTTCGTCAGCCAATCGAACTCGTGACGGCCATGTTTGCTAACAGTTTCAGCAGAAAAAAAAGTTTAGAAGATGACCTTAAGTAATTTCTTCCTGAAAGGGTACATTAATTTCTAGTAGCAGTTGCACTAAGTCTTGTAGATAATTGATACAAAGCATGTTTTCATACCATTGAGAGGAAAAGTAACCGTTGGTGGTACCGTCGTTTGAACCAGCGTTGTCTTTACCGTTGTCGTCTGCAGCGGTGTTATTTTTACCGTTGTTCTTTTTACCGATGTTGTCTGCATTGGTGTCATCTTCGTTGTGGCTGTTGGTACTTGTGTAGTTGACACCTTTGTTGTTGTATTTGTTGTTTGAATCTTTTGCACTACAGTGATATGTCAAATGTCAAGAATGTATAGTGAAGTTTATTGTACATATTACGGAATCGCTGCAGATCTTTTCCATACCAGTACACATGATATACGAAGATAAAATACAGTCATGATTAATGTATCATTGTACAATTGTTGTATTCTAAATATTACGTTTATTTCAACAACCGAGAGTCGAATTTCCTGCGATATGCATAGAGGACGTCAGAAAAACACCGGATCTCCAACTGATTTGCCAAACTATGTTCATTATATTTACATTCCTACTGCGTTTCCCTTATATAAAGGTACCAAACCAACTGTTGCTTTATTTCTCGATAATCGCAAGAGCCTATCACGTGACTTTAGAACTTACGCGGATTAATTTCTGATAAAATGCCCATTTTATTTATTGCTTTAATACAGATTTAAAACATGTATCCATTATCAAACGACACCGTCTACCCCCAGTGATGAAATGTGTCAAAATCTAGGTCAACCACATGTACACTTCCAAGAAGTGTGACGTAGTAAGTCGATCACGCGTCAGTAGTAGACGAAGTTCAAGGACGAACTGCACTTCGTGCTTTACATATTTTGTTTCCATTCCCTACTGCCAATACACACCGATAAAGCGCAAAAGCTGAAAAACAATCCTTAAATAAATGAAAAAATTACACACAATATGAGAGAATCACTCTCAAAAGTTTGCTGTGAATTTCCTTATTCTTTGACAAACTCTTTTTTCTTTATTTCCAAGCTTTCCATTTTTTCCTTGCCCATGTAGTTTTGAGTTTCTCAACTATGAATCTTTTTTCCTCTTTACTTTCATTTTTGTTCGCCATTCAAATGTCTGTATACGTCTTAATTGAAAGACTTTTGGATGACTGTGTGCCCCAAAGCAGGATAACCACGCCCTTTGTTATGAAAATGTAGCGGGACACCGTTCAAAGTCGGTATCGACAGTGCATTAGTACCTCATCTTTATTTGTTTTCCTTCGCGTTCGCTAAATGTCCTTGTACATTTGATTTTCAAGAGTGTTCTCCACATCTCCAGTTGTTTGTTTGTGCGGTTGTGTTATTCCTATTGTTTCTTGCAGATCTGTGTGTGTTCCGCTGTGGAGACTGCCATTTGATCTTGTCGGAGATATGTTCCGTAATCTATAACCTTTTCTCAGTTTTGCGAAATCGATACGCCCCGTAGGACCCCTCTCAGGGTTGTGCTCATGTAATCTGGATTATAAACCATCCCTATAATAAAGTGAATGGCCGTCCGAAGTCGGCGCCCGGTGCCGGGGATTGTGCACACACAAGCTGGATTATACATCATCCTTATAATAGAGGGAATGGCCGTCCAAAATCGGAGCCCGGTGCCCGGGGGGTTGTGCGCTCGCAAGCTGGATTATACACCATCCTTTTGAAAGAGTGAATGGCCTCCCGAAGTCGGCGCCCGATGCCCGGGGGGGGGGGGGGGTGGGTGGGTGCGCACGCAAGCTTGATTATACGGCACCATCCTCTTAATAGAAGGAATATCCGTCCAAAGTCGGCGCCCGGAGGGTTGAGCGTACGCAAGCCAGATGAATACGTCATCCACTATTATTATAGTGGACTACCGTTCAAAGTCGACGGAAGGTGCGAAGTGGTCTTCTTCAATTTACGTGTATCGTGTTGTGGTGTGTGTCCTTTTATTCTTCGTTTGACCCTTTGTTGCGTTTCTTTTTGCCCCCTGTTGAAGTTGTTTTGCCCGATGATCGTCGTTCGTAGCATCATGCGGATGTGTTCCGCTGTGGTCAGTGCAGGTCGCTGTGTTTCAGTTCTCGCCCATATCCTTTAGCCCCCCACCCTTTAACCAGTCGTCCCTCACATTATTTCCCTCAACCTCCTTCAGCTTTATCATGAGCATGACTAGTACCTACCATGAGAGCACGAGCATGGATCCCCATATTTCGAAACTGACGCTGGAAGGAAGAAAAATAAAGTTAAATCTGTATCCAAAATAACCAATTAATTATATTTAGCGTCTACTCTTTTGAATTCAAAGGTTTTTTGCGAGACTTTTTCGTAAAATTCCTCGTGTTGTCTGGTCAATCCACACTTGTTAAAGGATCTATCACGTCAAGAATCCTTTTGTAACATTCTCTTTGTAATTTTTGACGTTTGAAAACCCAGTGACCTACTGCAACGTCAAAGTAGGACACCACGTGATCGAAATACTGCGACGTCATTGGCTGAAATTAGAACGAGGCTTGATGAAGAAGCATTGGCACTATCTCCTTACTCACCATATAAATGTTTCATGTAGTCAACCATACAATAATCATCGTAGCCTCTACTGTGTTTGAAGTGGTGGAGCTTTTCCATAACTAAAATGAATGCAATAAAATCATGTAAAAAAAAAAAAAAAAAAAAAAAAAAAAAAAAAGGAAAACCAGAAGGGCCGAAACTCGATGCCATTTTTAAAAAGAAATAAAAATCATGAGGAGACTTGTCAACCTGATAACTTATGATAAATTGATGGATACATGTAAGAGGAACTTACATTATAGGCAATAAGTCAATTTGGTACTAAGGGAGTGTGAAAAATGACCCCCCCCCCAATAAGTATGCAATGGACATGCTGAAAACAGTCCTTGCTCTGCTGGCTGAAGCAAGGTCATCATACAGTGCGGTTGACTTTCATATTGTACACAGGATCAGGGTCCTGGGGTTTGGAAAGTACCTATTTTTATTCTTGCTTTCATCTTTAAAGAATTCCAAGACTTCAAGAATTCATCTTTCAAGTTTTCACAATGTAAACATTAAAGCAGATACCCTCTCCCCCCTCTTTTTCGCGTTGTCCGTCATGTTTCAAGTGTTGGTTGTTTTGATATAGTTGTTCTCCTTGTATCCGTCTTGTAGCTTTACGCCCCCCCCCCTTTTTTGCGTCACATGCGCGTGAGTTCCGCAGTGATAACTGTCACTCTGTTTCGTTGGACATCTACTCCATTAATTTTTAGCTCACATCGACGAAGTTGAGTGAGCTTATGCTATACCCCCGCGCGTCCGCGTCCGCGTCCGTGTCCGCGTCCGGTTAAGAAGTTTGGGGTAGCTCAGTATTTGGCAAAGTACTTATGCTACAGTAACCAAACTTGCACAAGTGATTCATCTTTGGATGCTGAGGTGAACCCATGCATCGGATGCTGCATCTGACCTACATTTTCCGCTTGAGTGACTTGGTTAAGAAGTTTGGGGTAGCTCAGTATCTGACAAAGTACTGATGCTACATTAACCAAACTTGCACAAGTGATTCATCTTTGGATGCTGAGGTGAACCCATGCATCAGATGCAGCATCTGACCTACATTTTCCGCTTGAGTGACTTGGTTAAGAAGTTTGGGGTAGCTCAGTATCTGACCAAGTAGTAATGCTACAGTAACCACACTTGCACAAGTGATTCATCTTTGGATGCCGAGATGGATCCATGCATCGGATGCAGCATCTGACCTACTTTTCCCACTTGAGTGATTTTGCTTTTAAAAGCCAATATTGAGCAAAGTATAAGTGCTACATGTACCAAACTTGCTTATTGGATGCATCATTGATCAAACTTTCATGTAATGACCTTGACCTACTTTTTCCGCTTGAGTGATTTTGCCTTTAAAAGCCAATATTGAGCAAAGTATAAGTGCTACATGTACCAAACTTGCATATATGATTTATTTTTGATCAAACTTTCATAAAATGGCCTTGACCTACTTTTTCTGCTTGAGTGATTTTGCCTTTAAAAGCCAATATTGAGCAAAGTTTAAGTGCTTCATGTACCAAACTTGCATATTGAATGTATCTTTGATCAAACTTTCATAAAATGAAATTGACCTACTTTTTCCGCTTGAATGATTTTGCCTTTAAAAGCCAATATACATGTATTTAGAAATATGTTTGAACTGAATTCTGCTGCCACGAGGTGAGCTTCATAATCTGTGATTACCTATGTTTTTTTAATGGAACTAAAATATTACTGATCATGTAATTTTCAATATAGGAACTAGAAAATATGTTTAAATGATAGATATCCAGAAGATTGTAAGAAATGACATTTTATAGCTTACGGAATGACAAAGGTTGACAGCTGATTGCATTCTGGGTTTCTCTTTCAATGTAATGGACGTTTGTAAAAGTTGATTTCATAATATCTGAAAAGGAGGGAAAGAAATGAAAATGACTATAATTTTGTATAAAAACACGAACACTCAAATACACAATTTTTCGGCCACTCGGCCTTTATCCAGCGTAAAAAAACAACAATTTGTACCGCCTTGTAAAATTAAAACAAAACACTCTAATGATTTATAAACAGGACTTTTTAGTATTAATTAAGTAATTCCTTTGCAAGATGTGGAAGGAAAAAAGTTGTAAATTTAAAAAAAAATGTTAGTGTATTCTATTTCCTATTACTTATATATGCTGATTTGTTATAAATACAATAAGTTGTCAAATATTTTCATTTAAAGAATTGAAAATTTACCTTTGAATGTGTGCGAATGTGACACACAGTACTGCGCTTTTGTATCTAAAAAAGTAAAAATCATCAACATTTTATGCAACGATTAATGTTATGAAAACTGAGAGCGAGAGTAAGCGTAAAACACTTAAAATATCATACACAGCTCTGTAGAAGATAATTTTGTCCGGTAATTTCTTCAGCTCAGTCTTTTCCAAAACAAACTAAAAACTCTATAAGTTAAACTGAAATTTAAAAAAACGCCGGCTACAAGCTGAACTTGTCTGGATCACTAAATAACAAACTGCGTACCCCCTTGGTTTAAACAATCACACTTATGGACAAGGAATGACAAATATGGATAATGACCATATCCCTGTATACAGCACAATATCGATAATTCAGAAAATCAGAAATCGACAAAGATCAATGTTTTTTCAATACACCCTAACGCTAAACGAAAATTTAGGTCACATGAAATAGAAAACTTAGAAACAGAGGTAGAATACATCGTACCCTCAGAGATCTAATAGTTATTGCACGGAACGGCGGCAGACGCGAATTGCTATACAGCTGACACTCGTTATCTCGAAGTCGGTGGGCCCACTTAAAATACTTCGACATAAGCGGAGTTCGAGATAAACGTCAGTCGAATTTACGGTAAATTTTCGAATGTATTGTACCACCTATAATGCTAAAAGAATCGTTTTGCTATTGTATTTTATACAATAGATATCGGAGCTTAAAAGGCTACTCGTGCTCACAATGTAATATTTACTTCACAACGTAGAATAGATTCTAGAAGCGCCGTAAACGTATTCTTAATACTGAAATTTTTACGAAGAGGCGCATTGAGAACGTCGGGTATTTTTATTTGTTGTGTGAACCCCCCCCCCTTTCCGCGCCGATCGCATCGGCCCTGATATAATACAAGTTTGGTTGTGTTATCAATCTGTCATAAGCCGTTTACCTTCAAGAGTTTTAGATCATTGTGTCATCAAAGTACAATGAAGACATTTGTTCGTACGCTATTTAATTTTTTCGTCTGCTAGATTTCAAAGTCGTATACATGTCTTCATTCTTCACTCAAATTTACTCGCATGCAATCAAGTTTAATCATCTTCCTCTTAGTGTATGAAATTTTATGTATGGATTATTTTGTAGATCATCAGTATAATCATTGTTGCTCAAATTGCTTTATTTCAGTTACGATAAATCTTGCGAATTTTTTTAGGGGGGGGGGGGATTGGTTTGTTTATTTTTTTTAGCCGTCGCTTCTCAGCAGAATTTCAACAGAACAAACAAAGCAATTTTAATTAATGAAACATGCACATATCATTGTTTCTGCAATGATATTATCTAATTAACTGTTATCCCCCTTTATTAATTTTGATGTCACGGTCGATCAAACAACGGCGAATCAGTCAACCTGCGTTACCGGTACCGTTAATTGTTTGTTTACCATGCGATTTCACTATTGTTTGGTACGTTAATTGGTTTGTTTATACAAACATTAGGACTTCGACTTAACGAGTATAAAATACAGGAAGAAAATGACTTGGAACTTCGAAATTACTTCGAGATAAGCGAAATTTCGAGATAACCGATTTCGAGTTATCCGAAGTCAAATTGGTTAGAATATGAAGGAAAAAAGATGGGATCGCTGCTCGACTTCGAGATAAACGGAATTTCGAGATAACCGAGTTTGAGATAACGAGTGTCAGCTGTATTTCTTTTAGGCTGTCTCATCCATTGAAACTTTCTTGGGTGAAGCAGAGGTTATCTAACTACAATAAATTAGCATCAGATCCTAAAATACTTGAATCAAGTCCTGCTTCTTGTAAATGTGCAACCTCTGAATACCTACATAAACCAGCCGGCCATATTGTTAAAGGTGACTTTTCAATTATCTGGGACATGTCTCAAAAAAGAACCTAAGTATAGAATCCCATCTAAGATAGATCTTATTAAATGTCGCAAAGTATTAAAGGAAGCCTTGGATAACTATACAAAACGATGGTGTAAATCGGAAGGAGTCTGATCGCATTCTCTGAGACACTGGCAAAACCTCAATTTGGATATCACAAAAATCCTCATCTTTTTGAAAATCCAAGTTCTAAATCTGAAAGATATTTCAAATCCAAATTACGCAATTAACATGGAAAATATGTCTTTGTAGATACATGTAAAGCAGCCAACAACACCATAATCATTTGAAAACGTTACTACACATCAATTTTACTTTCGGAACCTTCGTCTACAAATACTTATATCAAAGCGATGAAAGTGTCCCTAACACTTTGAGCAAACATAACAGTGAAATTTCTTCATTCAACACCCCTATTTCTAAATTGGATCTTCCTACAATATAATGTATACCAAAACTGCACAAGTCTCCTAACAAGTTTAGATACATTGCTAATTTTAGCAACTGCTCAAATGCAATTTTATCTAAAAATCTGACGTCAGCACTTACGGCGATAAAGGAATATTGTGAAACTGTTCTAAACAGGAATGATGTAATTTTTGGTCTAGAAAAAATCAGAGGATGTGATTGACAAAATGAAATCTAAAAATTTTCAAGGCAATACGATTTCTTCATTCAGCATTTTGAATATGTACACCACGCTTCCTCACAACAAAATTAATGATCAATTGTCCAAACTCATTAAATAGTGCTTTAAACGAGAGATGTTACTTATATTTGTACATTTCAATAAAAGGGTTTCTTTTCCGCTACAGAATACAAATCACACAAATCATGAACTTTTTATTGCCTTGTCCTTCCTCTTGGACACCATTTGTGTAAGATTTGGTGAGAATATCTACAAGCAGCTTGTAGGGATCCCTATGAGTACTACAATGTAATTGTATGCCTCTTGTTGCAGATTAATTCTTATATACGTATGAAAAAAAAAAGAAAAGAATTTATCCAATTCTTCAGAAGCAAAGAAAATATGATGATGTAAAATGTTTCATCAGTACTTCTAGGTACATGTACCTAGATGATATTCTTACTATTCACAATCCTGTTTTTGAAAAGTATTGAAATGTTATTTATCCACAACAATTGACTCTAAACAAGGAAAACGTTACAAACACAGAAACACCATTTTTGGGCCTAAATATCAACATTGTTAATGGAGAGATTGGTCCTGTAGCATCATACCCCACCCATCCTGCTACGTCTTTCGGTGCGCTTTTTGGACAAAGTAACTTTCATACTTTTTTGGCATATTACATTGTTTAGATTTGAGGATCACTGACGAGGGTTAAGTACCCGAAACGTGCATGTCTGGTCCATGTTGCCAATTTATCTGTACTTAAATGATGCTATTCAACTTGAAGACGTTTACATTCATACAGTGTATATGATAAAAGAGATGATTTTGAATTCAACAAAGTAAATTTTCCCAGGCTTGACGGTTATACTCCTAGATTACCTTCATACTACCGTCACATGGTATCTACATTTCGAAGCTCATCCTGTATGCTAGAGCATGTACTGATGTTTTGGATTTTATTTACAAATATCATGGCCTTGAAAGTCAATAGGGTTCTTAGTCATTTTCTACTTAATCCACATGGTAAAGAAGGGTTTGGACTCTACCTTGTTTACAAGGGGAACTACATGTATGCACATATTGACCCCCTCCGAATACAAATAATTTTTCTGAAAAAAAGATGTAAAAATCAAATTCATACGTGAAAGAAGTTATTCTATGTACTATACTTTCTTCAGGAAGAATATGAAGTTTCGAAACATTATTATCAAATATAGATTTTTTTTAATGAATTTATTAAAATATTTCTACAAAGATGTCTATTTTTAGCCCCCAAATGACCTTTACCTTCACCTGTGACCTTGAAAATTACTAGGGTTCTTTGTCGTATTATTCTTAATCCAAATGGTAAATTAGAAGTTCCTGGCTCATTTGGTTTGAGCTCTATCTTTTTTTTACATGTTACAAGTATATCAATGGGGACCAATTGTGCCCCTATCCTTGCCTACTTTTTTCTTTACTCGTACGAAGCTGAATTCATTCAATCTTTTGTCTGTGAAGGGAACATAGACTTACATCATCACTGAGGAAGTTCTACGGTCGATACGGGGAACTCGTCATACACTATGATGTCCAATTGTCCATAATGGTGAATGATATTCTGTCTCAGACTATTTGAACCATCCAACCACAGACTAACATGTACTTGTATCTTCCGAAATGGAAGCAAACGGATGTGATATTTCTGCCGAATTGAACGAAAACTGCACAATTATCTGATCTGCTTGCATGACCTTGCTTTCAAAGAAAAAATATCATACAAATCTCTAAAGCAGAATATCTCTGATTATAAACTTACTTTGTATTTTTTCGTAATTCAAATGAATCTTTTGTGGCGAACATGAACATGTCAAATTAGGTTGTCGCTCTGAAAAGAGAACATGCACATAAAATCGTCTTTGAGACGTAAATGTACGATATGAGAGAGCGAGAGCGGGAGAGAGAGAGAGAGAGAGAGAGAATAAATCCTTATCAGTGGTACAGGATGAATAAAAATTTCAAATTAAAGCGTGTTGTGGTCTCTGACATGCCAATAAAATGACTATTCTTTGAAAGCGAGTATGAAAATCGAATTACCTATTATTCTGTCGATCAGTGAATGCAAGCACACCGTGTTACCGTACTGGGTAGCAATGTATTGCAACCTCTTGGCATCTTCAAATGAGATTGAAAGTCAGATAGAAAAAAAAGGAACGCAAACAAACAAACAAACAAAAAAAAAAAAAAAAAAACAAAAAAAAAAAAAAAAAAGAAAACCCATCGAATTTGATATGCTATAATTCAACTTTTTTAAACAGACATTTTCTGTACGGCGAACAAGACGGTTGGTTTAAGCAAACAGGTGATGCTTACTCCTTGCGGGCACTTGATCTAATCTCCATTTTGCTCATTTGGAGGATATTTTGTTGTTTGTAGTATATTTATGATTTCATATGTCCAAACTATCGGTAGCGGAAAGGGTATAAGGGGTACCATTGATTATTTTTTAAAAATCTAATAATTTTTACTTACTAATAATTTCGAGTTTTTTGTTGTGTTTTTGACTTTCATTTACTGACGACTCTGAGTGTAAATGATTATCTATATAGTATAATGATGCTGGAACATTATTCAGGACCATCATAGCACGTGTTTGGTATAGGTACAATTCTCCAAAATGTTATCATCCAGTGGACGTAAAACATAATATTTTCTTTCTATGGCCTTATATAGTATAAGCGCATTCATTTATGTATCCGACTGTCACATAAAATTAAATGAATTTGAGAATTTGAAAACTCGTAAACGATTTGCTGCAATTTATGAGCGAAAAAAGCATACTGATGATGAAATTATTTTAAATTACAGAATAAAGAAAGTAAAGATAATAATTTTCCCATTCATTTTAAAAATAATTTTTTTTACTGAATCTGATGTATTTTCAAAATTAATATCATCTAGGCGAATCTATAGGTGTAGCTCAAGTATGTTACGTGGTCAAGCATATGAAAAGCATACAAATAGGGGAAAAATAGCATTTTTGGCAAGTTACATGGGGTTCAGATTTTATCCCCTCTAAATCCGCGCTTGTATTACGAGAAAGTACTACTAGATAAATTGAAACTTACAATGATATGCACTGTGGCAATTATATGACATCGCAGCATTGTAAATATCTATAAGAAAGAAGAATTGAATTTGACATATATAATAAATGAAGGGTAAGAGGTAAGGTAAAATAATGATATCGTAAAAAGGCCAAGATCTCCAATGTGACAAACACAAGTACAGAACGACCAAGAGAGAGAGAGAGAGAGAGAGAGAGAGAGAGAGAGAGAAGAAATGCGCAGCTGTCAAATTGCAGTAAGAAATCATGTTCTTGATATCCATGAAGAAACATTAAGGTACTAGCTTTCACAGATGTAGGAAGCTGATGATCGAGACCTATGTCGAGATAGACCAAAGTTTTTTTTTCTATTTTGACATTGCAAAGATACCCAACAGATAATGTTCTTAGATATCCTTACTCATAGAAATAAATAGTTAATATTAAGATCTATGTCCTAAATATGAAAATATGAAGAGGAAAGGTCTAAACTTGATCTAAAATTTCCGTCAAAGAACCAGCTAAGGACAGAGCTATACTATCGTAGTTTTAAAAAATTTTCATTAAATTTTGTGATGGAGAATTTTCTAAAAAAAAAAAAAATCATGTCAAGTGCCAAAACACTGCGAAACTAGGCAAATGATATCGCCTGGGATAAAACAATTCACCAGCAGAGATACCAATGTACAAATGTTACTAGCTGTCACAGAATAAAGGCTAATGACGGTGATGTCTACGGCGATGAAGATGACGATGTCTTCTGATAATGAAAGTATTAGCAATGGGGTTGTTTTCATGCTAATGACGACGACGACGACGGCGATGATGATGATGATGATGATGATGATGATCGTGATGATGATGTTGATGACGACGACGACAAAAGCGGCAGCGGCGGCAATGCTGCTGCTGCTGCTGATGATAATGATGTACCTGTATAATAGCTGTGATGATCTAAACAATTTTTGTGAATGCTGTCTTTACTGTTGGATCCACCCGACTGTGAGCTAGATCCGCCAGAACTTGACCAGGATGACCATTGGCTAGTATGATAACTTTGATGACTCTGGTAGCTTTGACTATTGTGGTAATTCTGTTGACTTTGGTAGTTTTCCTGACTGGAGTAAGAACCACTTCGTAGGCTTTCACATGCTGAAATAATCAAAAGATGTCAAAAGGTCAATGACTTCCTTCGTTAGCTCAGCTGATCATAGACCAGTCGAGCTTATGCGATACCCCGTCGTCCGGCGTCTGTCTGTCTGTCTGTCTGTTTGTCCTTCCGTCCGGAAACAGTTCTAGTGCTCGCAACTCCTCTGAAACTATAAGAGATAGAAATGTAACTCTTTTCCATTACACTTGGTCTGTGCCCATGGTCTAGTTGTGCACCTGACGTTTGTTTTAGCCCCTGACCCCAATGTCCTAAAATGGGCATGGTCTTTAAAATCTACGTTATCTTGTGCTTGCAACTCCTCTGTCACTTTAATGATGAAGACTTAAGAGTCATTCTCTGTAAGCATCAAAGTGGGTCGGAAATCGCATGTCTCAGATTTTGATGATTATCACTATGTAAGCCAATTTTGACCAACTGGCAATGAAAATGACATTGGTTTTTGTATATGGCCATCCGTTGCCATGGTAACCATACCACCCCGTTTTGGCCAGAAACTGGGTTTTGGTAAGCTCAAAATTAGCAACTTTTTCACAATGATAGTCTTAAGGTGGGTTATATTTTGACATATAATGAAAAACTACTTACATTGATCTTTGATATGAGACATTACTTTTTCGTTGAAAAGTGGGGAAAAAGTATTATTTTATCTTGCAAACTGTCCATATTTTGACTTTTTTTTTTCAAAAACACACCATTTTTGGCGATTCATAGACATAAACAGTGGAAAAGGCCCTAATGAATCATTGCTCCATAATGAGAAAAATATAAAAAATTCAGAGAGGTTTTTTTCGTTTAAAGAGAATAAATTCCATTTAAAAATGGTTACCATGGCAACATATGCATTTTACATGATATATGTTTTATGTTAATTATCTCAATCATGGACAAGATAAACAACCAATTATGGTATATTAAGCAAGTTAACACTTTTTCTGACATTTTAATATCACTTATGTTGGCATTTTGTCATCAGTTGACATGTAAACCACGCCTAAAAAGGTAAAATCTTCACTTTTTATTCAAAATTACCGTTGTTTTTCTGTGTTTTTGTACATTTGGATTAAATTAAAGAGACAAAATTTCTATGTTTTCCCATGAATTCTATAACATTTTCAAAAATTCATTAAAATTTCGAGAAATGTATGAAAAATGCAAGAAAGTATCTATAGCAACGCACACAATTGTAACAGATGCAAAGCTAAAGCAAAGTCATGATATATGTTTTACATTAGTATCTCAAATCATGAAAAAGATAAGCAACCAATTTCATTATATTAAGCATGTAAACAGCTTCTGTGACACTTTAATATCAATTATGTCGATATTTCATCATCGGTTGCCATGGTAACTATCAACATAAAGGTACAATTTTCACTTTTTATACTAATTTCCAGTCGTTGTTTGATGTTTAAATGAATAAAATTAAAGAGACAATTCCTATGTTTTTCATAAATGAGATTCCATTTTTCCAAAATCATTGAATGTTTTAGACATATATAAAAAATATGCAAAGGAAATCTCCATAGCAACACACACAATCATATATGATACACAACCAAAACAAAGCAATAATATATGTATTACATGTACATTAAGTTTTTCAATTATGGTATATTCAGCAATTTTACAGTATCTATCTTTTATCAATAATTTTGGTATTTTATAATCGGTTGCCATGTTAACCATGTAAAATGGTACAATTTAAGCTTTTTTGCCAATTGTCAATTGTTTTTAGCTGTAGTTGTACATTTAAATAGAATTGAAGAGACAGCTCCTATGTATTCCTATAGCTTATTGTCCTTTCACTAACATCATTGGATTTCTTGAGAATTATTTATATAAAAAATGCAAGAAATATCATTAGCAACGCATAACATTATAGTTGATATACATCCAAAAGAAATTCATGATTATGTATGTTTTACTTTCAATTTCTCAAATCATGAAAAATATTAACAATCAACTTTGGTCTATTAAGCAAATTAACAGTTCTGTGACATTTTAATCAGTGATGAACCCATTGTCGCCGATAAACAATTGTCGATCGCTTTTTCTCCAGAATTTCAATGATGTTTGGAGATGGAATATTATTGAAAGGAAAACATAGAAATTATCACTTTAATTTACTTCTACTGTACAAAAACTCTGAAAAATGACGGATAATTTGAATAAAAATTGAAAATAGTACCTTTTAGGGCATGGCTACCATAGCAACAAATGATAAGTACCAATATACTTGATATTTAAATGTCACTAAAGGTATGAACTTATGAACTTGCTGAATATGCCACAATTGGTTGTTTATCTCCCCCAAAATTCGAGATACTTATTGTAAAAATCAATATTTTGGCTTTGTTTAAGCTCCGTATCTGTAACGATTGTCTTTGTTGCTATGGAGACGTTCTTGTGTTTTTTCTATATATTTCTCCAGAATTTCAATGATTTTTGGAAAATGGAATATTATTCAAAGGAAAACATAGAAATCATCTCTTTAATTTAATTCAAATGTACAATAGCTCCGAAAAACAGCGGAAAATTTGAGTAAAAAGTTAAATTGTACCTTTTCGGCCATGGTTACCATAGCAACCAATGATGAGATACCAATATAGTTGATATCAAAATGTAACGAAAAGTGTGAACTTGACTAATATACATATTTGGTTGTTTATCTTGTCCATAAATTAAGGTACTTGATTAAAAACACAGATCATGTAAAATGCAGATGTTGCCATGGTAACCATTTTTAAATGGAATTTATTTTCTTTCATAAAAAAGACCTCTCTGGAGTTTTTTTTATATTTTTCTCATAATGGGTCAATCATTCATTAGAGTCTGTTGCACTATTTAACTTATGCTGCGTTATTTTTCTATGAATCGCCAAAAATGGTGTATTTTTGTATTTTTGGAAAAAGTCAAAATATGGACAGTTTGCCATAAAAATAATACTTTTCCCCCATATTTCAACGAAAAAGTAATGTCTCATATCAAAGATCAATGTATTTTTTTTTTTCAGCATATGTCAAAATATAACTTGCCTATAGACTATCATTGTGAAAAACGGACATGAAAGTTGCTGATTTCGAGCTTGCAAAAGGCTTAAGCCCATTTTCTGGCCAAAATGGGTTGGTGTGGTTACAATGGCAACGGATGGCTATATACAAGAACCAATGTTATTTTCATTGTCAGGGGGTAAAACTTGGCTTACATAGTGAAAATCATCAAAATCTGAGACATGCGATTTCCGAGTTTTCTGAGAATTCTTTGATGCTTACAGAGAATGACTCTTTGAAATGCCTTTTGCAATATCTAGTTGTTCAACTGATATTTTAATTGGGCTCCTGAAACACAGGGACTTAAAAAATGGGTGTGATCATTTTCTCCTATATCATATTATGTAATCTTGCGCTCGGAACTTCACTGAAGCTATAAATGATGAAGAGATAATTCATTTTGCAATATGATAGGTCTCTAGTTTAGTTGTGCACCCGATATTTTGTTTGGTCCCCTGACCCCAGGAACTTAGAAAATGGTTGTGGTTATTTTATCAGATATAAGTCAATGTATTCTTGTGCTCACAATCCCTCTGAAGCTTTTTGTGATTGAGGATTATTTCTTTTTGCAATATGATAGGTCTGTGGTGTAGCTGTGCACCTGATATTTTGATTTTGCCTCTGACCTCCAGGGTCTTAGAAATTGGATGCTGTAATTTTCTGCTATGTAGGTCTATGCAATTTTGTGCTTGCAACTCCTCTGAAGCTATAAGTGATTGGGAGTTAATTCTTTTTGCAACACGATATTTATGCACCTGATATTTTGTTTTTGTCCCTGACCCACAGTGAATTAGAGATTTGACGTGGCCATTTTCTCCTATATCTGTATATAACACTATGTACTCACAGCTGCTCTGACACTTTAAGGTGGCTCAATAATCTAAGAATTCTTTGTCAGAGTCAAAAAAATTTTTCTGTTTATTTGACATTCATGTCTGATGATTTATATTTGTAATTAAGATTACATATCATCGTTCATTTGATTGACTAGTGGTCCTATGAATATACATGTGTAAACCAATTCCGAGATCTGTCGCAAAAAATGAATTTTGATAGATAAATACAGGGATAATAATTTCACATTAAAACCATTCTTCTGATTATTTTACCATGATATAATCAAATATGTCTATTTCTTTATAGATAATGCTTTCAAAGAGTAAAAGAGCTAAAACTGTTCCCGAAACGTACATTTTTGTGCAACCCCCACCCAAAATGAAAATCTAAAAAAAAGTACCCAGTACCCTTATTTGTCATCAAAGTGATATGAAGTCTTTGTCAGAAGTTATTTCCCTTTACATATTTCTCAACGACAAACTCTGTTCTCAAAAAATAATTATAAAAAAGTCATGTTTTCGTTCATCCTGATTCAAAGTACTTGGTTGTCATAGTAACGATTTTAAGGGGGGGGGGGTTTAGGGTTGTCAATAATGTTTAAAGAAGGGGGCAATTCTGAAATAAGTAACACAGAAGATGAAATTTCTAGATTTAGTTATATTTTTACGGCGATAACAATGTAAAATAAGCTTTCTTTTTCAAAGCACAACGATCGCCGGGTGTCGGAGATACGGTAATATGAATAAGAGAAATAGAAAAAGTAAACGGAAGCGTTTTTAAACATTTTGACGTTCAAGGTCAATAAGTAGACGTAACTAACCTCCCTCGTTCTCGATAATACGTGCACTCATCTGTAAAACGGATATATCTTTGAACAAAGCAGGGTTAAAACTAAAATTCACTCGCTCAAAGTTTTTTAAATAGGGATACTTTATTCGATACCATCTCGCTGCAAAGTACGATAGTTGACAAAATTTTAGAAAAATTTGTATTACCTAAGATAATTAGAGATAGCAAACTTGAAATATTTCATCTATTATTTTGCTAAAATCTCAAAGAAATATCCTGTTTGATCATTAATTTTTAGTTTTTCTACTTGATTTTATTGCCAAGCAACACACGGTTGAATTTCCGATGATGACGTTATAAAAATAATACGATTATGGCAGTAGCAAGGGTGTCTCACTTACGGGATATTTTTTAATATTATAGATTTAACGATGCATTTGACTACATATATATTACACTCAGATTGTAGATGATAATTTCTGGTTTCATCGATCACAAACTTGTTGAAATCCGTCAAGAAAAAGCGAATTAGAGGAGTTTGAAGACCGAAACCGCACTTGGTACTATTCGAACCAGTATTGACGCCGGGAATATGATAATGTCAAACGATTATTGAGCCTCCTTAATTGATTGAAACATAATACTTTTTGCAATAAGATTGGTCTATGGTCTAGTTTTGCATCTAATATTTTGTTAAGCACTTGGTCCCTTAGGAAGTACAATATGGGCGTGGTCATTTTCTCTTATTCAACTATACTAGTATCTAAATATGGTGCTCACAATTTTCTGCCAATATAAATGATGAAGACTATATTCTTTTAGCAATATGATGGGTCTGTACTATAGTTGAGCCCCTGACCCCCAAGTTTATATAAAATGGGTGTGGTCATTTTCTCCATCTTCCATCTTGTACTCTGAGGCTATAAATGATGGAGAAGTAATTCTTTTTGCAATATGATGGATCTGTGGTCTAGTTGTAAATCTGATATTTTATATGAATCCTTTACCCCTAGGGACTAAGAAAACGGGTGTTATCAATTTCTACTATTTAAATCTATGTAAATCTTGTGCTCGCAAGCTGTAGATTAATAGAGATTAAACATCTTTTTTGCATTATGATGGGTCAGCACTGTAGATGTACACCTTTGTTTTGTTCGAGTCCATACAGAGACTCAGAAAACGGATATGGTGATATCATATATATGAATTCACTTGTCAATGTGTGAACTAAAAAAAAAAAACAACCAGGAGATCTACAGTCACGCCATTTCATTCAAGGATTGGAATGTTGGCACCCTTTGACGTCACAAAACTTATGGACTAATCAGAGAGCAGAATTTAAATCTCAGAGTTTAGCGCACGATGCTGTTTCCCTCAACTTTTGGTGTTGATACCTTGATCATAAAAAACATACATGCACTACAACGATTCCTCCAATGACAAAATTTAATTGAAAAGCGGTTCGACGGGTGCACCGGAACTAACTTCAGACGGCCATTCAATATTTATATACACGTATGTAGCAAATGAGGATGTCAATCGGATTACATACGCACAAACATCGACTTCTTCAGCGCTGACAAATGTATCCCTAGACGATGTAATATTTGGAATACCTTTTATTTTTGAAAATACCAAAGGGGAGGCGGTGGTTCAGATTTGTTTTAAACACTACAGACACGTAAACAATACATAGAAAAGGACATTTTTCAAAGGAGTATGACATAGAACATAGATGAAGATAGGTCGGCTGACTCATGATCGTGAGGCTCAAACTAGCAACCATTCGATCACTGGCCCGACGGCCTTACCACCAGACAATGACACCGACGTACAGAATTCTTAGTTGGGTGGGGTTGTTGATCAATTTCCCAAAGGCAAGATGATACCTAAAAATCCCATGCACATTGGCCAATTGGTATAGTAGATTTGCCCTTAAGTCTTGTATTGACAGACTTGGCTGGAGCAGCGTCCTTAGATTTCAACATATTTTGTAATTTACCCCGAACGCTGTCCCCCGCCCCTATAAATTAACCAATGAATACATACCATGGTCATGGTTAGTGTTTGTAGCTACGCCACCATATGGTATAACACACTGGCAGGTTTTTACAGGATCAAATAGGGTACCATCAGGACATAATCTTAGGGTGTGTGCGCCCGTCTGGGTGTTGACAAGGTAGAAACACCTTCTGTCCGGTGGATAGTCCTGATTAGTACCAAACACACACCCTGTGTAATGTTGAAAGAAAATAAAACCCCATAAAATGTGTTGTTTGCAAGCAGAACATACTTACCTGTATTCTCCTCGGACACCTGATCTCGAATTATTACCAAATAAACACTCTGTGCGATGTCGGAAAAATTGTCAAAATTTCATACTAATGTAGAGAAGAGGGAAGGTTTTGTATACAAACAGAAGACGCTTACTCTCCCTGGACACGTGATCTCACTTGATTAGTACAAAACAAACATCCTGTGTAATGTTACAATGGAAATAAGAACTATCAAATTCTCAAGCTAATCTAGACAAAGCTAATGGTGGAATGGATTACTTATTTTGTTTATTAGTATTTCTCCAAGATTATGCACGTAATTCAGGATAACCACACCATTCCTACTTGCGTGGCAAATGACCGTCCAAAGTCGGCACCGGTTACCCATTGGTCTCGTTGGTTTATTTGTAGTCTTTTGTGTTTCATGTTAATGCGTTGTGTGTCTCTTTCCGTCTCTTGGTATGCTCGTCTTTAGTGTTTTCGCATTGGGTGTTTTCATGTTTTGCTGTTGGTGCTGCTACGTGGTCTTGTTGGAGATCCCCTCCCTTCTTCGGTATGCCCATCGAAAATGACTATTAGGTTCTAATTTAGGGTTTTAAGTTCGACTTTCGATAATATATATTTATATGCACGGCAAAGAGAAAGTAAAATCATATTATAAAGTGATTTTTTTTCAACCGAGCATAAATCACTTCAAGGTTTGATTATTGTTTTCTTTTTTGGGTCATTTTTTGTAACACCTCAATCTGACTATGCTGAATAAAGCGTATTGTTTTCGGCTCCTAGCTGTTGCATGGCCGCAGATTAGGTATCCTACTGAAAGTTCGTTGTTTGACCAATTTCGACAAACTTTTAGTAAAATATTGCTTAATTCCTGTTTGGTTGTTCATATTCTAACAAAATTTAACTGAAATTTGAATTATATTCTAATGCAAATTTGTATATTTGGGTATGTTTTCCAATAAATGATGCCTTTATTTTGCCATTCTAGACCTTGTGAATTTTTTATGCCCCCGTAATCAGAGATTCGGGGGCATATAGTTTTTTGTCTGTCTGTCCGTCTGTCTGTCTGTTTGTCTGTTTATCTGTTTGTCTGTTTGTCCGCAAAAACTTTAACCTTGGCCATAACTTTTGAATGGTAAGTGATAGAGCTTTCATATTTCACATGTGTATTCCTTGCGACAAGACCTTTCCATCAATACCAAAATTTTTGACCTCGTGACCTTGACCTGTCTTACCGACAAAGATGCCAACAGGGGCATTGGTGTTTCACAAACACATGTTTTTTTTATTTCTTTAGCCATTCTAGTTGATCTGCAGCAGAATCATGTCACCCATGACAATGAAATAATCAAATGAAATCGTTTGGTAAAGGTTGTGCTTTGCGACACATGGATGGACGAAATATTCCATTCCATTATTTTAATTTTTAAAAGTGTATGTGTTTTGGAAATTTCTAACTATCAACAAAGAAACATATCAAGATCACAAATAGATCGTTTAAGGTATGTTTTATAAAATTACCTTTTCTCAAAAAGTGAACTCAAAATTTGAAATTAATTTCATGCGTTTTAGATGACCAAAGCGTCTTTATCACGACACTGCATGTGTTTGATCATGAAGAATTAAATTCGTATGGAGTTGAGCAGAATAAGTTATTCTTGAATATGTGACTCATAACAGAAAGAAATAGATGACCTATATTTTAAACAATGTATTTGATACAATTAAGAATAAGTGGTGCGTTTCTTTTTAGTCGGATATGTACTTCGTATATTTGGAAATGATTGACGTGATCTGAACAAAAAGAAAAAGATCTACCAATAATGGGTTTAAATGCAAGTATGCGAATAGGGAGATCTCAAGCAAGATCGCGCTGTAGTGACCATCATCAGCAGAACACACACGCAAAGCTGCCGACAACAACCGCATTATGTCCGCTAGCATGATAGACTGTATAAGTTTCCGTTTCGTTTGCTTCGTTATTGTGTCACATGTGAATCATAGCGACACTTAGGGACCACTTTGTCCGTTGTCCGTCTGCCTGTCACACTTGGATATCACACCCTATATCAAAGTGATTCCTAAGTGTCCCTATGTTTCGCAGGCAACACACGCATTTCTTGGAATGATTTTTCTGAAGTTAATTGCGTTACGGCTTAATATTTTGATATGATATTGTCTTTGGTATTTCATAATATAAAAGGATAGTAAGGTGAGGGATGCGACATTTCAGTACTGGTGTTCTGCTAATTCCGCTGTCCGCCGTGTTCTCATGTTGTGATATAATTGTTCTCTCGTACGTGCCATGTGTTCCGCCGTGACTATTGCAACTTCTTTATGTTTTGTTTTCCTCCTTAACTTCACACTTTGGAATGCTAAACGTCTTCAAATTCATAAGCACCATTTAAAGCACATTAATTAACAGCGTGGACCAGACATGCACGTTTCGGGTATTTAACCCTCGTCAGTGATTATCAATCCAAACAATGAAAAATGGCCAAAATGTAAGATGATAATGTCCAAAATATACCAAAAGACGTAGCAAGATGGCTGGGATATGATGCTACAGGACCTAGGTTTCAGAAATGTGTGCAAATTTTGTAAACAGAAATGTTCGAATGCGTTTGAAGAAACGACCAACCGAAATTGATCGAACTTGGCTACATGTGCCCTCGGGGACTCCTGGCACACCAGCAGTGACACTCACCAATTGGAACAAATGTTCAACGTCTTCAAATTCATTAGCATCATTTAAAGCACATTAATTAACAGCGTGAACCAGACATGCACGTTTCGGTTATTTAACCCTCGTCAGTGATCCTCAATCCAAACAATGAAATATGGCCAAAATATAAGATAATTATGTCCAAAGTATACCGAGTGACGTAGCAAGATGGCTGGAATATGATGCTACAGGACCCAGGTTTCAGAAAATTTTGTGAACAGATAATTTCGAATGCGTTTGAAGAAAGGACCTACCGAAATTGATCGAACTTGGCTACATGTGCCCTCGTGGACTCCTGGTCCACCAGCAGTGACACTCACCAAGTGGTAAAAATGTTAAACATCTTCAAATTCATTAGCAACATTTAAAGCATATTAATTAACAGCGTGGAACAGACATGCACGTTTCGGGTATCTAACCCTCGTCAGTGATCCTCAATCAAAACATTAAAATATGGCCAAAATGTAAGATAATTATGTCTAAAGTATACCGAAAGACGTAGCAAGATGGCTGGGATATGATGCTACAGAATCCAGGTTTCAGAAATTTGTGAAAATTTTGTAAACAGAAATTTTCGTTTGCGTTTGAAGAAACGACCAACCGAAATTGATCGAACTTGGCTACATGTGTCCTCGGGGACTCCTGGCACACCAGCAGTGACACTCACCAAATGGAACAAATGTTCAACGTCTTCAAATTCATTAGCATCATTTAAAGCACATTAATTAACAGCGTGAACCAGACATGCACGTTTCGAGTATTTAATCCTCGTCAGTGATCCTCAATTCAAACAATGAAATATGGCCAAAATGTAAGATGATAATGTCCAAAATATACCGAAAGACGTAACAAGATGGCTGGGATGATGCTACAGGACCCAGGTTTCAGAAATTTGTGCAAATTTTGTAAACAGAAATTTTCGAGTGCGTTTGAAGAAACGACCAACCGAAATTGATCGAACTTGGCTACATGTGCCTTCGGGGACGCCTGGTCCATCAGCAGTGACACTCACCAAGTGGTAAAAATGTTAAACGTCTTCAAATTCATAAGCATCATTTAAACGTTATTCTTCTCATGTTTGTGTACTTTCTTCCTTCTTTAGAAATTTGATGAAACAGTTGAAGTGACATGAGATATCAACCAAACAAAATTATCCTATGTACAACGCGACTGAAAACACCTCAAGATTAAACTAAACTTTGTTTTCGACTAGAGGATATAGGTGTAGGATGGTAACATTTTATAAAACGCAGTATCCAGCAAATTGTCGGAATTCCAATGGGGACCAATTGTGCCCCACTCCTTGCCGACATTTTCCTTTACTCGTACGAAGCTGAATTCATTCAATCTTTGGTCTCTGAAGGGAAAAGATACTTAGCTTCTGACTTTAACTTCACTTACAGATACATAGACGATGTGTTGTCCATCAATAATCCAAAATTCGCGGATTACCTGAGCAGTATCTATCCTTCGGAGCTTGAAGTCAAAGAAACCACAGAGACAAATAATTCAGCATCCTATTTGGACATAATGTTGTCCTACGACACTGATGGTCACATGAACACCTCACTCTATGACAAACGTGACGACTTCAATTTCAGCATCACAAACTTTCCTTTTCTGAGTAGCAACATCCCTTCATCGCCTGCTTATGGCGTGTTCATATCTCAGTTGATACGCTATGCCAGAGCAAGTACCAAATATACGGATTTTGTTCTGAGAGCTAGGCGTCTTTCAGACAAGCTTCTCAGTCAGGGATATGTTTGTGACCGACTAACATCGTCACTGAGGAAGTTCTACGGTCGATATGGGGAACTCGTCATACAATATGATGTTCCACTCTCAAGAATGGTGGATGATATTCTGTCATAGACCATTTGAACCATCAAACCAAAGATTGTACTCTATATCTTCCAAAATGGAAGTAACCGGATGTGACAGTTCTACCGAATTGAAGCGACGGGTGTTGCATGCAAGCAGGAGATGCTTACTCTTCCTGGGCACCTGGTCTCACTCCCATATCGGGAGTTCGCTTCTTTTCATATGGTGGAGGTTTTTGTTTGTTTGCTTTGGTTCCTGTTTAGTCCTGATTTTGTATGCCTTCGGTTTCTGATTTTTGAATTATCGATTTTGTGCTGTATACAGGGATATGGTCATTATCCATATTTGTCATTTTTACCACTGTCCATGTGTCACTGCTGGTGGACAAATTGTCCCCGAGGGCACTTGTCGGGCAGTCTTTTGCTTCAATGGATAGTACACAAGAGACCTACAAAGTGGCTGGGGCGTCGCCCACTATAAAAAGGCCCCAACCTGTTGCGTCTACGGACACATACGCAACAGGTAACTTAGGTGTCCCTAGAATTAGTCTAAATGACATTAGAGACGAGACATTTGTAGTGAGTAGTAACCATGAGTTTTGGTACAAGCATGCAGATGGGTATATTAAAATCAAGCCCTGTAAGATTGAAGTGGTCGATATTCTCAAAGAGCACCAATTTTCACCAAGCGATTGCTCAGTTTCTAAGTGCGGCACGAAGAACTGCAAAACTTGTAACATCCTAATAACAGACACTTCATTCTCAAGTAATCTCACAAAACAAACATTTAACACGCATAGTTTTGAAAACCTTAACTGCATGACATCTAATGTTGTGTACGGAATAGAGTGCTCACTTTGTGGATTGATTTATGTGGGTGAAACCAAAGGTAAGCTCCGAACCAGAATGTCAGGACACCGGTCAAAAATAAATAATAAAGGAAGTCAACTCCTTTACCGACATTTTGACCAGGCCGATCATTCGGTTTTATCTATGAGAGTCAGAATCCTGGAGAAAATATATCACCACACAAACAATCCCAATTTGAGAACACCTTTCCGTCGCAACAGAGAAGAGTTCTGGATAAAAAATCTTAACACTGCAGCGCCCTATGGGTGCAACGATAACATCAGCACTATAGGAAACTTAACAAGTCCCGGTTGTCAATCGGTAAATGTGACTAGCTTATTCAACAGACAACAAAGAAGACCTCGAAGTCATGGCATTCGAAAATACAATAGGCCTGAGATACATAGTTTCTCCTTCGATGACTTGGTTCCATTTTTGAATGAGCCTCTAGGCCTGCATTATATTCGTACCAAATTATACTCTGTTCCTTTACGGAAGTTGCACGAAATCTATGATTATACGAAGGACCTCACATATACCGATACACGTTCCCCAGAATACAGACTACAAGGAGTCATATTGGACATTTCTACTTTTCGTTTATTTCAAGCAGTTAGATCAGATAAATCAGAGGAGAAAACAAACCGCCCTTTCATTAAAGTAAGATTTGCAAACAAAGGTATTGATAACTTGAATCTTGGTCAAATTTTGAATCACAAAACTGTCACAGAAAAAATCCCACCATATTTCAAAAGAAAAGAAACTCCTTGTATTTCCTATAGCTACACACCAACAGTTGCATCTAAAATTTACAATTACAAACGATTCCTGCAGTGTATTGATTTAAGTAATCCCTCACTTCATCCACTTCCCTGCGAATGTTCTTCATCGGATTTCAACTACTCTCCTTGTGGACACGTTATTACTGGTGACCTTAGTATAGTCAAGAACGACAAGTTGAGAGAATTGTTAAAAAAGGGTCCCAAATACAGAGAAAGTATGTCCTTTACATGGAACCAAAATGTCAAAATTATTATGGACTCTTGTGAGGAATATGCAAGACGTTGGGCAAAGAAAGAGGATGTACAGCTCGACACCCTTTCCGAATGGATAAAATCAATCAGAGGGTTACTTTTATCTAGAATTAACCGATTAAAATCAACTGTGAACACCAGATTCGTGTCTATATTTAAAGACCCTGATGTTATCACAGAGCTCACCTACCTCCAAGAACATTATGTCATCACACCAGCGGACAAAGCCTCAAATAATTACACATTTACTTGCAAAAAGTACTATTTCGACAGTCTAGTTAAAGAGTTGGGTTTAAATTCGACACCTGGAAATCCGACTTACACCCCAACAAACCTTTCTGCCTCTGAAATAATAGATAACCACAAATTAGCTCTTACTTCCTTTGGCTTCGACACTACCAATTTAGATTTAGATTTACCATACTTGTACTGCATACCTAAAATGCATAAGAATCCGTACAAACAACGTTTCATCGCTGGTTCCTCAAAATGTTCTACCAAATCTGTATCGATCTTACTCACCAAAGTTTTATCTGAAATCAAATCTGGGCTTCAAAAATATTGTTCGACAGTGTATTCTCGCAGTGGTATCAACCAGATGTGGATTTTAAAGAATTCGAAGGAACTTTTAGAACATCTGAAATCCACTCATTTTAGTAGAGTCCATTCGATCAAAGCCTTTGATTTTTCGACACTTTACACTACAATTCCACATTCTAAATTGAAAGAAAGACTCGCAAAAATTATAAGTAATGCGTTTACAAGTAAGAACGGTAATCGCAAATACAAATTTATTGTTGTTAACTATGACAAAACCTACTTTGTAAAAGAAAAGTCCGATTCTGAAAATAAGTACACTGAAACAGACATTATTCAGATGTTAAACTTTCTGATCGACAACATTTTTGTGGTGTTTGGAGGAAAGGTCTCCCAGCAAATTGTCGGAATTCCAATGGGGACCAATTGTGCCCCACTCCTTGCCGACATTTTCCTTTACTCGTACGAAGCTGAATTCATTCAATCTTTGGTCTCTGAAGGGAAAAGATACTTAGCTTCTGACTTTAACTTCACTTACAGATACATAGACGATGTGTTGTCCATCAATAATCCAAAATTCGCGGATTACCTGAGCAGTATCTATCCTTCGGAGCTTGAAGTCAAAGAAACCACAGAGACAAATAATTCAGCATCCTATTTGGACATAATGTTGTCCTACGACACTGATGGTCACATGAACACCTCACTCTATGACAAACATGACGACTTCAATTTCAGCATCACAAACTTTCCTTTTCTGAGTAGCAACATCCCTTCATCGCCTGCTTATGGCGTGTTCATATCTCAGTTGATACGCTATGCCAGAGCAAGTACCAAATATACGGATTTTGTTCTGAGAGCTAGGCGTCTTTCAGACAAGCTTCTCAGTCAGGGATATGTTTGTGACCGACTAACATCGTCACTGAGGAAGTTCTACGGTCGATATGGGGAACTCGTCATACAATATGATGTTCCACTCTCAAGAATGGTGGATGATATTCTGTCATAGACCATTTGAACCATCCAACCAAAGATTGTACTCTATATCTTCCAAAATGGAAGTAACCGGATGTGACAGTTCTACCGAATTGAAGCGACGGGTGTTGCATGCAAGCAGGAGATGCTTACTCTTCCTGGGCACCTGGTCTCACTCCCATATCGGGAGTTCGCTTCTTTTCATATGGTGGAGGTTTTTGTTTGTTTGCTTTGGTTCCTGTTTAGTCCTGATTTTGTATGCCTTCGGTTTCTGATTTTTGAATTATCGATTTTGTGCTGTATACAGGGATATGGTCATTATCCATATTTGTCATTCAGCTTTGTTTGTTTGCTTGTTTTTTAGTTAAGGGCAATCAATATCCCTTGATTATTTTAGCCTTATTATGTATATTCATTACAATTTATCATGATACACAAATAAAGTAATCCTTACCTTTTGAGTTAGAAACCAACAGCAATAGACCCAAACCTGATGTTAAAAAATGGAATATTTAAGGCAATACATAAAAAGCGACAATCTATAATTTTGAAAAAAAAGTGTAAAAAAATAAGAAATTTTAATGTTAACTTACATTTGTAGTCATGGTAATGACAATGTTTCTTTCACAGTTGAATGTCCTGTTACATTTATTCCATAGCCACAGGTATCCCTCCAAGTAGCAAAGTGGTAATTTTTATAAGACATATATTCTAGTATAATGATTATAAATTTTACTTACATAGCAGTGTTGACATTATGTTGGCTATACACTTGTGACAGTTTCCTTATCTTATCCAAAATCTAGATCACGATGGTACCAAGTCTCAGTACGTCTTATATAGATCAGGTCAATTTTGATTCTATTGACATGTTCAAAGTTGCGCACATGTACAGACCTAATTTTCTGTGATTTTATTTGAAATACACATCCGAAGCCGAATTAGAGGGAGGTGCTCCTATCAATGTTTCACGATCCGCCACTGCGATTTTTAACAAAGTATTCTGATATATATATATATAGAGGGATTGCCGGTGTCTAGACCCCATCCAAAAAATGAAAATGCTGACTCTTCCCGGGCATCTGGTCTCACTTCGGAATGTTGTTCTTTCCGGGGTTTGCAACCATTCCGATGGGAATTCACTCGATTTGGCCTTGCCTTCTCGACTTTGAGACTGAATAACTGTTAGGTACATCTTTGAATTTTATTGAAATATGTCAAGGTCTAAACCCTTGCAACATTGGCCGCTTCGCCCCTCCCTTTTGAAAACTTCTAGATTAAAATTGTCTAATTATCCGTCATTGGAAAAAAAGAGAAACAGCAATGAACTTTTCGAATTTATATATATTATATGCTATATTTGGCAGAATCCTTCGTAAATATGTCTGTAATTTCAGTACGTGGAAATCTTGGTAGATTTTTCTTGTATTTGATAAAGCACGAATTTGACCTTGGCCAGTCTTTGTAAACTTTGCCCTTGCAAGTACGGTGATACTTAAAAAATTGTCCGGTTCCCACGACTGATATATGGACCCATTACAAGATCGTAGTACGTGCACAATAAATTCAACAATGTATTGTGTAGAGACAACATGCAGGTATTTCAATTAAGAAGATATTTTTAATTTTTGCATGTAAGTTGTTAGTTAATTGTTTGGAATGGCGAAATTGCTACCTTGCATTTTGACTTGAATGAGATGTATGCCAACATGTACAATGTTGCATCTTGGAATAACTTGAGAAAAAATATCTTTAATCTATGATTCAGATGTATGCAAACGATTTCCCTCTCAAAATAACCAATTTTCATTTTTAAATCAATTCTTAAAAAAATAATAATAATAAAATAAATAAATAAAAAACAATAACATATAACAAATAAAAACACAAACACTCAGATACACAAATTTTCGGCCCCTTGGCCTTTATCAAGTGTAAAAAACGACGATCTATAACAAGGGGCCGAAATTGTTATAGATCGTCGTTTTTTACACTTGATAAAGGCCAAGGGGCCGAAAATTTGTGTATCTGAGTGTTTGTGTTTTTATTTGTTATCATCCCTTCCCTCTGGAAGAAATATTTGAATAACATATAAATAATTAGATAAATGAATTGGAATTCAAACACAGCCGTTTCCCCTTTTTAGCTGACGTTATGGCCAAAGTTCAATTTTTAAAATGTTCATACTTATTTTCAGTCAATACTGTAATCTAGAGAAACAAAATGCAGGAGATGATGTATTCAATTTAGAAGTATTGTCCTTACTAGTGATTTAATGAAATTCAGTCTATTAACATGCTTCAGGACTGCCACGTTTCCAATGGGTACAAACTGTGCGCCACTTGTTGCACTTATGAAAAAAAAAACTATTTCAAACTTTATGATTTAATTAAGGAATGAGTGTCTTATTTGTTGCGTCCATGTTTTTTACACTCTGAATCGTCAGTCGCAAATATTTGGAGAATCGCCGTTCTCGAAAGATTTGCACTTGTCGAACCGTACTGTAAAAGCCGAGAACGCAAAAAATAAGACAGCCATTCCTTATATTTACATTCATAGACTTTCAAATGTAAAATATCTTTGAAAACATCCTCAAATTTTCATAGAAGTTTAGTGAAAATTAAGATCTGAATGTTTCATGTGTGTCAATTCTCCCTACCAGGAAGGACAAGAAATAGACCATTACAAAGTACATGTATCTAAATATACGATTTAATCTTAGCAATTACTGAATATGTTTTTATTTGTAAAACGTTTCCATGGTGAGTTTTAACTTTTTATTAACAATTTGAAGAAAATAAAAGCCTCATTTTTAATAAAAGTAATAAGTAAAATTAATTTCGGTTGCGCCATCTACATTGAAGTACATATTTACAAATGTACCGTTAAAATGTTCTCAAAATGTAAATATCTGTTGTAAATATTTGTCTTCAGGATGAGGTTTAACTTTTTGTAAAAAAAAATGAAGAAAATAAAGCCTTATTTATAAGACATTTTTCATGTTCGCGGACTTCGCACTTGGGACGTCGTATTTCGAAGGGACTGTGTTACCAAAGGCAAAATATTAATTTTATTCCAATGATCTTAGAAAATCAATGAGGAATCAATTTGTTTTCATGTGCAAAATACATATTTTAAACTTTCAATTGTCATTCGTCAATTGGGAGTTAAGAAATTGCCTTTCTTATAGTACCTTATTGATTTTGTATGACCCTTTGATATAAACAGTAAAGAAGTACCGATCAGTTCTTCAGTCTCAAAGTCAAGAAGGCAAGGCAAAATCATTAGATTTTTCTGTAGAAACGGTTGCAAACATCGGAATGAATAAAATTCCGAAGTGAGACCAGGTGCCCGGGAAGAGTCAGCGTCTCCTGATTGCATGCAACACCCGTCGCATTAGCTCCATGGAAACTTGTCAGATTTGGTGATTGTCTCGCTGTACATACTGGTGTACACATCAGGTAAGTCTTGTTTTGTGATGATGACAGCCATTCAATCACAATCCAGAATGTCACTGATCCTTCTGGAAAGGGGGATCTGATATTCTTTAATTATATCCCCTTAGCGACCAAAGAACTTCATCAAAGATGATTTCAGCCGTTGTGCTATATAACCCTGAATGAGTAGCTTACTTACAAGTCGTCTGGCTCTAATGATGAAATCGTCATACTTAGTACATGCCCTGGCGTACGTACCGTTTGAGCTGGGAAACAAAAACGTCATAAGCAGTAGAAGACGGAATGTTGCTACTAATGAAAGGGAAGTTAGTTATGTGGAAGCTGAAATCATCACGCTTGTCATACAGTGATGTGTTCAAATGGCCGTTTGCTTCGAAAGTAAAAAGTATATCCAAGTACGAAGCGGATCTGTTGCTCTCGGTTGTTTCCTTGATCTCTAGTTTAATTTAGATGATCCTTAAAGTTCGGATTATTGATGGACAACACGTCATCTATGTATCTGAAGGTAAAATTGAATTGAGATGCGAGGTGCTTTCGCCAATTCGAGAACAAGGTCTGAATGAAGTCAGCTTCGTATAAATATATAAATAAGTCCGCAAGCAGTGGGGCGCAATTGGTACCCATGGGGATGCCAACTACTTGCTGGAATACAGTTTCTCCAAACACCACAAAAATGTTATCAATCA